>BSBK01003987.1:0-600000 GCA_027943335.1 Chamaecyparis obtusa
CATATATATATATACATATATATATATACATATATATATATATACATATATATACATACATATATATACATACATATATACATATATATATATATACATACATATATATAGTATACATACATATAGTATATACATACATACATATATATATATATATATATATATATATATATATATATATATTATATATATATATATATATATATATATATACATATACATATATATACATATACATATATATACATATACATATATATATATATATATATATATATATACATACATCTATATATATATATATATATATATATATATATTATATATATATATATATATACATATATATATGTGTGTGTGTGGTGTGTGTGTGTACATACATGTACATGCACGTATATAGATAGATTTTTATGTATACATTGTGTATGTACATAAGACCTAGATAAGACTAATTATGTACCTAATAAGACTAGAGATAAGACTAATTAAGACTAATTAGACCTAATACTTGAATGAGAAGACATAATTAAATATACTTAAAATTAGACCCCTTGAGTAAATTGTGACCCATTAAGACCTAATTTTTAACCTATTACCTGACCTAATATGAGTAATAAGACCCAAATTAGGACCTAATATCATTAATAAGATGGGCTTTAAAGACATAATTAGACCTAATACTTGACCAATTAACACCTAATAAGACATGTGTAACTAGTCTCAAGTATACCTAATATGAGTTTGAGGACCCCTTAAGACCTAATTAGACCTTTAATTAAGACTAATTAACACCTAATATCATGAGTAATAGGACCTGCTAGTACACCTAATATGAGCAATATGATCCCTAAGGCATAATTAGACTAATTAACCCATGTAACAAGACCTTTAAATTATACCTAATTTTATACTATTTAATTTACCTTTAAATACATATGAGTAATACATACCTAATATAAGTAATAGGAATTAATATTGAATAGTAATAATAGCTTACCCTAATTATCTATACATACAATATGAGTAATAGTCCACCCCTTCTAACCTTTCAACTTAATTAGATCGAATTTAAAGACTAATTAACACCTAATATACTGCAAGTACTACATGACCCTTTAAGACCTAATTAGACTTAATACATGCTTAATTATGAGCTCTTAAGACCAAAGTAGACCTATTAGTTCACCTAATTAGACCCAATTAGATGTATTTACGACCTAATTAGCACCTAAATAGACCCAATTAGACCTATTAGGACCTAATTTAATAGGTCCAATTAAACCAATTATGTCCTAATTAAACCTATTAGGACCTATAACAGGTTATATGACCCCATTAGACCCACTATGAGTAACATGACCCCTTAAGACCTATATTAAAGCACCTAATTAGACCTATTAGTACCTAATTAGACCCAATTAGTTGTTATGACCTAATTAGACCTATTAGGACCTATAATACCTGTTATATGACCCCTTTAATACCGAATTAGACCCACTATGAGTGTTATGTCCCCCTTAAGACTTATTAGTGCTTCACCTAATTAGACCTAATTAGATCAATTAGGACCTAATCACACCCCAATTAGACCTAATTATACTTAATTTAACCTATAAACATATAGGTAATTGGACCTATTAGGACCTATGATAGGTTATATGACCCTTTAAAACTCCATAGACAGGTATTAAAATGTAATTTACATTTAAACATGTAATTTATGTAATTGATTTTACTTTCAAATAATGTAGTGAAATGCATGCATAGTATTTAATTTTATTTTTATTTAAATTAGGAAAACGTATGTATGTATATGTAGACTTTATTGACAGTAAATAAAATCTTTCAGGTACATACATATTCTCTCTCTATCAGACATTATTACACATCACACATGGCAGATGCATCGATTCCCCCTACAGAACTATTTTCACGCACTAATAGAGAGATTCAACGGCTATAAGAATCTATAAATAATCTGTCTAGCTCTATTGTCTATAAGAGCACATGTCAGTCCATCCTTAATAGCTTGATTAGCATTAGGGATGACATTCATGGCACCACTCCATATGCCCTAGATATTATAGAGTCCATACTTGAGAGGAAGAGACAAGAGGTTGGCTCTGGTCTTTCTCTTAAGGAGGTACAGGCTTTAGTGCCTAAAGCCACCCTGAAAGGGGAATTTTCCCATCTTATGCAGATAAAAATTATGTGAAGGGATATCAAGTTACCAGGTGTGTTGATCTGCTATATCAGCATTGATATACCCTAGATTTCTAGCTGCCATGGTCGTTATCTGAATAACAACCAGATTCCACTGTACTTTACACAGCATATTTTTGTTGAGGTTCATTTAGGTCATGTTGTTAATTACACTAATTTTCCAGGACATCTAGGACAGGGGCATGGCAGGCTTGCTGATAGAGATGCTTATTGTTGAGATGATCGACAGAGACCAGTACACAGGGCTATTGTTGGTCAGAGGGCACCTGCTATAGCTCCTTCATTGGGCCCTATTGTAGATGATGTTATTCATAGCACCCAACTTTGAGCTGTGATTGATATTATGGGGGACATTGCAGCAGCTGCACATCCATATCTAGTGATCAAGTTGGTCAATACCTGATGTCTCAATGACACTCCAGATCGTCAGGTGGAGCATCCGCTAGTAGGACCGTAGATGACATGTACATTGCAGCACACATCCCTTCACTTTCTATCCTGGAGGGACTTACAGGGAGATGACACAGGGGACACTGACTAGCTTGGCTGAGGATCTATTGGATGCATATGCATTTAGAGCAGCAGAGCATGATATCCCCATATCAGAGGTTAGATCTCATGTGGGTACTGTCAGATACGCTCAGTCACATCCTTCTCACCTAGACCATGGCCATAGTGGTAGTGCTCATGAGGATCCACCTACTGACCACTCTATTGCTGCACAAGGATAGGCACAGCGTACAGACCCTTCAGTCAATGCAGGCCATCAATTCTCTGATGTTGGTCTTGATGATGTTGAGTTCAGCATGACCACTACAGGTTATCTAGATTTGTTGACACGTGATGATATGACTTCCATGCCATCTCATCTGGTTAGTCCATTGCATTCATCATTAGAGAGGCGTGTGCAGTCTACTCATGTTGCAGATGCAGATTTGAGCTTAGACTAGGCATAGCAAAATCTTGATACCTTGGTTGATAGGATTGAGGCCAGTGAATCCGAGTACTATCAGTTTCCACCACCTACATAGGTATAAATCAGATTATATACATGTATTTAATGTTACAATTTTAAACTTAAATTTATTTTCAAAATTTCAATCAATTGATTTATTTTTTGTCTACCAGGATATGCTTCTTGTTACTCCTTCTTTGGGTATTGATCGTGTACGTCGTCGGGACTCACTCGATGATGACATCAGTAGTGGATAGGTGAGTTTTTAATTTATTATCTATGTGTACACACTTTATAACATGTTTTCTTGTACTATATTTTAAATCAAACTTAAGAGATCTTTGTACAATGTTTATATGTTTTAATTTATATATCTCTTTATTTATAGGGATCTGCACATCCTTCACAGCATGATAGTCACTCTGGGTGTGACCGCTTAGTGAGGAGTCAACATGATGAGTCCTAGGCACTTTCATATTTGATCAGAGACATATTTCATATTATGTGTGTGTGTATATATATATATATATACTTTCACTCTAGATACATGTGCATGTGTGTGATGAACTTGTAAATTTTCAATACTTTCAATAGATTACATACACATGTACATGTTTAATTTAAATTTGATGAACTTGATTTCAATAGATTAAACATACATGAATCATGTTTGAATTCAATAGAAATTACATACATGAATGATGTTTGATTGTACACATGTTTGATTTAAATGTACATTCGATAATAGTTGTGTGCACGTACTTTTAATTTAATGTTGTTACATACTTCAAGTAGATTTTATATTTAAAACATGCACCTTCTAATGTAACACATGAAAATTCAATACATACACACATTCATATTCCAAAACTTTAGAGTACTTCATATTTAGGTAGATGTAGACATGGAAAATTGGCCAAAGGCTTAAATCAATCAAAAGGTGCATCAAATCATCAAAATAGTATGAAAAATTAATAAATGGAACAAAGGCAATTCAAATCAAAGGAAAATTCAATTAAATGATTAAATGATTAAATAAAGCTTGAAAAGGGGAAAAACACTACGAAATTGATTAAATTCAATTAATGACATAGTTGTGGAAAGCAAAAATC
This sequence comes from Chamaecyparis obtusa, assembly GCA_027943335.1. NCBI lineage: Eukaryota > Viridiplantae > Streptophyta > Pinopsida > Cupressales > Cupressaceae > Chamaecyparis > Chamaecyparis obtusa. The sequence continues at coordinate 4,291 of BSBK01003987.1, forward strand.
AAAATGAACCTCTTACCCTTCATGGCTAAATTTAATTACTTTAATTAATTAATAAATCATAATTTCCCTCAACAAAGCAAATTGGAGACAAAATGGACACAAATCACTCACTTTTGTTTAAATGGTCCAGCCTTTTGAAACCTTTTAAATGATTGTCCCCTCATTTGTCCCCCCATTTATGGACAATGCAAAGTTTTTGACTCAATCATGAGATAACCATGATTACTTCACTCCACCCCCTACCCTTGGGAGATTACTATAAGTATGAGGCATTTTGAAGAGCATTCCATCTTAGAATTTCAATTGAAAAGCATTGTTACTATAGTCAATTGAGATCATTTCTAAGAGCAATAAGAGCAATTTGAGCATTCTTGAGCATTTAGTATCATAATTTCATCAATGGAGCTAGACTAAGCATGAATTCATCATAGAATAAGCATTTAGAAGCATCATAGCAGCATTATTCTCATTTTAGAGGTGTCACTAGTGAGGATTTGCAGCTGAGAGCTCACTTACCACTTCTTTCTAGAGATCCATGAGATGTTATAGATTGTAGTTGCATTTTAGAGTAAATTTCCTTTGTATTTAGCTTAAATTGTTGCTACTTGATCTTAATTTCATGAAGGTGACTATCATCATCACACAAATGGTGCCCATCGTGGGGCCTTGAGCCTTAAATTCTAACAAATTTGTGATTTAAATCATCTTTGCATGCATTTTTGTGTTGTTTCCGTGTGTTTTCTGCAGGAATTTGCTAAAGTCACACGTACGGGAGATTTACTCACGCCTGGAAGTGTTTCAGTGTCTCTTCAGCTGTCTGTTCTCATGCCTAATAGCTGGAAACTCACGCCTACAATAGCAAAGCATTCAGCCTTTACAGGATAAAGTCACGCCTCCATGGCAAGAAGTATCACTTACCTATTATTTACTATTGCTTTAAGGATTTCTTTACCTTGCCTTTAAAGTTTAAATTCATGCTTCTGATAAATTCGTTATCGCTTGGAACAATGGATTGATATTGCATTTAAAGTTCAAAGTTGTGCATTGGATAATTTCTTTATCCCTTTGAATTTGTGAAATATCATTTTACTCTGGTTATTTTCTGTCGGTTTAAAGTTTGTTCACACTTAGCATGCAAACAGTTATCGCCTGTGAAATTATTGATATCGCCTGTGTCACGAATAAGTGTCGTGGCTAATCACTAAAATCATGCCTTCGAGTAATTTGTTCACGCTTATTAGCTGGATGATGTCGCCTGCCGTTTATTTTCTGTTCTAGTCTTTAATTGGATAAATTTGAAAATCTGACTGTCTGTGTTTGTTGTTAATCAGTAAATGAGCAGACATCTGAGAGTGAAAAAGCCAGAAAGCAAGTTCAACAAGGAGGGAAAAGCATTGGCAAAGAAAATAAAGAAGAAGAATCAAGTGCATACAAAGGCTGTCCTTGAATCCACACTAGATGAGGATGTCAAGGTATATGAGAAGTATTTAGCTGTGATTGGAGCTTACAATCAAAAATTTGTGTCTCTAAATTGGATTTATGAACCTTGAGCTTAAATTTTCTTTCATTTAAATCTTTTTATTGATTACATGCAAGTTTGGTTTCCCCTCATTGTGAATTGGTTGTGTTGGACTAAGTTGTTGGAGGAGGGAGCTGGAGAAAATTGCCAAGGTGAGTAAGTGAAAAATGAAAATTAGTAACTCAAAAATGCCCCTAGCCTTTTTATAGCTACAAGGAAAGGTATTCTACTCAAACAAGCTTGCATTCCCTTAACTTGTGGCATTGTCATTTAAATCTAGCTTTAATAGGGAGGAAATTGAACCACACATTTCAATTCTAAGAACCTCCTTGTCAAGAGGTTGAAAAAGAACTAAGTGTTTGAAGTGTTTTGGAATCAAAAGGAAAGTTAGGGATATGCTCTTCACCTTCTTGGTGAAACAAACTCCCAAAAACTTTACTTAAATTCCAATTTTCCTTACTTGAAAAATGAACATGCTAGAGATTTAGTGGGCTCACCTCCCGAATTTGCCTTAGCAAGGCTAGTGAGAGGGACAGCCCAAAGTCAGATACACTTTCTTTTGCAGTGAGAATCTGACCCACTATAAAATGAAACACATGCATCCTTAATGGGGTGCATGACAAAGGGATTTTAATTTTCTCAAACTTTCTCTAGTAGTCCTTACGGATTGCACAAAATCATGCCTCAGTGCATGTGGGAAGCCCCTTTACATACTTAGGGGATGAGAGATTTTAATTCGTTTGAACGAAATACTGATTAAATCCCAAGTAAATTAGAAAGGCCACCTTGTAGAGCCATGATTACAAGCCAATTTGACTCTAGGTAGGCTGTTTGGAATTCATTATTGTGCTATACTTGTGAAAACATTCAAGAATATACACATTAGATTGTTGTTTAGAGACATTTATGTGTGTGTTGTGTTTGTTTTTAATTTTCAAAATAAGAAATTTCCAAAAATATCTGATCAAAACTTTTAAAAATCCAAAATTTTATACCCTGGTCAGAGAAGAGTCGCTTGGGCACATTTTAAACATGCCGATCAGGTGTTCAGTCACGCCTTTGACTAGTTTAAACATGCATGGACATAATAAAGTCCTACCTAACAGAGATTCAAACACACCTTTAAATACTAGAAACCTGCTTAACAGCAAGAAAAGTGCCCCCTGTACATCTACAGAGTGCCACCTATCAACAAACCAGTATACACCTATGCAGGTTTCAAACACGCCTGTACTTGGTTTAGTCACGCCCAGAAAACAAAAAGGGCAAATAGAGAGTACTTCCAGGAAGAATCAAAAAAAATTTAATATCAATTTGAGTACCCTTTTTCGAGTTTTCACTGATTCAACCTACAGTCTGGTCAAAAATTCTGTTTCACATATCTGTCAAAATTTTGCAAAGGATTAGATCCCAAGTAGTCTTGACTTGTATCCAAGGTTCATGCCTGCATTCACCAGATCATATTATATCAAGCAAACCTTGCAAGCTGACGGGACCTATTTGAGACAAGAGCTCTCATATCCCGGAGATGAAACTACTCCTAGAGTACCACAAAAGTCACACGAACAAGAAAAAGAAGATAACATGATGTATTATGGTAGTTTGGGTGGTAAGGATAATAGTGTTATTGATCTCACCAACCAAGGTAATGCCAATAGTGGAGGCATTGACATGAATAACCAGAACAATATTAATAACCAAGGCAATACCAACAATGGAGGAGTAGATCAAAATGCTCAAGGATTTGACCAAACTCACACTCAAACTAACACCGAACCAATGGCAGAAGATGCCATGGATGAAAAAGTTAGTGAGGCTATCCAATGTCCTTATTTCAGGAAGCTCATGGAAAAGGCAATGGACAAAGATAGAGAAAAACATTTCATGGACTTAGTACAAAAAGGTCTCAAGCTTCCCCGTGGCTATGATGTCAACCAACTTAAAGCACCGGAAGTTGAGGAGAGTACCTTAGACATCATGAACAAGAAATTCAAGATGTTTCAAATGCAATTAGACAACATCAAGCAAAGCGGGGCTCCCAAGCCTTTCTCTATAGAAGCATTGTGTCCAATCCTGTTTGATAAAAGCTTGGTTATGGTGCCATTCCCAATCAATGTTGTGTTTCCTAAATATGACAAGTATGAGGGAACGTCGGATCCCCAAGACCACTTACGTGAGTTTTGTGCATTGAGCTTAGAGTTCATGCATGATACAACATATTTAATGAGATTATTTCCACGAAGCTTAGGAGGCATGGCTATGGAGTGGTTTTCTAAGTTACCCTTTGGCATTAAGACCTTTGAAGAGTTAGCTTTGAAATTCATGGCTCATTACTCATATAACATTAAACATGAGGTCACGATGATAACATTATGCAACACAAAACAAAAAAATGGAGAGGCATTCCTCACTTTTCTACAAAGGTGGAGCATAGTTTTTGCAAGATATCCTAGAAGTGTGCCTGAAAAAGAGAAGATGGATATCTTCATAAACAGTTTGAGTAATGAGTTAAACTACCACTTACGAATGCAATGTCCAAAGACCTTCCAAGATCTAACTGAAAATGGAGTAACCACGGAGGAAGTGTTGGTCAAAAGTGGAGAACTCAAACTGTACAAAGATAATAAGAACAACTCCAACAGTGGCAACAATGGCAATAATCAGAAGAATAATTAGTTCAATAGTAACAGTCATTATAAGAACAACAATAAGGGAATTGTGAATGATGGAGTAGTTGAATCTAGCAACTTGAAGGTGGTCCCCTTTGCTCTTACAAGGACACCTAATCAAGTGAATAATACCAATCAGAGTTCTAATGCACCATCTAACAACAACCACACCAACAATGGAAATCAAGGAGATAATTCAAGGAGTACTAAATTTGATAAATATTTGAGGCCAACTCCTCCAAAGAACTTCACACCCTTAGGTGAACCCCTAAAAGGCATTAAAGATCCTCATGGCTAATAATGTCATTACTTTACCCAAAATTCAGCCTTATGAACCAAATAATAAGCCTAGTTGGTGGAGTGTCGATAGCCATTGTGAGTATCACAGAATTCGAGGACACACAACAAATGAATGTCTGCAACTAAAGAATGTAGTGCAAGATTTAATTGATAATGGCACGATCACCATTGATGGACCTCCAAACAATGAAGATCATACAACATTCAAACAACCTTTTTACAAACATGATAAGGGAGAGTCATCAAATAGCAAGAAGCAAAGCGCCAATAATCTCAACTTTGTGCCACCTTATGATCATATTGTTAATGCTATAATAGTCAATGAAAAACCTCAAAAGGAAGCATCAAATGTCATTACAAGAGGTCAAAATTCTAGAATAACCCTACAAGGGATAGCTCCTCAAAGCACTAACATCCCGCAATCCAACATTGTGGTCAAACAGCCTTCTACAGCAGCAAGGCCTAATAGTTTGGTTGATCAATTGCAACGTACTCCCGCACAAATCTATATCTTAGAGTTATTGAAATTGTCACCAAACCATAAGGAGATTTTGGAAAAATCTCTAGTAGAGACACATGTTCCTACTAACTTAGAGGCAAAAAAGTTTCAAAATATGGTAGGTCATCTTGTAGCACCTCATTGTCTTTCATTTTTCGATCAAGATGAGATGTCTATAACCCATCCTCAAAATCTACCATTGCATATAGAGGTCTTATCGAAAGGCATAGAGTCAAAAGAGCCCTCATTGATGGAGGGGCTGGTCTCAAAATTTGCACATTAAGTCTTGTCAAATCCTTAGGTCTATCTGAGTCTTGCATTGACCCTACAAAGAAAATCACCATTAAAGCTTATGATGAAGCTGAAAGAGCTTCGAAAGGCATGATTGTATTGCCCATCCAAGTGGGACCTGTCAAGAAGGACACCAATTGCCAAGTGTTGGACATGAAATTAACTTATAATATTTTGTTGGGGAGACCATGGATCCATGAGATGCAAGTAGTCCCATCCACGTACCACCAATGCATAAAATTTCCGTACATGGGTGAAGAAATCATAGTTGGAGGAGACTCTAACCCATTCTAGTATTGCAATGCACTCAAACCTCCTCATGAGTTATACATTCCACATAACCGGGAGGGAATTATTCAAAAAACCACAATTGAAGATGTTAAAATGAAAGAACTAACATTAGATGTTATTCAACACCCTCCTCAAGCTAGCTCAGCGACATCAACTAAGGGAAAGGAAAAAGTGAGCTACGAGGGTCCAAATGCAATGGAAAGTTCATATCTAGCACCTAAATTGGAAACGGTAGTCTATAAACCTACCAAGGAAGAAAAGGAAAAAGCCAAGGAAGATCGTTACCAACACATGAGTGAAATGATGAATAACTTTGAAAATCAATGCAAGATTAGTTCAAAAGGAATAGGGGAATATTCTGTTTCTCTATTTGACATGCCCACATTGCCAAAATCACATGGTAAACCATCAAAAGAACATCTTCCACATAAGTATAATTACTATTTTGTATGGGAAGATAACAAAGCAACATGGGATAAGGAAGAAGATGACATCCTTCAATGGCTTTACCATGATGAGGAAGATACCTCCAACACTCCCATGGAAAGAATTCAGCATGTAAAGATACAAACTGAGCAATATGGGAAAGGCTTTGATATAATGCAGAAGATGGGATACAAGGGAAGGGGACCCTTAGGCCAAAGAAATAGGGGGTTATTATAACCTATTGAACCTATTTGGAGGGCAAGTCATGAAAAATCTGGAGTAGGTTTTCAATTCAAAGGAGAAATTTCAAGCCCAATGCATGATTTTTATCCTCAAATAAATGCCTTAGAATCCGAAGGAGATAGTGATGATTCTCAAGATTATGAATGGGATACCTTATCGGATGAATCATGTCATGATAAGGAAGTGATTTCTATACATACTTATGCAAAAATCCCAAGGCAAAAAGCTCAAATTAGTGAAGAACTTCATATTCAAAGGCCTAATATAGAGCAAGTACCTACCAATGGAGCATGGATAGAAACATTTTGGATGCCTTCAAAGGAGGGAGATTCAAGCGTTAGTTTTAACCCACTTGTGACTTTTCCCATGTTGTTTCCCATAGAGGTTGACGAGGACTCAAGTGAAGGGGACTTTGACCCTTCTTCCATGGATCATCTTGAGGAAGCACACGTCATAGATCTAAATGATACAATGTACGAACCTTCAAAAAAAGTCATGTCCATAACGCCTATTGATGACATTTTACCCAATGAACCCTTACTTTTGATAAATCCAAACCTCATTGATTGGGACCAAACCGAACCAAATGACCTACTTTACTTTCCCAATGACCAAGCAATGAATCACTACCTTAATGTGATTGAACCCTCTTTCACCAATGAATTCAATATGGACATAAGGATAGCAGCAAGGGTCTAATCTCTTAGTCAAAAGAAAAAAATGAAAAAAAATAATAAAAAAATGAAAAGTTCTATTGGTGAAAACCCAACTATGGCACCATTAAAACCAAAAAAAATAAAAATAAAAGACGTTTCTGTTGGTGAAAACCTAATTGTGGCATCAAAGGAAGAGAGATTGGATACTTTTCCCAAACATGAGGAGGAAAGGTCACCTATACTCATAGAGCCAATGGAAAAAGTTAACATTGGCACGAAAGTGGATCCAAGGTTTATACACTTGGCTGCATCACTCACACCTATGGAAAGAGAGGACTTCATATTTTTTTTCAAAGAGAAACAAATAAACTTTGCACGGTCATATGCTGACATGCCTAGATTAGATCCTGACTTTATAATGCATCATCTGAATGTTCGACCAGGGGTTAAGCCCGTTAAGCAAAAGTTGAGAAAAATGCACCCCCACATAGCTCTTTTGGTCAAGGCAGAATTGGAAAAATTGTTGAAAGTAGGATTCATAAGAGCAATAGCATATGCCAAATGGATCTCCAACATTGTACTAGTCATAAAGCATGATAAATCCATTCGTGTGTGTATGGATTTTAGAGATCTAAATCTTGCTTGCCCTAAAGATGATTTCCCACTTCCGAGCATAGATGCCATAGTGGATTTGATGGCAGGACACTCAATGTACTCATTAATGGATGGTTTTAGCGGGTATAATCAGATCAAAATTGCACTTGAAGACCAAGAAAAGACAGCATTTACTTGCCCTTGGGGCACTTTTTGTTGGAATGTCATGCCCTTCGATCTTAAAAATGTCGGAGCCACATATTAAAGGGCCATGACAACTATCTTCCATGACATGATGCACACATTTTTAGAAGACTATGTGGATGATATATTGGCAAAATCCCACAAAAGAGAAGAACACCTCCACATTTTGAAAAAGATATTTGTTAGGTTGGAGCAATTCAAGGTCAGATTAAACCCAAAGAAATGTGCCTTCGGAGTCCAATCCGGCAAGTTACTAGGTTATATAGTTTCTGCCAAAGGGATTGAGGTGGACCCTGAGAAAGTACAAGCTATAATGGACATGGAGATACCTAAGAACATCAGCCAAATGAGATCCTTGCAAGGCAAAATCCAATCCATAAGAAGGTTTATCTCTCAATTGGCCGAAAAATGTCATTCTTTCACCAGGTTGCTACATAAAGATACTATATTTATATGGGATGCTGGATGTGATCAAGCTTTTACATTGTTGAAGACCTATTTGATAAATCCACCCATTCTCATGCCACCAATCAAGGGCAAAGCATTACTTCTCTACATATCTACTACGGAAATATCCCTAGGAGTACTTTTGGCACAAGAGGATGAATAAGGAAAGGAAAGAGCTATCTACTATTTGAGTAGAACATTGATAAAATATGAGCTTAATTACACATTTATGGAAAGAGCTTGTCTAGCAGTGGTGTTTGCATCTCAAAAGTTGAGACATTATATGTTGATGCATAAGGTCAAGTTGATTGCCAAGATAGACCCTCTCAAGTATTTGTTAAGTAAAACAGCCTTAACAGGTAGAATAGCTAAATGGGTGATGATATTGAGTGAATTTGACATTGAATATGTCGATAGAAAGGCAATAAAGGGAAAAGTGATAGCAGATCACTTAGCTAAAAGTCCCATGACTTCTAAACAAACTATTCAAGTGGAATCTCTGGATTCAGCCATTATCAACATAGAGGCAAAAACATGGAAGTTATACTTTGATGGATCCTATACTCAAGGAGGTTCTGGGGCCGGCATATTATTGGTAACTCCTCAAGGTTACACCATTCCCAAATCCTACAAGCTTATGTTTCCATGCACAAATAACATAGTGGAATATGAAGCACTAGTCATAGGCATCAAAATGGCCTTAGAGTGGAATATAAAAGAGCTACAAATTTATGGAGATTCTCAACTCATCATTAATCAAGTCAACAATGAATATAACACTAAAGATGAAAATTTGATGCCTTATAAGACTATGATTGATGGATGGAAGAAATACTTTGCATTGATCACCTTTGAATAGATTCCTAGAGAGAAAAACAGAGCAGCTAACGCCATGGCTACCTTGGCTTCTTTGTTACAAAAACCAGATCAAAATGAGAAGTATGAGTTCTTGGTGGAAGAGTTGGTGAAACCGGAATTTGACCTTCCCGAAACCCAAATTGTTGCCCTCTTACATGGACATGACTCCCCTTAGTACGGACCTATATATACATACCTTAAAGACCAAGTGCTACCCTTAGACCAAACTCGTGCTCAAAAATGCAATTTCATACGACAAGCCTCCCGTTACTTAATCCTTTCTGAAACATTATATCATAAGGGTCTAGACGGGACGTTACTTAGGTGTCTAGAGGAAGAAGAGTCTAAATTATCTTTAAGAGAGGTTCACGAAGGCATTTGCGGGTCACACTCAAGCGGGTTAAATCTAGCTAAGAAAATCCTTCTCTTAGGGTATTTTTGGAAGACATTGGAAAAAGATGCTTGCCACTTTGTGAAGATATGCAACAAATGCCAATATCATGGCGACATGATACATGCACCGGCACAAGAATTACATCCATTTGTCACACCATGGCCTTTCTATCAATGGGGGTTTGATTTAATTAGCGTCATAAATCCACCTTCTTCAAATGGGCACAAACATATCATAACTGCAACAGAATATTTCACCAAGTGGGTTGAAGTGGTTCCCTTGATAACGGCAATAGGAAAACAAATTTCCATGTTTATCTTGAATCATATCATTTGTCAATATGGTATTCCTCATGCCATAATAATAGATAATGGAAAATAGTTCAAGAATAAGGATGTTGATGAACTATGTGCTACATTTCATATCACTCACCATTCATCATCAATTTATTACCCTCAGGGAAATGGGCAGGCCGAAGCCACGAATAAGAATATATTGAAGATCTTGAAAAGGTTGGTCAACAAATCAGGAAGGGATTGGCATATGCAAATTAATCCAGCATTATGGGCCTATAGAATCAGCATAAGAACACCCACCAGAGCCACGCCATTCTCACTAGTCTATGGGGCCGAAGCAGTTCTACCATTAGAGGTTGAAATCCCATCTCTATGAGTGTCATTACAAGGATTGATCACAGATGAAGACTACAAAGTTGCTAGACTTCAACAATTGGAGTTACTTGAAGAACATCAAACACAAGCTTATGAACACATGAAAGTGTACCAAAATAGAAATCTCAAGGAACTATAATAAACATATCAAACCAAGAGTTTTTTAGGTAGGAGACTTGGTGTTGAGAGAGAATCCAAAGAATCAGGTTGAGAGGGAGAAGAAAGGAAAATGGGAGGCTAATTGGCTTGGCCCATTCATCATCGTCTCTTCATTTGGCACGGGAACTTATAAATTATCAGATTGTGAAGGAGAAGAACTTCAAGAACCTATCAATAGTATTCATCTCAAAAGGTTCTACACATAAAGAGTATAAAGAGTATCAGCTGAAAGAGCATCCTATTTATTGTACATAGTTTAAAAGAGATCTTGAAAATACAAAAACAGTGAAAAAACACAAAAGATCAAAAACAGTGGAAAATGGAGCCTAAAGAAAGGAAAACATTCAGATACGATTCAAAAAAATGTTGTCTTGGTGAAAACCTAGTAAATAGGCACCTTGATGATAACAAAAAAAAAAAAAGGAAAAAGGAAAAATACAAAAAATTGAAAAAGAAGAAAGTGCCCTGGTGAAAACCTAGTAAATAGGCACCTTGGTAGCGAAAAAAAAAAAAAAAAAAAAAAAAAGAGAGAAAAAGCTTGCAAAAACAAAAAAAAAGAAGCTTGATCCATCCTAAAGGTGAAAACTTGGTAAACAAGTGCCTTTGGTTCCCTTAAGTTTGTCTTTCCTAAGTTGCATATGTCCATATTGCATTTCCACCATCTCATTTGTACAACTACCATTGCATCCATCATTTGTACTTAGTCATAATAAAGCCAGTCAGTCACATTGTTGCATTGTCTATCACCCCTAAGTTTGTCAACCGATCACATTTATCTCTTGGGGGCAGAAGATGGTAAATTTGGTATCCAATGGATTCAATAAGTGCTACAATCAGTCACATCAGAGAGAGATTTTATCAGAATTTCAGAAGAGATGGAAAGTTTTCTTGAGCCTAAGTATTTGATCCTACAACATGATCCCTGAACCTTCATTGACTTTATTATTCAGGATTAAAAATTGATAAACACATCTTAAAGATCGAAATACTTGGAAATCTTTTTGAAAATGATAAAACATGGCAAAACATTCAAAAGATGTCTTTCTTTGCAAAGTAATGAAACATGGTAAAATACTTGAATTTTTGTTAAAATCTTGATGAACTTGACTTTTTATCATATCTTTGGAGTTATTCGATGATGTTCGACTAGATTAGCCATGATAAAGATGTGATATTTTATTGCCTTTAAGTGACTGTTTGGAGGAAGATTCGTCACCTTATGAGAATTCATCTAACGATGTGGTCATCAAAGAACCATCGAGGACTATCTCATAAGAGGGTGGATTGACCTTTGTTTGTTTATGCAACTAGATCCCTTGGCTATTTAGATCTTCTATATCTTAATACCAAAAATCCACTTGCAACATTGAATCCATTAACACCGGTATTCAGACTCCCATAGTTTGGTCATCCAACTAGTGAGGGTTGTACTTGGTTCAACAAAGAGGTTACCAAAATGTGATAAAAAGTAGTATTCATATCATCATGTCAGTGGGCAGTGGTGATTGTACTAAGCTTTCCGGTCCCAAAATGCTCAATGATGAAAATTTATCCTCAAGACATTTATTTGCTAAAAGTTGGTGACACTTAGGTTGCATTGCAAGGCATATTAGATTAATTGCATTGTCTTGTTTGATCAAATGCATGTGTTTATGGTTACTTTTACAAGGGAACAAGGGGGTACATCAATAATCTTGGTTAGTTAAAACATTTAAGCAAAGGGGGTTCAATAACAACGTTCATTCTTGATAAAACACTATAAAGAAAATGAGATTATCTTTTGCATACACACATTGAGCATTATTCATTATCCACATATTACAACAAGAAATCATTCATACATCATGTGCACTCATATAGTTAAGGATAGACTGACATTCATTGAAAAATCAAAAAACATAGGAACATACATGTGCATTTCCATTAAACATTTTACATCCATACATGAACAACAGAAGAGCATCACCAAATTCATACATCTATATATATCATAAAGTAAGATACTGCATTCATAGCATGAATCCAAGTAAATGCATAAATAAAACATCATATAGCTGCATAAAAGATAATCTTATAAATCAACTCATCAAAGAGAATCAAGAAGTATGTCATCATATATCATTATCAAAAGGAGGATCCAATACATCAAATATGTCAAGATATCATCAAAGTGATATATCAAATGTTCTGATCAATGAGAAAAACATGAAAGGTGGACCAGCAACACTGAGTAAATCTATCATCATATCAATCAAGAGCCTATACCACCAGATCCATCTGGCCCTCTACCATCCTATGGGGGAGGAGCCTGTGATGTACCCACTCCATCCTGCCTCTGAACAACCATGACTGATACAAGCTATTGTAATAAAGAGGCAACCTGGTCCAATCAACCCACAATAGTGGATATTTTTGTCCTCATAGACTATAAATCTCGCTCTAATCCATCCATGTGATCACCCTGTGCACCCTCTAACTGTGGAGCTGGCGGAGGCATCTGTGGAGCCCCATCATCCTGTCGTGCATCATCCTACTGTGACTAATCCTGATGAGCTACATCACCATCATGCTGAGCTAAGGCCACTCTCTGTAACTATACCAAGGGATCTAATCTCCCAAGAACCTACCTAGCTACATCAATCTGTGCATGTCTCTGAGCTCTCTGATGTCTATGCACTCTATCCTACCTATCTACTCTAGGCTGACTATCAGCTGCATCATCATGTGCTCTAACCTGTCTATCATGACCCTGATCTCATCTCACCTAACGTCCCCCTATAGCAACCTGAGGATGTCTATGTCCTCGACCTCTCCGATGTCTACCACCCCTCTCACCATCATGATGTCCGGGAATAGGCTCAGCTGGATCAGTAAACCAAGGAAACCTGTTGCGAGCCCACCAATCTGCATACTCATGTGACATCCCAGCATCAGCCATACCAGGAAGGATCTCCCATCTGCAAATAGTCATACCCACAATCTGATGTAATGCAAACTAGTAATCAATACATGGATCCCATAAAGAGATCTCTGCCTATACCCAAGCATATAATGCATTGCCCTGAGGCATATCCTAAATCTGCCCATACTGTCTCAAAACTCTGCCAAAGCAGAAGTGCTCAATAGTGGTAGGAGTGAGCCCAATCATCCATCAAGGTGCAAACATATATGGTAACTCATCACTATCCTCTCTCTAATGATCACAACCAAGGAAAGGATGCCATGTAACCTGATCAAGATCATCAATCTGACATCGCCAGTAATCCAAATGACCCATATGATGCTATATGACCATGCCTGTATATAAGAAAGCGTAAGGATATCCCCAAGGTCAAACCCTATTAGAAATAGGCCTAGTAATGGGAAGATGCTCCCATATCCACAACTGCAAAACAATAACACCTGCTGACAATGATGCACTACCCCGATAGACTACCTCATGTAAATCATGATACAACTGTGCCAAGATGCAGGAACCCCAATCAAACCATCGAGGATGAGCAAGTAAATCCTCTATAATCCGGCCCCAACCGATTGAAAAACTGCGACCTCACCAGTCGGGAAGAAGTAGACCACCAATCAATGCACCCAAAACTATTGGTAATGTGGGAAAAGAGGCAAATTGAGGCCATGTAATAGTATCCCCATCTCCAATAGTGTTGTCTCCTAATACTTGTCGGCAAATAGAGGAATCATATGCAGAATCATAGTAGACCAACTCACCCCTGCAAGGAATCCGCAATAATCGATACACGTCCTCTGGTGTGATCATCATCTCTCCATATGACAAGTGGAATGTGTTGTGATCAGAGTGCCATCGCTTCGCCACTGCAGTCAATAATCCATGGTTCATCTGGAACCATGGGAGATCAAGGAGGAAACTCAAACCACATCTCTCAATGACTCGGAACTCAGCTGTTGTGAGTCTCTAACCTAAGTCAATAACCCATGATGCAACTGAACGGACGTATAAAGTAGGATAGTGATCCTGTTGGCAAGGTAAAGGAATAATATCAGTACATTGTACCAAGGAATTATCTCAAGTCAATCAAAAGTATCAAGTAATCACACCAAGTATCATCATTCATTTCTCTATATCCTGAGAATGAAGTGACAGTATCAAATCATATTGGTTTTCACACTGATTGATTTATCCTATCAGTTAATATTCAAATCAGATTGACAAATCATATTTTAAAGTACTAATATCCTGATATCTAAAACCAATTGTTTTGTTGACAATCATGGACCTACACTAATTATCTGACTTTCTCATCAAGGGGTTATCAAATTTTTCATCAAATACGATCAACACATGTGTGAAAAGTACAGACATTTTGCAAAAAAGACATCAGGCGCGATTTTTATCATACCAGGTGACATTTTATCTCAGGCGTGACTTTTTATGACTTAAGCGATGTTATTATTCTGTCAGGTGATAGACTTTGTGCTATGCGACAATTAATTTGACAAGGTGATAGAGAATCATGCCATAGGCGAGAGTTAAATCATTAGGTTTTGTGTAGGCGATAACCTATTCAAAAATGTGTATTTTGACCTAGTTTGATGCGATAGTTTTTACCCTACTAGGTGAGCATCAAATGTTTCGTAAGCGATAAAAAATTATATGGAGGCGAGAATAAAAACCGCGGAAGCGACAGTAGAACAACCTAGGCGACAATCAATTTTTCCTACGCGTTATTTCTCAAATACAACGCAACGATGAAACATAAAATTGCAATAAATGCTTAATAAATGCTCAATAAATGTAAATCAAGGTTTGTAATGACTTACCAGAGGCACATAATCAAGCGGTCTCACATATCTCTAGCACCTCTCGAATCTATGCTCCCGAATCGGCACAACCATCTTGAAATCGCTAGAGGATCATAGCAAAATCACCAAGGGTGAAAAGTAAAAATGAATGGTAAAAGAAGGTTTCTTAACCTATTTAAGGTATTTTTTACCTAATTTTGGAGGTGAAATTAGCCATTGACTTATCTTAACATATCAAATCAAACTGGGGCATAATCATACATCATGGGATATCATCAATAATCAGAAACTAAAACATATTGGATCAATCAATCAAACATCAGGTCAAATTTTTCGAAATCAAGAAATTAATATGTTTTAATTTCTGAGGGGGCATCAGGGTATCAAATCGAAGTCACAATCATACATCATGAAATCAGTGGGGCATCATAAAATTTTTGTATCAAGAGGCAGCAATCAATCACATCAGGAATCGCAATTAGGACATAAAGAATCTTTGAATCAATGTTCTTCACACATTAATTCAAAGAGGGGCATTTGTAGACATGGAAAATTGGCCAAAGGCTTAAATCAATCAAAAGGTGCATCAAATCATCAAAATAGTACAAAAAATCAATAAATGGAACAAAGGCAATTCAAATCAAAGGAAAATTCAATTAAATGATTAAATAAAGCTTGAAAAGGGGAAAAACACTACGAAATTGATTAAATTCAATTAATGACATAGTTGTGGAAAGTAAAAATCAAAATGAACCTCTTACCCTTCATGGCTAAATTTAATTACTTTAATTAATTAATAAATCATAATTTCCCTCAACAAAGCAAATTGGAGACAAAATGGACACAAATCACTCACTTTTGTTTAAATGGTCCAGCCTTTTGAAACCTTTTAAATGATTGTCCCCCCATTTATGGACAATGCAAAGTTTTTGACTCAACCATGAGATAACCATGATTACTTCACTCCACCCCCTACCCTTGGGAGATTACTATAAGTATGAGGCATTTTGAAGAGCATTCCATCTTAGAATTTCAATTGAAAAGCATTGTTACTATAGTCAATTGAGATCATTTCTAAGAGCAATTTGAGCATTCTTGAGCATTTAGTATCATAATTTCATCAATGGAGCTAGACTAAGCATGAATTCATCATAGAATAAGCATTTAGAAGCATCATAGCAGCATTATTCTCATTTTAGAGGTGTCACTATTGAGGATTTGCAACTGAGAGCTCACTTACCACTTCTTTCTAGAGATCCATGAGATGTTATAGATTGTAGTTGCATTTTAGAGTAAATTTCCTTTGTATTTAGCTTAAATTGTTGCTACTTGATCTTAATTTCATGAAGGTGATTATCATCATCACACAGTAGATAATTAATATATCATATCCACTTGTAAGACATAAATTTGAGATCTATATATTCTTAATTTTTAATTTAATTCAAGCTCCATTCACTATGGGCACCAGTAGGAAAGAATGGAGCTAAGAAAACCTCTGGTCTCACCCGTGAAAAATTTAGTTCAAATCATGTTTCATGCGTGATTTAGTCCACATCAAGTGGTTCATCTCTCTCTTGAATAACATTTAATATTCTCTCATGGTCGTCAGTATCAAGTCTCCACTTACGAATGCCACGTCCCGTCACAGGAACAAGAGATAGGACAGTGGCAATTACAAGATGACTATACTGATAAACCTTATTGTTAGGGTTATAATCAATAAAATGAATCTCTTGTTTAAGTATTTTGGTTTGCTTCAAATATGTTCCTTGCACAACAACTAAACCTACACAATGTGTTCCTCGATGTTAAATATATAGATGTGATAAATACTAACCATATAAACAAACTTAAATACAGTACTAGAACCTGTGGGAAACATAATTCCATCGCTTGTTTCACTCTGTGTTAGCTTCATCCTCTCCTTAAAGCAACGTAATAAGTAGTAACTAACACCTTCCACATTTCCAGGCTCTGGTACTACTGTAAAAATATGTCCTGCATTTAAAGTGAACTTTTAATTTTAGGAACTTGTAAATATAAATTAAACAAACTTTATTTAAATGAATTGAGAACTTATGAGTCCTTTTTAAAAACATGTACATAAACACACACGTACCAATTTTGATCAAACCTAAAATATGGTCATAATCTGTAGAAATCAATGGAATGTCATCAAAGCTTTCATCCTGAATGTCATTTGTGTTTGTAACATCTAGTGGAACCAAATTTCATTCACTAACATATCCACATTTTTGGTTGATACATTCGTCATAGTTTTCAAAAATGCAGTCATAACAAAAGCATGAATAATCTCTAGTGTACAATGACCACACATTACTATCCATACTCATAACTGAATGTAGGGATCTTGTTTTGTCTACTCTCTTGCATCCATGGATTGATCTTCTATCAACACCTGAACAATAGAGAGGTCACATGTAAAAATTAAAGACATATATATAAGTTAGTTCTCAAACAATGATCAATAAATTTAAAATTAGTACCTGTTATCTCCCAGAATACTCAGAAGGGTATGACTCGATCTGATTGTGATGATGTGTTATCATGATTTAGCACCATAAAATGCATCTTGCACCACTCAACTACATCATGAGCATTATTTATATGATATCCCTGATAGTCCAGTTGATACTTTCTTAAAGCACGTTTGATACAAGCTCCTGCACCATCATGCTCTCCCTTTCCATGTCCACTCTCAAAGAAACTCCAAATATGTGGTATCTTTTGGTATCGATGATATCTACATAGTGCGTAAAATGGCCTTGCTGATTTAAATTGTGCCTCACATCCATCCGACCAAACAAAATGCTTTTCAATTTTGATGCCTTTGTTTTCCAAATATCCAAAAAATGTCTTAAAGCAATGCTCGACAAAATGTATGTCATGCTCTTTATCATCACTAATGTAAAAGTGATATTCTTTCTTTATGACTCGTGCTTCATATGTACTTTCAACACCATCCAAATCTAATTGTGCATGTCGATAAGACACATGTACCATGATAGTCACCTGCTTTGTATAGTAGTATTCTTCTTGAAGTTGTTTTTGAGATACAAATGAGTAGTTCTCTACAAAATCAACAACCGATAAAATCATTCCAACTAGAAAAGATTCTTTTTGTATTTGGAATTGTTCTGCCTGCCATTTAGCGAAAAAAACATGTCGTATGTATGGTTGAATCAATTTACGAAAATTCTCCATAAATGTTGCAACGGGTATCTCATCTTCTACATATTCCAACCTTGTTGATTCTTTCCCAACTTTTGTTTCAGACTTTATGTACTTGTATCTCTTGCATTTTATCATCCTCGCCATGTCAGTATCTTCAAGTCTTCAAGGAAATTCAGCCAAATCCCCACATGTTTGACAAGTTCCTCTTATGCAATCTATTTTAGGTATTTCATGATCAATTGATTTGTTACATAAGATTGATGTTATGAATTGACTTGGACGTTTAGGAAAATCATTTTGAGAACCACCACTTTCTTTTATCATCTTTCTAAACCCTTGGTAGTAGAGATCGAATTCAATGTGATATCGACAACAACAAGTTTCAAAAGATTTATTTATCTTTACAAAAAATGGCTTTAATCTTTCAAACATTGTTTGTCCAATCTTAATGTCAGGATTTGAGTTACAAAATGAGAGATATAATTCATGCTGTGTGGTGTCCAACCAATGTTTTGTGTGCTGGAAATATTCCTTAGGCCCAGTCCTCTTCTTGATAACGTCTCTTGTATTTGGTGAAGGACGAGTATGATCAGTCCAAAATGACATAACTAAGTTCTTAACTGTTTCATTAATTCTATCAGACCGAGGAGCTCTACACATTAGTGCCCAATTACCTTCCAATGTAGTATCATCCAAATTGATTCTTCTTTTCAAATAGTGTGTCATTGTCTTCCTACTGTACCCGATCTGAGATGAAAGTGAAGAAATTTGTCTTCTTTGGGACATGTTTTTATTTAAAATAGATGTCAGTATCACTCTTCTTGAAATGGATCTATCTACACATCTAGTTGTTTTCCCAATGGAATGCAAACCTTCCTTAACACTATCAACAATATTTTTTTGTATGTTACTTGATTTTAACTTTTTCAAACTTGCATCTACAACCAATAATTTTAATGGCTCTTTTAACTCATCTTTAAGAAGTGTAATTGATAACACTTGAGTTTTTTCAAGTGTACCAAGATTCTCAAATTGTTTCATTATTTGCTTAGAATTTTTATTCAATGCCCTCTTCGTAATATTTATGGGTTGTTTAGCATAATCTCTCAATTTTTCCACATCCATTTCAATTAAATGATCTATGCTTTTACGATTAATTTTTCTCTTCAACTGTTGGAGTAGATTATCATTCACATATGTTTCTTGCACTTCCACTGCAAATAAAATAAAATAAAAAATCTTAATATCTCATCTTAAGGGGACCTTCATGAAATAAGTATTTACAAGCTCTTGAACATGTTCTACCTATAATAATTTATACATTAATTCAAGAGAAACACATACTTGTTTGACCTTGGGTTGATTCAACTTGGGATGCCCCTTGTCCAACATTTTCATCATCAAAGGTTGCATGTACACAACAAAAACAATAACTTCTTCTTAGGGGAAAGACCCAAAATATATATTCACCAATAAGATACTAAATCGAGATAGTGACTAAATCAAGAGAGTCTGTGAGAGAAAGAGAGAGATGTGTACTTATTTGATATTCTGAGACTTGTGCTTATTGAGCTTCTGATGACCCTTCTCCAACTTCTGAAGGTTGGGCTTGTTGAGCTTGTAATGACCCTTCTCCAACTTCTGAAGGTTGGGCTTGTTGAGCTTGTGATGACCCTTCTCCAACTTTTGAAGGTTGGGCTTGTTGAGCTTGTGATGACCCTTCTTCAACTTCTGAAGGTTGGGTAGCTTGTTGAGCTTGTGATTCTTGAGCATTTCCTACACATGTATGAAGTATAAATTAGTCCTAGAATTGCTCGTCTAATTATATCTAATAGGTCATAATTAAATCTAAGTGGCCCTAATTGAGTCTAATAGGTCATATTAGGTCTTAATTGGTCCATATTAGGTCCTAATTGGTCCTAATTGAGTCTAATAGGTCATATTAGGTCCTAATTGGTCCTAATTGAGTCTAATTGGTCCTAATTGGTCCTAATTGGTCCTAATTGGTCCTAATTGAATCTAATTGGTCCTAATTGGTTCTAATTGAGTTTAATTAGATCTAATAGGTCATAATTGAATCTAAGTGGCCCTAATTGAGTCTAATAGGTCATATTAGGTCCTAATTGGTCGTAATTGAATCTAATTGGTCCTAATTGAATCTAATTGAATCTAATTGAATCTAATTGGTCCTAATTGGTCCTAATTGGTCCTAATTGAATCTAATTGGTCCTAATTGAGTCTAATTAGATCTAATATGTCATAATTGAATCTAAGTGGCCCTAATTGAGAGATAATAGGTCATATTAGGTCTTAATTGGTCCTAATTGAATCTAATTGGTCCTAATTGGTCCTAATTGGTCCTAATTGGTCCTAATTGAATCTAATTGGTCCTAATTGGTTCTAATTGAGTCTAATTAGATCTAATAGGTCATAATTTAATCTAAGTGGCCCTAATTGAGTCTAATAGGTCATATTAGGTCCTAATTGATCCTAATTGAGTCTAATTAGATCTAATAGGTCATAATTGAATCTAATTGATCCTAATTGGTCCTAATTAGATCTAATAGGTCATAATTGAATCTAATTGGTCATAATTAGGTCCTAATTGGTCCTAATTGAGTCTAATTAGATGTAATAGGTCATAATTGAATCTAAGTGGCCCTAATTGAGTCTAATAGGTCATATTAGGTCCTAATTAGTCCTAATTGAATCTAATTAGATCTAATAGGTCATAATTGAATCTAAGTGGCCCTAATTGAGTCTAATAGGTCATATTAGGTCCTAATTGGTCCTAATTGAGTCTAATTAGATCTAATAGGTCATAATTGAATCTAATTGGTCCTAATTGGTCCTAATTGAGTCTAATTAGATCTAATAGGTCATAATTGAATCTAATTGGTCCTAATTGGTCCTAATTGAGTCTAATTAGATCTAATAGGTCATAATTGAATCTAATTGGTCCTTATTGAGTCTATTAGGTCATGTTATGTCCTAATTGGTCCATATTAGGTCCTAATTGGTCCTAATTGAGTCTAATTAGATCTAATAGGTCATAATTGAATCTAATTGGTCCTAATTGAGTCTAATTAGATCTAATAGGTCCTAATTGGTCCTAATTGGTCCTAATTGAGTCTAATTAGATCTAATAGGTCATAATTGAATCTAAGTAGCCCTAATTGAGTCTAATAGGTCATGTTATGTCCTAATTGGTCCATATTAGGTCCTAATTGGTCCTAATTTAGTCTAATTAGATCTAATAGGTCATAATTGAATCTAATTGGTCATAATTAGGTCCTAATTGGTCCTAATTGAGTCTAATTAGATCTAATAGGTCATAATTGAATTTAAGTGGCCCTAATTGAGTCTAATAGGTCATATTAGGTCCTAATTGGTCCTAATTGAGTCTAATTAGATCTAATAGGTCATAATTGAATCTAATTGGTACTAATTGGTCCTAATTGAGTCTAATTAGATCTAATAGGTCATAACTGAATCTAATTGGTCCTAATTGGTCCTAATTGAGTCTAATTATCTATCTAATAGGTCATAATTGAATCTAAGTGGCCCTAATTGAGTCTAATAGGTCATGTTATGTCCTTATTGGTCCATATTAGGTCCTAATTGGTCCTAATTGAGTCTAGTTGGTCCTAATTGAGTCTAATTGAATCCCTAATTGAGTCTAATAGGTCATGTTAGGTCCTAATTGGTCCTAATTGAGTCTAGTTGGTCCTAATTGAGTCTAGTTGGTCCTAATTGAGTCTAGTTAGTCCATATTAGGTTCTAATTGGTCCTAATTGAGTCTAATTAGATCTAATAGGTCATAATTGAATCTAATTGGTCATAATTAGGTCCTAATTGGTCCTAATTGAGTCTAATTAGATCTAATAGGTCATAATTGAATCTAAGTGTCCCTAATTGAGTCTAATAGGTCATATTAGGTCCTAATTGGTCCTAATTGAGTCTAATTAGATCTAATAGGTCATAATTGAATCTAATTGGTCCTAATTGGTCCTAATTGAGTCTAATAGGTCCTAATTGGTCCTAATTGAATCTAATTGGTCCTAATTGGTTCTAATTGAGTCTAATTAGATCTAATAGGTCATAATTGAATCCAAGTGGCCCTAATTGAGTCTAATAGGTCATATTAGGTCCTAATTGATCCTAATTGAGTCTAGTTGGTCCTAATTGAGTCTAGTTAGTCCATATTAGGTCCTAATTGGTCCTAATTGAGTCTAGTTGGTCCTAATTGAATCTAATAGGTCCTAATTGAGTCTAGTTAGTCCATATTAGGTCCTAATTGGTCCTAATTGAATCTAATAGGTCTTAATTTAGTCTAGTTGGTCCTAATTGAATCTAATAGGTCCTAATTGAGTCTAGTTGGTCGTAATTGAATCTAATAGGTCCTAATTGAGTCTAATAGGTCCATATTAGGTCCTAATTGGTCCTAATTGAGTCTAGTTGGCCCTAATTGAGTCTAGTTGGTCCTAATTAGATCTAATAGGTCATAATTGAATCTAATAGGTCCTAATTAGGTCCTAATTGGTCCTAATTGAGTCTACTCAAGGTCCTAATTGAGTCTAGTTGGTCCTAATTAGTCCTAATTAGGTTCTAATAGGTCCTAATTAGTCCTAATAGGACCTATTAGGTCCTAATTAGTCCTAATAGGACCTATTAGGTCCTAATTAGTCCTAATAAGTCCTAATAGGTCCTAATTAGTCTTAATTAGCCTTAATAGTTCCTATTAGGTCCTAATTAGTCCAAATATGTCCTATTAGGTACTATTTGGTTCTAATTAGTTCTAATTGGTCCTAATTGGGTATAATTGGTCCTAATTGGGTCCTAATAGGTCCTATTAGTCCTAGAATAGGTCCTAATTAGTCCTAATAAGTCCTATTAGTTCAAATAGATCTACAGCTAGGTCTAG
This sequence comes from Chamaecyparis obtusa, assembly GCA_027943335.1. Taxonomy (NCBI): domain Eukaryota; kingdom Viridiplantae; phylum Streptophyta; class Pinopsida; order Cupressales; family Cupressaceae; genus Chamaecyparis; species Chamaecyparis obtusa. The sequence continues at coordinate 27,410 of BSBK01003987.1, forward strand.
TTAAGTCTAATAGACCTACAATATCACATTTACATGAACATTAAGATAAGTCTTGACCATCAACTTAAAATATCTATCTATCTAGACATCTTAGACATACCTTGTTTCCGATGATGATATCTTTCTCGTGATTCTTCACATAGTCTTTGTTCAATCTCTTCTGAATAATGTCCTGTACTTTTGTTTAGCCTTCTCTTTTTATTTCCCATCACAAATTAGAAAATTATTCCGTGCTTTCTTCTCCTAAATGTGAATTATTTTATAGCTTTCAGATTTAAGAAATGAAAAAAATATACATTTATTTATACCTAATTCTTATCAATCAGAAATGCCACCAAAAAGGCTGACATTACTTTCAATCAAAAGTCAAACTTGACTTTCTATTGAAAGTAAATGACTTTCGATCGAAACTAGGTTAGTATTAACTAAAATTTCCATTTTTGGGCAAAGTACTTTTGATAGAAAGTAGTTTCGATCAAAAGTCAATACTTTCGATCGAAAGTACTTTCTATCAAAAGTCCCTGGTTTGAGCCATGGTTTCAAGTTTTCAAGAAATTCTAAGAATTTCATGGCTTCGGGCCTCAAGCACGCTGATCAAATGGATGAATAAGACGTCCTTTTGCATTCAACAAGTACTCGGAACTAGCTTTCAAACAATTATATATTTGACTATTTTTAAATTTATTATGTGTATGGTTTTTGACATTAAATGAATGTAGGTTTTTTATCAAATATAAACCTCTGAGTTTGACGTTCAATGAAAAATAGTAAAACAAGGGAAATTTTTTTTGGAAAAATAACAGTGCCCTCCATATTCGAGTCTAATTTCTATTAAAAAAATAATAATTGAAATTCGATAAATACACAATAAGTTATAAGCTATGTAGTCAAGGTAGGTCAAAATTTTGGTTTAGTCAACTTCAAACATTAATAAAATATGCAATAATAGTGATAATGTCATCAAACCAATTGCATGCCCTCCGTATGGATGTTACAAAACTAAATTTGAAAGAATCGCATTCATATCTATTTTACAAAAAAAGTTATGCTCTATGAAAATAGTGTTACTATTTGAAAATGATGTTTTCAACACCATACAAGTTTTTGTGGGAGAAAGAAAAAAGTATTCAAAAAAATAAAAAAATATATATTTAGAAACTAGATAGAAAATCCTAAAAGACTCTAATTTACTTCATCCTCCGATTTCGAGCGGTTCAACGGCAATATGCATCCAAATCTGAAATTTTTTTCTAAAAAAGTAGAGTTCAATGTCCGTTCAAGCTAAAAAGTGTAACCCACTATTGTGGGTTCACCCTTAGTGATGTCTTCAATAAGAACATCATTTGTCCCTATTATAAATGCTTTATCGAGAGGATCCGTATATACTTATCTATATCCTTTGGATAAAAATTAATAGCTATGGTGGTGTCTGGTACCTCAGTGTCAAATAAATCTATTGGTTGCTTAGTAGCCAAATCTACATCATCTGAGTGGAGTCCTTTTCCTTTTCTTTTACTCTTCTTCCTGGGTATTACTACCAAAGCTAACTTATCATCTTATGCTTGGGTAGTAGGAATTGTAGTCCACAATTGTTGACTGTTATCATCAACATGCTTTAGTTTGTCTGCCAGAATGTTAAGTGCTCTACTTTTCACTAAGAATCTCTTTGAATATTGTGTCATTAGGTCTTCAATCTTGGGAACATATAGGGTTGGAATTACCAATATCAATAGGTGTTCCCTCATCTTTTTCTCAGTGTGCAAGGCATAAGTCTATATTGTTGAAACTTTATCATACAAACATTTTGGTACATACTTCGCAAATTCAATTGGTACCTTTTTGAACTTGATCATCATTTATATGATAGCTTCTTCTATATTTTGTTAATCCTTGGTAGACATGTAAATACTGATTCATCTTGGGGTTGCTCAGACTGCTAGTTTCCTTTATTTTTTATGCTAACTCATCAACTATTGGATTCTTATTTACAACTACCTTAAACTTATCTTGGTATTCCTCTTCATCTTCTTCATCAATGTCATCCTTAGCCCTTATCAACTTTCTCCTTTTCTTTGGTAGCTCAGTAGTGCCTTGTGCACCTCTCTTTTTCTTCTAGTAAGTTTTGGTAGGAGTGGGCCTTGAGATTTTTACAACTCCTTTCTTTAGAGGTGGAGAAGCAATAGCATTTGTGGACCTTGTCCTTGCTCTTGTATGTACTTCTACTTGCTTCCTCTTACCTGTGGCCTTGACTAATGTAGATTTTATATCCTTGTCTAATTTGGTGGCCTCTTCATCTTGTTCTCCATATCCAATAAATAATTGTTCCTCAGTTTCCTTTTCAATAGGAATATCCTCAGATGCCTTCTCATCTTCTACATGATCACCAAATTGTTTATGTAATTTGTCCATCATTTTCTTGGACTTCTTTGTCACCTTGACTCCAACTAGATCCATTTTGATTCTCTATTTGGCCTCTTCATATGTTCTAAACTTAGTTGCCTGTGAATCCTTGGGCTCGGCTAGTAAAGCCTTTATTGACCTAGAAGCTCAGTCAATATCAATTTCATAGCCCATTGGTGCCAACCATGTTGTTCTTAGTTCAAAAGTCTTTATCAAAGTGTTATCGGTGTCTACAAAGAAACATATGTCATCTTTGTACTGCTAAACCAATTGTCTTAGTATTATGCTTCTTTGATTCATTCTTTCCTTGAATTTTTCAAAATATACTTCCATGATGCTGACAAAATCTTTCCCAAACTTTGAATATAATCATTAATTTGTAAAGTGACCAGTCGGCCAGTGTTCCAATCAACATTACCAATCGAGGGGAAAAAGTTCTAAACATGGAAAAATATACATAGCAGCAGTGATCCAAACTTACATGTGTTAGACTTCACCAACCTAGTGGTTTTCATGTTTTCTTCTAACTGCTTCAACAGTAACTCGACGAGGTCCAGTTGAAATCCTTTCTACACAATTTTATAAGCAATGTCTATGGCTCCACATGGCACGCTATTAGGTCAACTAGATTGAAATATTTTATAATCAATGACATATGCTCTGAATCTTTTCTTAGGATCAATAATGGTATTGATTTGCATGCCTCTTCTATCCCATTTGACTCCAATAGCTTTCTCAAGCTCAGCCCTCAATGCACTTCTCAAATCTTTGACCTTGTCAGTTATGGGATAACCGATGACCACATGAATAATATCCATGGTGATCTTCATAGGTTCATCTAACCATAATTTACCCTCGTGCACACAACTTAAAACAATCATGATCCATTCGTTCTTGAAAACCCTTGAAAAATATAGGGTATTAACCAAACTTCCAAATGTGTGTGATCATCTTTCAATTTTTCGTCAACACTCAGCTCCTAAAAGGTGGATTGGAGCTCAAAATCACTAACTTCTCCAATTTTGTAGTGAATATAGGCATGAATGTCTTCAACTAGAAAAACCCTGGGTGGTATGCTCAAAAAAGCTCTAGTTTTATCTGTTTGCGATGCAACTTCTGGATGAAGTTTATACTTCAGCTTATTGAAGGTTGCAAACTTGATTAGGTTAACACTCTTCTCAGCTTCGATCTTAGATTTCTCAACTGTAGATGAGGATGCCATCATTTTCCAATTTAGGGCTTTGAGAGAAATCAATTATATAGCTTTGCAAAAGTGGAACTTACTTGATGACTGTGAATAATCTGCTTAGAAATCCTTCAAATCTGTGCTCAAATCGCTCTTGGATCTTTCAGCTCAGTTCTTGCTTGAAATTCCTCTATTCCCCATTTTCACAAAGTGAAAGATAACTAAGTCCACTATGTATTTATAGCAAAATTAAAATTCCCACTCAAACTTTCCACATTAAATGCTTGCCCTACCACAGCTCGGTTAATGTAGTTGTGCTCGGTGTATACTTTAAAAGATCATGCGCTTGGTTAACACTAAGATATCACTTGGTTAGAACCATAACTCAGTTAACCTTGCTAATAGTTACCAACTAGCAAATACATACTCGGCCTTGCTTATACCGACTATATAAAATGATAGCTCAAAATATATAAAACCATAGTGTATCTTGTTTTATGCAGATTTGGTATTTAATCATTAGATATAAGAAACTTTTTGTTAGATATAACTGATTAGAAATTCAGTTCCATACATACCTTTATGTCTTAGGTGGGAGTGGTGATGTCACCCAATCCAATAGACAAGTTTTCACCAACTGCATTACTTGATCTAGCATTATCACTTGATGCCTTTCTCCACATTGTATTTCTTATCCTCATGATATCCTCAATTGTATTTCCATTTTCATATGTTTGTGTCTCTAGTGCTCAGTCTTTGCAATCCTTACTTAAGTGACTGACTTTATGATAATGTAAACATGTCATACTAGTTCCTCTCCAGTTGTGAGATCTACCTCTCCAGCTCTTTCTCATGTAGTTTGTTGCAATATGTACATACCTTCCACATGTTGTGCAATTAACCCATGTATTATAATCCCAAGTGTATGTATTACCTTGTCTTCTTGGTTGATAGGTTTTGTTCTGTTCTTTCAGTGTCTAGACTTGCTTCATCTTTGTCTTCCATTCTTGTGCAATGTGTCCATGCATGTTGCAAGTGGGACAATGTTTCTCCAAGTAGGGTTTCTTAGGAGTCTTATTCAACTTAGATCTACACTCATGCACTTGGTGTCCAAACTCATTACAGTTATAACAATAACCATTAAACTTAGGAGTGGATTTAGGAATACCTCTTTCTTTGTTCCTGCAAACATTTATTGCATGGCCCAATTTTCCACAATGATAACATGATAGCTTCTTTGGCCTTTGATTAGTGTAGCCATTGTTCTTTTGTTTAGTTTGTCTTGATGAATCTCCTTGCTCAGTGTAGCCTAGACCAGTAGTTTTGCCAAGTCCTCTTTAAATAATTAGAAATTCATCTATTTTATTGGAATTGTCTTTAGCTTTCTTGATCATCTAATTATGTTGTTGTTGCATTTTGACTTCATTTTTCAATCTTTCATTTTCTTCTCTTAGTTCACCAATGTCTTCTAGTTTTCTTGTAAGCTCACTGTTTACTCGGTTGACCTTTTGACTTATTAAAACCATCTAATTGGAGATTTCAAAGTGATGCTCGATGAGTCTTAGTATCTCATATTCCTTCTCTTGTAGCTTCTCAGTCATTTGTCTCTTGTCTTCAATAGCTAAGTTTTTTTCTTATTTTTCTTGCCTAGCATTGTTCATGACATCAATCATCCTAACCATTTGTATCTCTTGACTGGTCTGCAAAGCTTTGACTTGTTCAATAAGATGTAGATTCTTTTTAGATGGATCAGACATTGCTCCTTCAGATGCATTAGATAGATTGCCTACTCCAAATCTGGTGTTCTCAAATGGGTCATCTATCTCTTCTTCATGATAATCAGTTTCACTGTACCAAATTGCCATATCCTTCCTTTGAATCAGTAACTTCTTCAATTCATCTTTGGCTTCCTTAAATTTTTCAATGAATATTTTCATATGTATCCTTTGATTCTCAATAGTCTTATCCAACTTATATCTTTCCATCCTTATATATTTACCTCTTCAATGGTCAAACTTCCTTAACAAGAGATCTAGCTCTGATACCAATTGTTGGGATTGGAAAGATAAAGTATTGAGAGGAGAGGGGTGAATAAGTAACCTCTAAAACTTTTAACACTTAACCCTTGCAATAGTAGTTCTTAATTAATTGATTGATTCCATTGTTTGTCACATACATTCATGTAACAGAAAATGTAAAGTGCATGTAAACAAAACAATAAATCATACATGAAAATAAGTACGCATGACTCAGATATTTTGGTTACGTAGAAACCCTTGATAGAAGGTAAAAACCATAGTAGGTATGGCACCCACAAATTCTTCACTACTGTAGTAAATAAATTATGCTGGTTAAGGCTACAATTTTTTATCACTTCTGATGATCTTACCCTAGGTTATGAGTAACAAAAGATCGACTAGATCTACCTTGTTAAAGGATTTTAGCAACACATTCAAGTGTGCACTCGGCTAAGAGATTCACAATAAGACTGTTAAGTCCACTTTGTTAAGATATTTAAATCTATTATAATGGTTAAATTGATAACAGTAGAATATCTATAAAAATGACAACTAATACTTGTCTAATTCAGATCTATGAAATAACAAATAGATATTACCTCAATGTGATGTATAAGTCCTGTCCTACTCGGTAGTAATATTGAGTCTACCTCTCATAAACTTTATGTCATAAAACCCTATGTCTAATCTCCTGATGTCCTTTGTGCGGCTACCTCTTCATGATCTCTTATCTTAATGACATCTTTTATAATTATATATCAAATAATCTTAACCTAATTAGGGTTATAAAATCTTAGAAAACCTAAGATCAACGGTATACAAAAATAACCTAGATCTACCATTACATAGGAATCATCACAAAATTTAATTATTACATCCATATTAAATATGTCTCGATCTTGGTAAACCATTTATATATTACGTGTAAACCATTTACATAGATAAATGTGTCATTCCTTATTACTATGTCATTTCCTAGATAACTTAGTAAACACTGCATTCACTATTTGGTAAATTACTGATTCTCGGTGTGTATGAATGCTCGATGTTCACTAGCTGGATACTTGGTAAATTTATGATGCTCGGTAAGTGTGCTTGGTCAAACCTTTATTTGGTTAACTTGAAGTTCAGCCTTGTCTTTCTTGGTGTAAAGGCTTTGTTTGCTTGATTGACTGACTTGATGTCTCCTTATACCATCCTTTACCGACTGAATAACTTATTGATAATAATGACAATACATTAATGATCAAATAGAGATAACAATAATAATCATTTTATATGTTAAAATAAGTTAATATAGTGTTGTACAAATAAATGTTTGTGTCCATCCTAGTAGGTTGTATTTAGGGGTTTTGTACTACAATTTTGCCAATCCTTTCAAACAACATTTATTGCAAGAGTTACTAAGCAATTTTTAATGGTAATGACCAGCTTTGGCACAAGAATTGTTGTTGGTGTTGAAGCGTTGGATCTAGGTGATCATGGCTCCTCTGAGCAAAAGACCATGGAAATTTGTTCCTAGGGTATTTCACGAGATAAGGTCTCTGTCACACTTGATGTTGTTTTTCCATTTCAAGATTTTGATAAAGCTTGTGAATGGCTAGAAAAATTTGATTTAGTTGAATATTTTATTGGTCGCACTCCTTCCAAAAGTCTGTTATAAGATTTAGTCATAAAGGCCTGACTCCCTCATCAGGTCCACCTTGATGGTGTATAAAATTTGACCAAAGGTTTTTTCCTATTCCATTTTGGGAACCCCAATCATGTGGAGGGTATTCTAAAAAAAAACCTTGGCTTGTTTGTTCTACTCTTCTTATTTTCTAACCTTGGTATGTAGACTTCACTGTCTTTGATGACAAAAAGCTTAAAGTCCTAGTCTAGATTGAATTTCTTAGTTTACCCTTGCCTTCTTTGCCTTTTTTGCAAAATATTGCCTAGACTTTAGGTCAGGTAGTTTATTTGGAGCCTGAGCACCTTTATCATGCTTACCCTCAAAAAAGGATTTGTGTTGAAATTGATCTAGTCGAAGAGCTTAAGGATACAATCATCATTTAGATTGATGGGAAATGTTTCTCCCAATGTGTCATGTATTTAAATTTTTCCAATACATATTTCCATTGTTAGTTTGCATACCATAAAATTAAGGATTTCCCTTTGGTTTTACCTAGGACTAAGCCTCCTCCCAAGGAGTTTGTTACTTCTCATAGACTAGAAACCAATAAGGAAGTGTTAGCGAATAGATTTTTCTTCTATTTCTAAATAAACTTTAAGTATAGTTTATGCCTTAGAAGACAAACAATCTATCAACAATTGGGTAAGCATCAAAGATTGCTTCCCTCTGTATTTTTCAAAGGTTTAGCTTCCTTTTCAGATATTCAATGAATTTTTAACAATAAAGAAAATACACACACCTTAACCTAAAAGTGTTGAAGGATTTCTTGAATACTCGAAGGTATTGAGGTGTTTCAGAAAATAAGATGATACAAGAAAGCAACTAAATGGAAGTAAAGTTCCTCTAAACTTCTTAAAGAAAGACGTTGAAATTCCAGTAAAATGCTAATGAAAAGAATTATCTGAGAATCCAAATAATAGTAGTACATAAATATTTCATGCAAAGCATAAGGTATACTAATTCTCAAAGTAACCAATATACCACAGGTTTCAATTCAAAGATCCAAACCAAACTTTGCATTCATATATTCATGCTGAATCCGATCAAAGTCAAAATCCAAAAATAGACAATTATTGTTCCTCCAGATAAATCTTTGCTACTTTAATCAAAATAAACTAAAAGTATCTAAAAGCTACTCCTATCAAAAATTTCTAATCCTTCCAAGTTTAATGCTCCAACATTTATAGTTTGAGGTCTAAGAGAGCCTCCAGAAAAACCCGGCCTCTTAGACACAAAGCAGAAAACAGTTAAAAACAAGTTACACATTTAGACTATAGTTTTAAAATGCATGTCCATAGAATAGAAAAATCTATAAAATCACCCAGAAATACACCATGTTCATTCACAGATCCTTTGACGTGGAAGTTTTAACTAACTTCCAAGTTTTGAAAGCATTCACTAGTTCCTGTGCCAGTTGTAAGTGCAAGTTCTTTAACCCCATTAATTTCACCTTAACTGCATTCTTTTCCTATTTCAATTCCTGGATTCTTTGTAACTTCTTAGGCAGTTTTCCTCAGTTCAACAGTAGCATGGATTCCACATTGGCGATCTTGGTTAAATCCTGAACCATTAGCTCTTCATTCTCTTTTAAAGCTCTCATGGTATCAACGAAGACTTTAACTATAGTGTCAACATCTTGATTACCTTCATCAATCTAAAGGATGTCTGATGGGCTCACTATCTTGATGTCTTTCAGGGCATTAGCATGCATGTCTTTTACCTCTTCTCCTATTGCCTTAACCTGGGAAATTGTAGCTTTGAATAATGAACCTTTCCAGCTGAGGTTTTGTTTTAAGATGAACAACATATAGGGGTCAATGAGCTTCATAGGATTCTCTGCCAGGAATTGAGTTACCCCATCAGTTTCTATCTCCTATATTTGAGTACAGATTGCCGCACACTTTTCTTCTTCCAATTCCCAAGTAGGAACCAGAGTTTGTACTTCTCCAAGAAAAGTTTCACCATCCATACAAGTAGATACAAACTCTCGTATGAATGTGCATCCTTCATCAGTGATGCCATCTATCCAGGCTCTCATAATTTCTATTAGGACTTTACCCTATTGCATCTATTTCACTAGCTTCTTGCTTTCAGCTGAGTTTGGGTCAAAACTTTGTGGGGACTGGGCAAGTGGTAATGCTCCAACATCAGTAAGAGAGGAAATAAACTCAGCCATAGTGATCACAAGTTGTTTCAATTCTTGTTTCTCTCTTCCATCCTTCTGCAATTGGCTCAACATATGATCAGCTAAGAACTTGAAGATATGATCCTTTAAGCCCCTAGTCAAAACACCAAGTTCCATTTTTATAACCTCAAAGTCTTCTGCTTTAGGTTCTTGGGCTCCTTCTTTAGGTTTAAAGGTCGCTATTTCTGTTGTTACCTTTCTGGTAGTAGGATCAGTAGAGAGCCTTGCATCACTTTTCATCCTTTTTTCTTTAGGAGTTTGAACAACATACTTGGTGATGATTTCCTTTACTAGTAGTGAAATTGGTTTGAAACTTTTCCTCTTATTTACTGAGTCTGTAAGCCAAAGAGGAATTGTACTGGAAATCATCTAGTTACCAGGTGTGTTCTCAGCTTGAAGATTCTCTGGATTATTGGTAGGTATCTCTTGACCCTTGTCCTGTTGCTCTGGTGAAAAAGAAATTTCCTCATCATTGATTTTAATATTAATGTAATCAGATGCAGGGGACGCCATCTAAGAGCGGCTTTTTGATCTTGTTCTGGCTCTTGTTCTAATTACAGTAGGATGTCCATTGGATGCTACCTTTCTCCTAGGAGATGAAATCTTACCTGCATTAGGAGTAAACAAAGACACATTAGGCAAGGCATGATTCACATCTATTAAAATAGAGGTTGCATTTCCTTTCTTAGGAGGGCAGTTCTTTGTTCATTTTTGCTTCTTCTTTTTCAACCAAGCCTCTATAATTCCAAAAATAGTTCTAGCCCTCAATTTGATATTATCCTCTTCTTTTTGTGCCCAATCTATAGCCAGGGGACTCTCTACTTCTGGAATATCAATCTCTGAAATTATGATTTCAAAATTATCCTCCTCTACCCCACTTGTATCAAATTTCAACTGCAACAACTCAATTTGTGGAACCAGGAATCTTGAATAATCCTTCTTCCTTACTACCTTTTCATCGCTAAGGTCTTCCCATAAATCTTCTATGTGTGAGTTAGGCAATGGGTGATTGCTTAGACTCAAAACTTGTCTAGCAAAGCCTTTATTATGAAAACCTCTTATGGGTTCATAGAACTGCATATGAAAACTCACCAAATTGCTACCTATCACCGAGGCATCCTTCATGTTGTTGCAAACCAGGGTTCCTAACTTAATTGGAAACATCGAAGCCCATTTTTCTTCTAGCAAACTATTTTTAAACACTGTGAACAATTGCCTACAAACTTCAGCTAATATGAAAAAATCAAAGGAAAATCTAGGAAGCCTGAGAGGCTCTTCATCAAACCCTCCAATCCGAATGTAGGTGAAACATGGAAACTGAACATAAAAACTCCCATAAGTTTGGACTAACTTATGGGATTTCAATGATATTCTTTGGTTTGAATCCCCTGCCAACTCTTGACACAATTTTCCAAGGAAAACATCATGGAATCATCTATAATCACCCAAAACCCTATCTTTTCTCAACAAAGGATAGTACTCAGGAACATTTAAATCTTCACTCCATGGGGCATGTGGAATTGCTCCCAGATCTTGTGTGCATGCAAGACTGTATATCAAATAAGAAGACATGAAGAACTCTTTCTTAACTACTTGGGCCTATTTAAGTTGATCTCTCAAAGAGCTAGCAATAATTTCTATCGAGTCTAGGTGTTGTTTCCCTTCTAAAATTATCTCTATAAAGTGAAACATCCATTCTTCAAAAAGGAGGGCCTCTTCAGAACCTTTCACTCGATGAAGTAAAACCATTGTATCATGAATGGGAGGCTTCATATGGTCTTTGGTCAAGATTTTAGGCAAATGAGACCCTCCTTTTTAATTAGTTTGAGTCCATTTCTGGTCCATGTAACTATGATTTTTATCCATATTTTCCTGGAACTGAGCCAGGGACTTGGTCGGGGTAAAACTAGCGAAGGATTATTCTAGGATTTTAGAAACAGACATAATGGTTCCCCTATTCACAGGTAACAAAGTTTGTCCCTCAACATTTAGTATGCATTTAGACTTGATATCATATCTACTAATACATTATTGAATTAGCTCTAGACTAATGACTGACGGGGGAAAGCTATAGCTTCTAGCAGTCCGCTCGACAAAATCTCAAGGCTATACTCTTTTGCGGCATGTTCTATGAGGTGAATGACCATTTCCTCTACCTCAACCCCTAAAAGATTTGTGTCCATGATAACTGGGGCACAACACTCCATGTTCTTGTAATTTCCCAAGAATGTTAGACCTCATCTTTTCTACTGAAAAACTAACCAAAACAACCCTCCCTTCTTCAACAAATATTATCAAATAGGAACAAGAATTTAAAGAGAGCTTTCAGTGACTACCTGTTTGACGCAAACTCAAGAAAACAATTTCCTTTTCCACAACTGAGACTCTGCAGGATTATAATAGAAAAGAGAGAGCTTACAGAAATACTTATATTTGAAAAAGCATGCCATGAAGGATCAACTTAATGAGTATTAATTAGGAGTATTAATTGAAATGAGGTGAGTAATGATGACTTGACAATGGGGCATCCTTGAAATCTGCATTATTTATAAGAATCATTAACCTTTCCTTAAGTAAAATCCCACACTCGTGTTAAAGATTTCTTTAATTGTGACCCATAACTTCACTTTGGATTTGCCTTGTGGCTCTTGTCCTTTCAAAATTGTCACATTTATAACTTAACAATTACATCACCACTAGCTTGCATCATCTGTCCTTTCAACTGTCGCTTCACTCATCAATTTGCCCAGTATCTACCCTTGAACTCCTTTGAACTACTTCAAACTCAGGTTCAAACAAGTTCGAAGTGGTTCACCACAAAAAGGTGATGTAAACTAGGGCCCACCTGCATAAACCAAATGTTAGAAAAATAATCTTTGATTGAACTGCTTTGAACTACTTTGAACCAAAGTTCAAAGAGGTTGGAAGTGGTTCACAAGTAGCATAAGTCTTGGGAAAAAATCAACCAAGGAAAGCCGACTTTCAAAAGAATAATCTTAGAGGCTTTATCTTGACAATTAGATGGCTTCAACAAACTAGGAGGACTATTGGGGAAAATCAACAGGGAGATGATGTTGGACCAAACTTTAAATAAATGAACAAACAAGGGTCGAAGACACTTTTAATATGGTGACTCTAACTAGCCCTAACAGGAAGATATCGGTTGGAAAAATGTGGTCTATAAGGGTAAGTAGCCTTTAGCTTCTTAACCTAAATATGACTCACCTACTATTGCTTCACCATTAAATGACTCTTTGCCTTCCAAGTTTTCCAAAAACATCTCTCCTCAATGGATTATTTTAAACCTTTTTTCTCAGTGGAAGCCATAGTAAGACACATATTCTTCCATTATTTCACATGGCCCTATTTGGAATCTCAGACCACATAAATAATTTCATTTGTTTTTGACTCTCTAGTTTTCTTGCATCATCGCTCTCGTAGCCCTCCTGAGAGAGAGGATAATAACGACAAAGGACCAAGTAAAAGATAGGTGATACCAAGATATTTTTACCCTATTTTCCATTTTGGCTCAGATTTTTTGCATAATAACTTTTCCTCTATTAGGGACGGGGACAACATGAATGATGGTTTCCAATGAATTTTCTCTCCTAGAATGGTCGGGGTCTTACATACCTCTCTTAGAAATATTTAGTTTGAGGTTTTTGTCATAGATTTCCTTGAGTTGATGTATTTTTCCTTCAGAAGATTAAGATAACTAGTTTTTTGCTTGTTGTGGCATGTCGTGTTATTTGGCCACACAATTTAGTTATTTCATCAAACCATAAAGCTGGCAGGGGAGAGGTAATTACCCTTTTGGCAACATGCTAGTAGAATGCAATTTTTAATTATGGTGAGGACCCCATGCATAGATTGGTTTGGATTCTCCTGAAAATTGACAATCACCCTTTTGGTATAATTAATATTTATGCACCAAATGATGCAATGGAAAGATCATACCTTTGGTGTTAGATACTTGATTCACATTGTGCAACAAATTGGGTTATGTGTGGTGGCCTCAATATGGTTGAGATGTCTTCTAAAAAAGATGACACTTCACCATTTAGGTGGGCAACTGGTGAGCATAAGACCTAATTTTACATGTACAATAAATTAGGCCTTTTACATCCCAAAAGGCACTATCACCTTCCATATGTAGTTTGCCATATTTGGAGTAATTTCAGGGCTGGTTCTAAAAGAGTCTAAAAACACCTTGATTGTGCCATGCTTTCTTCTCATTCCTTTTTTCTTTTGGGACAAAACAGTCTTTTCCAGTCTTGCCTTTATTTAATGTCACCTTGTCATACCACTTTTAAATTTTCAACTAAATGGTGTGCTTCTTTGCCATGCCCCTCTCATACTCAATTTCTAATAAAACATCACTTCTAAGTCACCCACCTACTCTGGCCCACATTCAAAGAATTTGGGATTTACAGCCTCGACTCACTGAACCCTCAAGTTGGATTTCATAGTGGAATGATGTTATTCTCCAAACCACTGAATTCCTCCATTTTTATGGGAAATAACTAGCACAATTTCACGATTGGTTTTATGATCAAACCACTAAGGAATTGTGTGTACTAGTTGAAAGCTTGACAACTCTCCCTTTCTCAACTAAGTTATAGTTCAAGGTGGCAACTCTTTGTCATTAGAAGTAGGTTGCTGACAATTGTGCTACTAGAGGTGCTTAGATTAAGGCATGTTTGCATTGGCTAAAAGTGGGAGATCAGGCTACTAAGGAGTTCTTCTCCTATCTACTCCCTATACATTCCTCTACAAATATTAAAAAGATCAAAGAGGGAGCTTCAGTTCTTACTAAACTTCCAGACATTCTCCAGGCCTTCGTTAATCATTACCAGAAAGTTTTTACTACTCAAGCCCCTACTCTAGCCATTCAATAAGATCTTGAGGATTGTCTTGTAGTTGTTCCTAATTGTTTGCCAGACTTCCAAAGGGATTTATGTGACCAAACCTTAAAAAGAAGCTTTTTCCATGGTCGATGACAAATCCCCAGGTTGTGATAGTTTCCTTTGTGAATTTTTTTAAGCTCTTTGGGATTGTGTTGGGTCAAACCTTCAACATGTCTATCTTGAATCATTTAAAAATGTTTCCTTAGGAGAAGCAATAAATAAAGGAAATGTTAAATTCATATGTAAGTCTGGTGATCTTGAAGATGTATGTAATTGGTGTATAATTACCTTAATATCTCCTATAAAATTATTACTAAGGCACTTGCTCTAAAAATTTGCCATCTCCTTCCCTAGATTGTTCACCCTGAGCAAATTGGTTTTAGACAATCTACATTCATACTAGATACCATTATAGTTGTCTGGGAGGGTATGGAATGGACTCGCCAATCCAATCAAAATGCCATTTAAAAAAAAATTAGTTTTGCAAAAGCCTATGACCACATTAAGTGGCCTTTTATTCTGGCTATGTTCAAAGCTCTTGGTTTTGGCCCCTTTCTTTCTTCTTTTAGTTCAAATGCTATTTTTAGATGCTATTGCTTGCATTATAATTAATGGTCGCTAGTCTGCAACTTTTGGCTTGAATAGGTCAATTCATCAAGGCTTCCCTTGAGAACCTTTTTTATACATGCTTGTTGTCAAGGGCTTTGGTAATTTGCTTGCCTCTATTGTTTCTTTATCATGGGTTCAAGGCATTTCACTTTCTAATTCTGATACCCAACTTGTTAATGGCCATTTTGTTGATAATTCCTTCCTCACTCTCATTGAGGATATAGAGAATATCCAAAATGATCTTCAAGGCCTTGACACCTTTTGTTTGGCTTCTATCTCATTTATCCAATGACATAAAACCCTCTGTTATTATCAGTCATTCCACCTTGCCCCACAGTGGATTATCCAGTATGACTAGAAATGGATCCACCATGGTCAGGATTTATGCTTTCTTGACATCCCATTTGCCCTTCATGGATCACCCACAAAGCTTTGGAATGTTGTGCTTTCCAAAATTGAAACTAAACTAGCTTACTGGTTGACAAAATCTCTTTATGTGATTGGGAAGTTTCAAATTTGTTCCAAGGTTCTCGTAGCCATGCATGTATATTCTTCTTCTTATTGGTCACCTTCCAAAGCAACATATAGTAAGTTTGAGAGGTTGCTGTGAGATTTTCTATGGGCTTCGGATATAGAGAAGTATAATTTTCACTGACTAGCCTAGGAGTACTATTGTTTTCCTAAGAAATCTAGTGGCCTTGGCCTGATTTCCACTCACAAGTAGGGACAAACCCTTTGTGTCAAGTGGGTTGTTTGATGTGTATCAGGAAATAAGGCTTGGAAAGTACTACTCTGTCACTACATCTCTTCTAGGTTTCCCTCACATTTCCCAACATGGAAAGAGACTAGCTTCTAGACTCTTTTGATCATGAGAGAATGAGTTCAAATCCAAGGATCTTTTTTAGCAAAGAGCATTAGTGTGCATGGGAAGTAGCTAAACCATGAATGCATTGGAATGGAGGTGGCTTTAGAGATGGCTTGTCTTTCAACTAGTACAACCTTTGGTGGTTTCTATTAATTAAAATACAAGGCCTCCCTCTTACACAAATTCCAGGTCTCCATGCTCTACATTGTCACAAGTATGGCATTTGATCCCTAAAAGACCTTTTTAATAGGTCCACTATGTCTCACCGCAGATGAGAGGATTCTTGGGCTCAATTCAACCTTACATGACAAGATCGAGACACTTTTGAATTGCTTGTCTCTCTCTTACTAGGAGAAATTTTGCACATAATTAGCATTACTAGCCATACTCCCTAGTGGAAGGACTAGCGTTGGAAACCATAAAATTCTTTCTACAGATACAAACCTAGATAGGAATATCATTGTATTAGCAATAACAATGTACCAACACAACTGAGAGGATGGGTGAATCAGTTGTGTGCCAAATCTTACTTTTAATTCCTTTTAATCTGATTAATTTAAATAAACTAAAGTTGTAATATAACCATAAGAACATCACAAAATTAGAACACCATAACACAATGATTTTTAGTCAAGAAAAACCATGTTAAGGGAAAAACCCTGGTGGGGATGGAGCCCACTAATAATGCACTAGAATTATTATGTCCCTGTTAGGAGACCTAGCCTTGTTAAGAGTTGATTATTACATCTAGTACAAGTCATTGTTAAAGGACATACCCTGTTAAGAGTCTTTCCAACCCTATTAGGAGTTGATTATGAAGATGGGCTCATTGCCCAAGCACATTGCACAAAGTGAAGATTAAACCCACCTTTTGGATCTATTGTCCAAAAATATGTATAAGCGTATACAATAATAGTAATGAGCTGACTTAAAGAAACTAGATTTGCCTATATATTTCCAATGAAGTGCTCAATAAATGATCTTTTCTCTACATCCAACAGACCTCTCTACAACTAATTTGCAACCACAAAAAACATGTCCAACACTCAAGGAATTACTTTCTTTTATACAAGTTACAACAAGCAATTAGGTCATCTTGTTAGGACTTCCCCAATGCACAAATGAATACATAGACCCTTGCTAAGATACACACAATATCTTAAACAATTATACAAAAAATTCAAATCATCAAATGCGCACCAAATCTGCAATCCATGCTAGAAACATTATGAACAAATTATCTCCTTTGGTCGGCCACAAATAGGTCTTTGCAATGTCACACACTACATCTAACGTCACCATGATTCCAACAACCCAAGAATCTCATAGAATGTTCTCCCATGTGTCCTTTGTCATGCCTCAAGCTCACATGCCACAATCTATGCTCACATTCAAGTTATCCTGAAGACTCATACACCATCTTTTTCATAATCCTCTTTTACTAAATTGTGACCAGTCTTCACCAAATCAATCATAACTCATACAAAATAATATATAAAGATATGTGATCTTAGAAATAAGGTCTAAACACATCCTTCTTCATAAATATAAGCTTGCATTCTTTGGAACGTCATATATTGTTCATACCACCTTGTTAGACCTACCTGTTCCTGTCATAACCAATCTATCTAAGACTCCTGATGAAACTAACTGAAATATATGTTGACATCAATGACAAAATATGAATGTCAACACCTCAAACAACAAAAATTTCAAAAATATCCTCATTTAGAATTGATGATAGCATATGTGAAAAACCATCAACCCAAAAGACCCTCACAATATCCTCTTCAATGCTCCCCCTAACATAGTAAGGATTTTTCACCCGTAACACTCCCCCTTTAACATCAATGGCAAAGGGTGCAAGAGTTCTTCTTTTTCTCCATCTCTGCATGTCTCACCTTTGTAAGGTGTAGCTTTTTCAAATCTTCATGCCTCCAATGAATCAAGTGCTTGATCACCCAAATATGTTATGTTATGTATGTGTGACCACTCCCCTTGAATAGTAGATCCAACCATCTAGTCCAAAAAATGATAAAGCTCTAATAGCCATTGGACTAATGCATCCTTACATCATATAGTTCTCACGAGGATGGGTTTTCACCCCAAGCATACCTCTAAGGTACTTGTTGGTTAGGAATCTCATTTTTTGTTTTTTGCCCTAAATTTATGGATGATCTTGAAAAAATTGCAGTCTTTAGGTTTTGCTAGGTCTAATTGCCTTTGAAAAATCATAAAAACCCTAGTTTAGGTCGTCAGTGTTCTAATTCTCTGTTACTTTATCGGATGACTTAACTCTCAAAATTTGCATGTGAACTTCTATTTTCCTCTTACTCACTGAGTCTCCTTAAGGTTTGGGAATATTCTTCTTTGTTCGGCGATTGCCTGAAAGCCTTTGTCACCCGATCTCATGAGCTTTTCAGAATATTCCTTGTTATCTAATGACTTAGTGTTTCATCTTGTTGCCCCACTTCTTATCCTATTTCCATGATGTCAAAGTGGTAGTCTTGATGTTACAAGTCAGGTCTGGTCATGTAATGTCTAGGTCTAGATTTCCTTTAGGATAGGAAATCTTTGTTGGGTTTCCCTTCAAATTGCTTTCATGTTTAAGTTGGGTAGGTTGTTTTCAAGGTCTCATTATTTGGGTAGGTTGTAGATCCCAACCCAACAAAGACTTGATGCTCAAAATGATGTTCTTTCTCAGGCAGAGTGATGATTTCAAAGTTATGATCTCCAAATGTAAATAAGAAGTCAAGAAAAAGGATGCAGTGACAGAGTTAGTTTTGATTATCTAGAGAATGATTACAGAGGAAAGCTTTTTAATAAAATGACATACTCTGCAAAAAGATGTTGAAGTCCTTGCAAAAGATAGGAGAAAATGTTGATACAGTGAGGTGAAAATGGATTGAAGGTAGTGACTATGCATTTGAATTTCCATTTCAGGGTCGGGTCTTAGTTCTTGTTTGAGCATTGGATATATCTTTTTCAATATTTCTCATGTTAATGTTGTCTCGATCAGTCCCTTGGTGATCAGAGTAACTGAAAATAGTGAATGTAAAATGATTTAATTTTCTTTTAATTTTAGGCGTGCCTCTCATATACAATAGATTCGAACAATGTATTTTCCGCAGTTGGTTAAAGTTAGTGATTTTTCATGTTATGAGTACGTGGAGAGGTTCTTTGAACAATAAGGATTCCATTGGTAAAGACAGAACCCGATTTGGTATTGTAACCTCAAAGTTATCACAAGGCAAAAGAAAATTGTGGATGTCGCATGATCGCATAAACCAAATATGGGTTATGCGATCATGCGAAAAGTAAAAAGCGCAGATTAGTGGGCCCTGTTTCTCAGCGGGACCTGAGTCATGACATAGCGAGAATCCACGTGCACCAATCATAGAGCGGTCACATGATCACATGGAATAAAATAGTGCCATGCGATCATGCGATAATGGAGTTCGGGCAGGTGAATGCGCCCTACTGGGACCCACGTATGCTAACAGCGCAGGTGCGATGGTGAAAATTTATAAGTTCGAGCTTGATGAAGATAATATTAAATATTATTTCATGCACCAATGATAAAGCGATCGCATGATCGCATAGATTAAAATATTGTTATGTGATCATGCGACAACATAAGTCACCGAAGATGCGATGGTGGTAAAGTGGGATCCTTCCACGTGTCCAAGGCAGAAGCCACACCTCATCAAAAGCACATCCGACGGCCCTCACATAACCACTATTCCTGTCAAATGTTTTTGCGATCATGCGAGATGTGTACACGTGTCTCTCGGTGGGGCCGAAAGAGTTTGTATGCGATACCAAATCAATGGTAGTCACTTTGTCGCTAAGTCATGGGAGATTCATTGTGATCATGCGAGATGCGTACACGTGTCTCTCAGTGGGGCCGAAAGAGTTTGTATGTGATACCAAATCAATGGTAGTCGCTTTGTCACTAAGCCGTGGGAGATTCATTGCAATCATGAGAGATGCGTACATGTGTCTCTCGGTGGGTCCGAAGGCATCTATATCAGGCGGCTCTCTGAAAGACAATCAACGGTCCCTATTTTTTTTTGCTATGGAGCGAAAAAGTCATGGAGGCAAAGCGGGATCTTGATGCGTGTCCGGCACGTAAAAGAAGTAAAAGATTATTATTTCAAAAAGAAAAAAAAGGTATTCGGCATAAATGAATTCTTGATTTTTATTCCAGAATCATAATGGTTGTGTAGCAGAGCCGCAACTTATGGTATTATTGAGATACAACTAAATAATTCTTAGAGGCTTTCTTGTTTGAAATGAATTGATACAACCATGTAATGGCTTTCAAAATGCCAAAGTTAGAAGTTAATATGATTTGAATTAAAGAAGCGGCTATTAGAGGGCATGACACAATCAAATAAGGCATGATCTGCAGACTATGAAAGTTGATGCTTTCTACAAAATTAGAGGACTATGTTAATGACAAAGAGAATTATAGTGCAGAGCATGCCGAGTATAATGGTTTCATCATATGTTTGCGTGGTGATTAGTCATGGCTCAACAAAGCTCCAGATTGTGGTCTCATGGTGACTGATGAGGTGGGAAGCAAGCATATCAATATCATTCAGCTTCTACAAGTTGTATTCTATTGATGAAGACTATTCATTTCATATTCTCAAAGGTAGCTACAGGAAGAGATATATGAAAAGTCATAGTCCTTTGACTTTTTTGTAGTTTTCAAAATTTTAGAAGTTGAATCACTTCACATTCCCCTAGAGGGCGTAGGCTATGTTTTCTATATAAGCTATTGTAAAAGATGTAAAAAAGGTTGGCAAACTTGTCAATGAAGTAGTGTGATTCTATTTACAAAGTTGAATTCCTGTTTGTTGTTCCATTTTCATAATTTATTTGCATGATGAATGGAAAGAACAGTTATAAGTGAAACTGATTTTTCTTATTGAATGTCATTTCATGTCAGAAATTGTGGTGTGATCAATTCTAGTTGGTCTTTCATTTGTAATTCTTCCTTTGTTTACTCTTTATTTCAATTGCATCTTTGAATGGAAAGTACACTTATATTCTGAGACTGTAATTTCTTCCTGAATTCTATTTCATGCTAAGTGGTTGCAGTATTGGTGATTCCATTTACCTTTCATTGTATAGGTCTACTTCTATTCATCAAGTAGAATCTGCTTTTCATATAGAGTAGGATAGAATTAGTTAGATGTCAAAATCATCTTCATATATCCTTGCCTAAGTTGTTTGTGTCTACAAGCAATTTGGTTAAAAACACATAAGAGACAACCCGGTGGTCAAGATAAAAATATATTCATTGCATATCATACACAATCAGGGAGTTATACCTGGCAATTCAGAGGGCAGTGATAGAAGACATACACTGACCCATTTGTTGGTGGACATCCTTTTGTTCTCTCACCTTGGGTGTATAGAGAGTCAAAGATTGAAAATCTTAAGAGAGGACAAACTGTTAACCAACACATCTTTAGTCTCTAGATCTCACAATGTTAATCTTCAAATTTAGTGACTACCCTATTTGATTCATCACTAAGAGTCTATAGTCATGAAATCTCTGAATTGGTCTTTCCTGTGGTCAGGTGATCTCACAATGATTTATTTAAGTGACCTTTTATCCAGCGATCATGAGTTTTCTCTTTGGTCGCTAGATCTCGAGATAGAACAGCGGTCTTCCTTGGCAGTTGTCTCTAGATCTCATAATGATATGATGATTTATCTTTTTGTTCAGTGATTGTGAGTTTTGTTGGTCACATGATCTCCCAATGTTGGCGGCTATATCTTTGGTAGTTAGTTATTTCGCGATGCAATTGTCGCCAGATCTCTGAAAGCAACGGTTAAGTGACAAAGGTTTGATAGATATAATCTGAACCGTTGATGATTTTTTGATCGTGTGGATGGTGCTTGATCTCTAGTTTTAACTCAGAGTTAAGAAATGTTCTCATGACTTGGAGAATGCCTCAGTCGTGTGTTCTCAGGATTAAACCCCAGTTAAGTGAAAGATTGTGAGATTTAGCGAGAAGTCTTTGTCGCCAAGTGTCCAGATTTGCCCGTGGTCAAGTGAGGGTTAATGAAGTGGTTAGGACCTGGCGATTATGATTGCTTTTAGCGATTCAACGACGCAGTTTTTTCGGGGTCGCGTGATCAAGCGGTTAGTTATGAATTCTTCTCACGACTTAATACGAATTGTTGGATGAATTGAGGGACGAGATCGACGGTGGTCGCGTGTTCTCAAGAAAGAAGTTAAATAGTCAAAGTTTTATGAGATTATGAGATTTCTAATGTGTCACTAGATCTCTAGGTCAGGTGATCGCTGAAAGTTTTCAAAGACAAATATATTGCCACAACTATAGTTTTTGACTATAGTCGCCAGTTCTCATAATAGAATAAATTGAGATTTCTTCCCTTCAGTCGCTAGATCTCTAGATGGTCAGGTCGCTTGATCTCAGGATGAAGTTTGAAAAGTCAAAAGTATTCCATGACTATGAGATTTCCTCTTAGTCGCCAGATCTCGGAATACCTTTCTAAAGTGCCAAATTTGTAAAATGACTGTGTCTCTTTTCTTCAGTCGCCAGATCATGAAATGTTCAAATTAAAAATTTCTGGCTATGGCTAGTGAGTTGAAACCCTGTGCGTGCTGAATTAATGGTGGAGGTGACTTCTCGATAGCTGGAGATGTCAGATATGGTGGCACATTCAATACTATGGGATAAAACAGCTAGAGGTGGCTCATTTGAGAATTATGAAGCTTGTTGAAGAAGTACAGAGCGCTAGGTTTTCTGAGCTTTCTGGAATTGCAGTGTGATCAGTAATTTTTGTACAAGAATTTCCAGAGCCATAGCTAGGATGAGTCAGACGATAGCAAGTAGAGCTTCTACCAACCAGGGGTCGAAGGATAAGGTGAAGGAAAGTTTTTCAAATGAATTTCTTACTCTCTTGCCTAGTTCTTCTCAAAACAAGAAGGTCACTGATGACATTTTTGTCGATGACTTAGCTTACTGTAGAGATGCCAGGACGCCTGAAATCATAGGCATGTGTCTTTTCAGTTATTTTTATAAAAACTGTGATAGTGTCATACCGGTTTCAAACACTTGGACTTCGGGGTTGGCCAAGTTGATTGTCCCGGAGGTTTTTCTAGATGTGGAATTGCTCCTCATGCTATCTCAGAGATATGATCCTCTCTCAAAGACCATTAGAAAAGAGGATGGTTCACCCTTGATAACCCTAGACCGAAATTCTTTCATGAATGCTTTCAGAATTCAGTTTCCAATGGCCCCATAAATTAACTTGCAGGCTCAAGCAAACATATATGTCAGAGAGGCTTCTTTGGTCTCTAAGGAGATTAAGAGTCATATGCCTAAAGAAAATAGAAACTATATTGCACCCATGGCTGGATCGATTTTGTATGCCTACAAAGACCTGAAGTTTTACATGAAATACATTGCATATGGGATATGCCAGGTTTTGGGAATTGATGCGGGTCCTGAGAGAATTACATCTGACATTTTGATGTTAGTAATGGATTCACAAAGCCGTATGGTGAGCAAAGGGTATGAATACATTGGTTATGTAACAAACAAGATGCACAAGAGTTTCCTCTCCTTGAAGAATTTCACCTCTGGCTCTCAACCCAGGTTCATGCATTACTCCCTATTGATGCACCTAATTGTATATCATAATTATGGTTTAATAAATTTGAATGATCTCAAACCACAAATGATGTGGAATGGACAGCCTAACCCAGTACAGTTCTGGTTAGGAGTTTGGAGCCCTTCTTTCCCTAGGCAATATTTTGGTGCCTTTGAGAACTGGATTGTGTACCCCATTCTTCAGAGTTTGGGGGTAAATTATACAAGATTATCAACCAAGGTCCTACAATTGGTTAGACCCCAACAGTTTGTTCATAATTGGACCAAGGGTCACAATTGGTGAGACATTTACTATGAGAAGGGCTATACAATGATTCAGGTCTGTGGATGCCCTCAGCCTCCTCATCTACTCCCATTTTATGTTACTCCCAGAGTTGCATTTCTAGAGTTTGTCTGGAAACTCATGTTGATAGAAAAGGAACACTTGGCTTCCCACAAGAAAGGGACTTTCACTCCTCGGCACTTCAGGGTGCATTATATTACAATTGGAAAGGGAGCTTTTAGTAAAGTGAATGATTGGTTAGAGAAATATAGGATGTTTGTAGCTTCACATAGGTATGTAGATACAGAAGGTTTCATGGCTGCTGCAAGGAGATACTACATGCCTACCTTTCCCTTCAATAAGCTACATGAAGAGTATCCTGAAGAGGATGTGATCAGAAATATCATTGAAGATGATGAAGTAGAGAAAAGAATTGGACAATTGCATCAGTTGCACAAAATTGAAAGAGAGTTCAAAGGAAAAGGATTGGCATTTGGGGGTTTCTTTCCTACTTTGCCTTACCTCCAAAGACTTGAGCAAATGATGGCTCAATTTGACACACTTGTTGATTCTATGAAGGATCAGATTGATGATGCTAATCAGGGTAAGAAGGCCCACTCTAATTTTGAATGTGATGAGGATAGTGATGGTGGCTATCCCATATATGGCCCACCCCCTATGGAGAAGCCATTAAATGAAGGACCGGAGGGAGGAGGTGAGACTGTCAACCTCATTGAGTTGCCTAGCTCAGAGGACACCCCTAAGCCCCAGAAAAAGAAGCAAAAATTGGTGATTGGAGAGCCTTCAGAGAGGAAGAAAAAAGATAGAGTAAGTTCCCTTTATCCTGGGACTGGATTTCATCACCATGAAATAAGGAAAGGAGTCAGAGAGGCAAAAAGGAAACAAAGGTATGAAACAGAGGATGTAGAGTTGCCTCAAGCATTAGGTCAAGATGAAAGATTAATTGAACAAGATGCCTTCACGAAGGATGATAATTTTGTGAATTCTGAGGAATTCAAAAGTTTCTTGCTATGGCATAAGCAAAAACAGGTGGCCTTGAGTGTACAAATAATTGAGGAGGGTCAAGTGCCAAATGAGGCACTGCAACAATTGAAGGAATATGACCCTAAGGAGGAAAGTCTTACTGTAGATGAGGCTAGGGAATTAGTGAGAAAAAGTAATATGTTGCTTGTGCTAGGGTGGATTTTTTATACTGACTTCATAATTGGTCAAATAAAGAGACAAGAAGATTTCACTCTCTCTTCTGAGACCCAAGTAGGGGACATAATAAGAGGATTTGGGTATAGCCCAAAAAATCAGGCCCTGGCCATGTGGAGTCTATATCCAAAGGATAGAAAACCACAAATTTTGAATGTAAAGGAACAAATGGAGGGAGATAAAATAGTGTGGTCAATCCACAATACAGGGGACCTAGAAATTTCTTAGGTTTTGACTCAATTTTCAAAATTGAATGAAGACAAAACTAAGCAGTTGTCAGAGAGATATGGCAACCTCTTGGAGGACTATAGTACTCTGGTAGAAGACACAGACTTGATAATAATGAGGAACAAAGCACTGGAAAAACATGCAAATGATCTAGAAGAGCAACTTGTTAGTGTTCCTGCAGTAGCCCCTACACCTCCAGAGAAGCCCATGATACAAGCAATGACAGAAGAGGAGGTGGCAGCAGAGTTGAAGAAGATCAATGATGAAAAGAATGAGGTAGTATTGCAAGCCCTATTGGGTGTTTTGCAGCAGAGATTGAACATAATCAAGGAGAAATTTGACCTAGTTTATAATGCTTATGGCAAGTTGCCAAAATTGCAAAAGGAGGTCAACAACTATGTGCAAATTTTGAATGAGTTTTATACAGTGTAGTCTATCAGAGCACCACTTTTTGAAAAATTGATTTTGGCTCAATCATTGGGGAGTGACATATCAGATACAGTTGTAAGGTTTGGTGAGGAGATTGACAAAATTAAAGCCATTTTACCACTTTTCAAGGGTAAGACAAATTTGATTGAGGCTAAGGTAGCCATGCTCAGCTCCTATACCAATAGATTCATCCCCTCGATCCTTAGTATGGATGGGACAGTAAAGAGCCTTGATAATTGGAGATTGGATGCTGATCTTCTACTACCTAGGAAAGAGGCATTTTTAGGTGAGAATAATGATATTGATTTAGAAAGCTTCAACAAAGCCTTAGATGAAGCCATCAAAGCAGAAGTGGACCTAGGCAATTAGGGATGCCAGATGGGAGAGACAAAAGGCCCAACTACAACTTGTCCAAAAATTTAATTGGTCGTCAAAGGAAGAGGTAACTACATGGGATGAAATAACAAAGCCCAAAAAGGTTAGATCTGCTGCAGTTGATTTGGACATTTTGGATGAAGATTGAAAAGGACATCTGACATACCTGACACATGATCCAAGGAATACAAGGTTGATAAGCTATCATTCAGAAATGGTGTAGGTTAGCCTGAAATGGTGGTCACCATCTCTCATTGAAATCAAGAAGCTATCATAAATATTTGTAGTTGAAGGTGTCAGCTTTTGAGCAGCCAAAGATGTACCATAGTCTGAGGAAGTTTTGTCCTTTCACCACCTGAGGGTTGGTTGTATTTTTTGTTTTATTTTTATGCTTTAAAAGAGTTAAGTTTTCCAACCACCCGAAGCTTGTTGCATTCCCATTAATGGGGGAATTCCAAGGTGGTTGTGAAAAGGCTATATAGAGTAAAAACTCATTTTTTGTAAGGGGTCGGTTGGTGAATTGAAAAGATATAGAAAAATAGAACCAGATTGCTTAGAGGCAGATCACCAAGCTTTGTGTCTGGTCTTCTGAGTAATGGAATTGTGAATGTAAGTGGCAAATTGATTTTAATACAAATGCACTGCAACTTCTACCATATATTGTTGTTGTCTCCTTAATTTTGTGTTTTACTCTTGTATGTTTTTCATGTTGGGCATTTGAAATATACCAGTTGTAAGGAAACTTGCTTGACTATTTTATGAGCTTCTTTTGAGGAAAGAATTAAAAGTGCTGATATTTCATCTTGGAGAGTAAATTTATTTGTATGGATTTTTTATGATAACAATATTTGGTTAACATAATAGTTTGTAAGGCAACCTATTTGGATTTGTAGTTGGTGTGTAAGGCATACTGTTGCATTTCTTTTAGGGTTTACTTGTTGATTTGCATTGTGATTATGTTGCCCTTAGGATTAGGCACTGGTTTGGTGTTTGTTTGTCACAGTTGTATCTTTTATTACCTTCAAGGGAGAATTTGAAACTTTCACATCATCTATCAATACCTTTTTACTTTTATGCTTATTGCACTTGATAGCTTGGACTATGCCCAGGGCATTTAGTTCATATTTCCTGATTCTGCAAAGAGAGAATCATATTAGGTTGTCCCTCCTTAAAATGAAGAAGGATGAGAATCCTTAAAGCACTGATTATTGCTTCACTTACAGTCACACTTTTTCTGGTTAAAGTTTGCATTAAAGTGATTATAGTCATATGCAAAGTGCTCTATAGATTTATGCATTAAGAAGACTAGAAGTTGGTCAGTGTCTAGTCATAAGAATACTATAAAGACAGTCATCATCAAAAGGTAATACCTACCTGATTCTATGGAGCTCAAAAATGAAGGAGGATCTTATCCAATCCTCAGCAATTAGGTATTTCTCTTGTGGGAATCAGTCTCAAGGAACACAAGTTCAAGCATCATTTCATGTCCTACAAGAAAAATCCCCAACAGATTGGCAACTCTGCTAGGGAGTCAATAAGTTATAAGACAAGTTAAGATCTCTAGTTATACTACACAGAATCAAAGCATTTAGTTCTAAATTTCTTTCTCCAAACCCCCAAAAGGAAGTGGGGTGGTGACTCTAACCAAATCTCTGAACCAGTGTTCTAAAATTCAATCACTATTTTACAATGACTCATAGAAGTACAAGATCTTGGAGAAAGGAACATCCAGAAGAGAATCTAGAAGGAGAACTTCCATCCCCATCAAGACAAGGTCATGTCAGGAAGGATAGAAATACTAATGACATGTCTTTTACATGGAAATAGAAAGGGAATGCGAGAAGAGAAGAGCCTGTCCAGGCAAATCAAGAGGAGAATGCTTATGAATATGAGGAAATGATTGATTTGGGTTTGAATCAATATGAGGATTACTACTCACTCTCTGAAAAGGATGCAAGAAGAGAATAGCCCCATAGGTGAGGAACCCCTGGAAATAGTAGAAGATTTAGAGGCCAGACTAGGAGTAAACCAACTTTTATTCCTTCTTCTCCCCATGAGTCCCCATTACAAAGTCACCAAATACCGGATGACCACCAAGAGGAGGTCCTCGCCCAGGAACCTTCATCTAAAACAACCTTTCCTGATTCTAAGGAAATTTTTGAAGAAGTGTTTGAATTGGAGAGAAAAATCCAGGAGCAGATTCAAATAAGACAAAAAAGAGAAAAGGAAAAGGAGGAAAAGATTAGGCATGATATGATTAGAGTACAACAATTGAAGAAGCAATTATTGGACTTTGAAGCCATGAATCATGTTCTTGTGATTGAGCAAACACAAGAGAAACCAGTTGTCCAAAAAACTTATGAAATAAGAAATCCTAAAGATAAAGGTAAACAAAAGGCTGTAGGGATTACAATAAATGAATCAAATCTTGCCAACAAGCCTCTTAATCAAGCAGCAAGATTAGATGCTGACCTAGAAAAGGCCAAAAGAGAAAAATAATTATTAGCAAAGGAGTTAGAAAAGGCAGAACTTGAAGCCACTACAGCTGAAATGGAAAGAAAGATTGACTTCCTTAAGCAATCTTCTGGACTTGCCAATACTCTTTCCACTTCTCAAGCACAAGGAGCAAATGTGTTGAATGCTGCCAAAACTATGGGCATGCCTGAAACTTCCACTATTTAAAATAATCAAACATCCACAACTTTTGGTGCTGGCCCATCTTAGATAGGGTCCATACATGAGAGACATAAGCAGTTGGTTTTTAATGGGATCCCTGGCTACCCAAATCCCATCCCTGATGAAATTAGGAAAAAGCTCCCAAAGTTCACTGGAAGTAATGCAGTTACTTGTGAGGAACATTTGAAAAGTTTCACTGATGTGATAGATGATTACAACATTGAGCCTGATGATGTGATCATGAATCTTTTTTTTCAATCACTGATAGAGGATGCTAGGGACTGGTTTAGAAATTTGCCTCATGCTAGCATATGCTCATGGGAATAGTTCAAACATTTTTTCAAAGAACAATATGGTGATAAAACCAATGAGAGTTTCATGCTTAATGAGTTCAACAATATCAAGAAAAACCCAAATGAGGGTGTTGTTGAGTTCAATGTTAGGTTCCAGAAGGCAATGCATAAATTGTTGTAGGTTATCAGACTAGATGACAAGGTTTGTTTGGTTACTTATCTAAATGCTTTTGATTCAAAAATGGGGTATCTTTTAAGAGATAAGAACCCTAGAAATCTTGTAGAAGCTTACAAACTGGCCATTAATATAGAGAGCAATAGAAGAATATAAGGGAAGTTGGGAAGAAGGGAGGATTATAGGCCTTCAGTCTCAAACAGAAAGGAGCCTGGGAAACCTAATACAAAACCAAAAGATGATGATAGTTTGAAGCAAATCCTAAAAGCAATAAAAGATTTGAAACCTAATGAGCCAAGAAATAATAGAATATAGGGAAATGATAGGCCATCCTTTAACAACTTCAACAATAAATTAGCAAGAATGCAGAACTATCCCTATAACACCCAATGGAAAGATGGGAAGCCAGTGCCTCCTGAAAGAAAAGATAGGCCAACTGATAAGACTCTGGATCCCCTGCATAGGAATATAGTAAACATGAATGATGATGTTCCATGGTGTATTTCCTACCAATCACCTCATGATCCTCACTACTATGCAATAGCTCAAAATATTTCTGCAGATGATGAGCAGGACAATAACCATGAGGAATCCTATGATGATCAAGGTTGTGGTATGACTTCTTCATACATATGTGATGAAATAGATTTTAATGAAGAAGATGATAATCAAGATGCTAGTGATTCCCAAGTTAAAAATGAGACTTATCATTAGCAGGTTTTTTTTTCTGATGAAGAGGACAGTCACTTGGATGAAGTCCAGTGCAACACCTTAAGAAATGAAGACACAGTAGTATTGAGAAGACCTTCTGATGAAGAGATTGCACAAATTACAACATATATGGTCACCCAAGCCAAGAGTAACTATAATTTAAGGAATAGGATGATGGGTGATTCAAGTCAAAAGTCATTTGGCATGTTCGTCAAAAGGTTAGGTACAGAGGTAAAACAAGCTCAAGACAAAAGTAAGGTTGTTGATGTTGTTGGCAAGACTAGGATCAAGAAGAATGTAACATTTGTTCCCCCTAATGTAACTTATAAGGTAAATTAGAAACCTCTTCAGGAGACTGTTTTCTCTGCCCAAAAGGAAGGCAGAATCATGAAAAAGGATAGGCAAGGCCTTATGGAGCATGAAAACAACAAGGATGCTACTGTCATTAAGCAAGATGTAGTTGAGCCCAAGTATGTCCCAGTTGACATGGAAAAACTATTATCACAAATCACTATCAAAGTCCCTTTATTGGAGATGATGAGAATAGAAGAACATAAAGAGAAAGCTTTGAATTGGGTTCAAGGGATTCTTCCCTTTGATACCCAAAAATCCACTAAGGATAGTAAAGTGATTGTTGCAGTTGATGATCCAACTGAAAATCAATGTAGAGATATCATCTCTGAGATCCTCTAGATGTATTTGGATACTAATGTTATAAATACTACAACAGGGACTGTTGATCCTTTTTTTTTGTCCCTGATAGTAAATGGAAAGTTGTTAAAAAACTGTATGATTGATTCAGGAGCCTCTAATATTGTTATGCCTGCAGAAATAATTAAATCCTTGGGTTTGAAGGTAGATACACCTCATGGAAGATGTCAGGCTATGGATTCAAGAGAAGTCCCTATTATTGGTACTATAAGGGCTTTCCCTTATAGGTTAGCAGCTTTTCCTGATAAGTTGTTGACAATGAGTGTCCTAGTGGTTGATATCCCACCTCACTATGGGATGTTACTGTCTAGAAAGTGGAGTGCTTCAATGGGAGGTAGTATCCAATGTGATTTGTCCTTTGCAACTTTTAGTATTGATGGTGAGAATGTGAAAGTATCCAGAGAAAGCAGAACCCCACACATGATAGAGTTGAATAATATGGATGAGTTGAATTGTTATGTGGATGTTGACATGGAAAATTTTAGAGTGGAAAAAGCCATTTCACAAAGGGAGGATTCATATCCTTTGACCCAAGAACTGAGGGAACAACAAGATGGATTTTGGCAGATGTATTTTGATGGAGCATGCTCAAAAGAAGGCTCAGGAGCTGGAGTTCTATTCATATCTCCATCAGGTACCACTTTTAAGTATTCATTTTCATTGACTTTTCAATGCACAAATAATACTGCTAAGTATGAGGCATTGTCATTAGGATTGAGTATTGCTATCAAACATGGGATAAAAAGTTTAAAAGTTTTTGGTGAATCTGAGCTTGTGGTGGCACAAGTTCGATCTAAATATGCTGTTAAAAATGATAGATTAAAATTGTATAAGCATGTAATTTGGGATCAAATTGAAATGTTTGATGCTTTTAATATATGTTGGGTAGAAAGATCCAAGAACATAATGGCTGATTTTTTGGCCAATGTTGCTTTAAAGAGAGATGATTCAACTTTGTTTGGAGTGTCAATAGTTGAAATAAAAAGTAGGCCAATTGTGTTGAACAACATTTACAATTGGCAAGTTTTTGAGGATGATCATGACATTCTGAGATTTATTCAATGCCTTGACATATATGAAGATTAGCTTATAGACTGCAATACATTGGTTGAGGAAGTTGATGGTAAGAACATGGTCATGGGAAATGAGGTAATCCAGTTGAATTCAAATAGTATCCCTAAGGGCCTGACTGAGTTAAAAGCATTATATAATAGCCAAAATGATCATATGTCAAAAATAAGTAATGCTAAGACAGAAGATTTGGAAGAAATAAATTTGGGATCACATAATGCACCTCAAATGGTGTATATTGGAAAGGGGTTGGCTCCTCAATTGAGATATAATTTGATAAGATTGTTAAGAAGGAATAAGCATGCTTTTGCATGGTCATATGATGACCTAAAAGCTTATAGAGAGGATTTGTTCCAACATGAAATCCCATTGAAGGATGAGGTCAAACCTTTTAGGCAAAAATAGAGGCCCATCAACCCATTGTTAGCTCCTAAGATGCAGCAGGAACTAGTCAAGTTGAGTGATGCGGGGATAATCCAACCTATAAGGCATTCAACTTGGGTATCTAACTTAGTCCCAATAGAAAGAAGAACGGGGATATCAGATTGTGTGTAGATTTTAAAAATTTGAATGTTGCATCATTGAAGGACAACTATTCACTGCCCAACATGGAGGCAATGTTGCACAACGTCACTGGATCTAAATTATTGTCTATGATGGATGGTTTTTCTGGATATAACCAGGTGTTCGTAAAAGAATATGAGCAGTTCGAAACAACATTCACTACACCTTGGGGAACCTATGTTTATGTCAGAATGCCATTTGGTCTCAAAAATGCTGGAGCAACTTTTCATAGAGCAATGGATGTTTCTTTTAAGGAATATATTGATCTATTCATGGTTGTGTACCAAGATGACCTAATTGCCTACTCAAAATTTGTTGTTGACCATTGCTCACACCTAGAAAAGATTTTTGTCAAAGCTTTGGAGTATGGTGTGTCTTTAAATCCAAAAAAGTGCAACTTTGTAGTCAAAGAAGGAAAATTGCTAGGGCACATTGTGTCAAAGGAAGGAATAAGAATTGATCCAGAGAGGGTTGAGGCCATCAAGAGAGTTACAACACCCAAAAATCTCAAGTGAGTGCAATGTTTTTTAGGGAAGATCAACTTTGTCAGAAGATTCATTGTTAATTTTGCTGAGATTGTTAAGCCCATAGTGAAATTGCTCAAGAAAGATGTGAAGTTTTAATGGACAGCTGAAGCCTAGGGTGCATTTGATCAAATTAAAAAAGTAGTTCAGTAGGCACCTATGCTTAGGTCCCTTGATTATACTAAGCCATTTTCACTTTTTTCCTTTGCATCATTGCTATTGTACTATTGCAAAAGGATAATCAAGGTTTTGACCACCCAATTGCATTCTTTAGCAAGTCTTTACAAGCTACAGAGTTAAATTATGAGATGATGGAAAAGCAGGCATATGCACTGGTGAAAGCAGTGAAATCCTTAAGGCCTTACTTGGTGTGTGCTAAGGTCATTGCATATGTCCCTCATGCTACAGTTAAGGATGTCCTTACTCAGTCTGAAGTTACTGGTAAGAGATGTAAGTGGATTTCTAGGATCCAAGAGTTCAATTTAGAAATCCATATTACCAAGCTTGTGAGAGGACAAGGCCTGGCTAAGTTAATGACCGAAGAGAATATGGATTTGGTCCAGATTAACAATGAAGGAACCCTTGATAAGACAATAATAAGTATTGAGTTACAACCAAACTATGCTGATGTTGTATATTTCATCAAAAATGCCAAATGTCCAGGATATATGACAGACAACCAAAAGAGGTCCCTAAAATTGCAAGCTTAGAAATATGCATTGATACAAGGAGACTTGTATTGGAAGAATAGAGATAGAATTGTGCTCTTTTGCCTTGATAGATATCAAGCAGAGAAGGTTTTGAGTGAGATGTATGTTGGTATTTGTGGAGGCCATTATTCAGCAAAGACTACTACCCATAAGATCTTGCGGGCTGGTTATTTTTGGCCTACACTATTTAAAGACTCATTTCAGTTTGTGAAGAAGTGTGAAGCTTTTCAGAGGTTTGCTTCCAAATTGAAATATTTAGGAGCACTATTGTTGAACCCAATAGCCATTGAGGCACCATTTTCCATGTGGGGATTGGATTTCATAGGGGAATTTTCTAAGAAATCTAGTGGAGGACACAGTTATCTACTTGTTGCAACTAACTACTTCACAAAATGGATTGAGGCCATTCCCACAAAGAATGCAACTAGTAAAGTGGTGATTGAATTTTTGCTCGATAATATTTTGACCAGATTTGGTGTTCCTATGACATTGATCTCAAATAATGCAATGTGTTTTCGATCAAATGAATTCTATGAATTTTGTAAAGACAATGGAATCATCATATCTTATTCATCTCCTTATCATCCTCAAGCAAATGGACAAGCTGAATCTAGCAACAAAAGTATCCTGACAATCTTGAAGAAAACACTTGAAAAAAATAAGAGAGCTTGGCATTCAAAGTTGAAATTGGCCCTATGGGCAGATAGGATCACAGTGAAGAGAGCCACTGGGAAGTCCCCCTTTGAGCTTGTATATGGCTTACAATCAATATTGCCTGTAAAAAATTTGCTTCCTGTTTATCATTTTATTCAGGATGAAGAATTGGATGTGTTAGAACCAATGCAGGACAGGGTCATGCAGTTGACTGAGTTAGATGAAATGAGAAGGGAAAGTCAAAAGAGCAACATCAAATTGCAATAGAAAATGAAGTACTTGTTTGACAAGAGGGCTACTGCCAGAAAGTTCAAAGTAGGTGACCTAGTACTTCAATGGAATGTGAGAGCAGAAGACAAAGGGAAGCATAAAAAATTTGAATCTTTATGGCTTGGTCCCTTTGTGATTCATGAGAGTTTTAGAAAAGACTCTTACTTGTTGAAGAGTATGGATGATGAAGTTCTTGACTTACCGGTGCATGGGAAATTCATAAAGCCTTTATTTAACTAACTCCCTAATGTTGTATGCATATGTAAATATCTTGTAATTATTGTATAGGTGTGTTTCTTTTAAGTCTGCATGTCTCTTTTCTAGTTTTGGGTCAGTTCGTTCTTTGGTCTGCGTCCCAGAGATCCATGGTTCTTGTTCAAACTCATGTTTAAACATCCTCAGATAGAGCCACTATTGGTTAGGAATCTCATTTTTTTGTTTTTTGCCCTAAATTTATGAATGATCTTGAAAATATTGTAGTCTTTAGGTTTTGCTAGGTCTAATTGCCTTTGAAAAATCATAAAAACCCTAGTTTAGGTTGTCAGCATTCTAATTCTTTGTTACTTTATTGGATGACTTAAGTCTCAAAATTTGCATGTGTGCTTCTATTTTCCTCTTAGTCGCTGAGTCTCCTTAAG
Organism: Chamaecyparis obtusa; assembly: GCA_027943335.1. Lineage (NCBI taxonomy): Eukaryota > Viridiplantae > Streptophyta > Pinopsida > Cupressales > Cupressaceae > Chamaecyparis > Chamaecyparis obtusa. The sequence goes on from BSBK01003987.1 coordinate 62,422, forward strand.
GTTTGGGAATATTCTTCTTTGTTTGGTGATTGCCTGAAAGCCTTTATCACCCGATCTCATGAGCTTTTAAGAATATTCCTTGTTATCTAATGACTTAGTGTTTCATCTTTAGTCTCCAGATCTCGCAATGTTAATCTTTAGATTTAGCGACTGTCATATTTGATTCATCACTAAGAGACTATAGTCGTGAAATCTTTGAATTGGTCTTTCCTATGGTCGGGTGATCTCACAATGATTTATTTAAGTGACCTTTTATCCAACGATCATGAGTTTTCTCTTTGGTCACTAGATCTCAAGATGGAATAGCAGTCTTCCTTGGCAGTTGTCTCTAGATCTCGTAATGATATGATGATTTATCTTTTTGTTCAGCGATTGTGAGTTTTGTTGGTCGCATGATCTCCCGATGTTGGTGATTATCTCTCTGGCGGTTAGTTATTCCGTGACGCAATTGTTGCCAAATATCTGAAAGCAACGGTTAAGTGACAAAGGTTTGATAGATTTAATCTGAACCGTTGATGATTTTTTATCGTGTGGATGGCTCTTGATCTCTAGTTTTAACTCAGAGTTAAGAAATGTTCTCGCAACTTGGAGAATCCCTCAGTCATGTGTTCTCAAGATTAAACCCCAGTTAAGTGAAAGATTGTGAGATTTAGCGAGAAGTCTTTGTCGCCAAGTCTCCAGATTTTCCCGAGATCAAGTGAGGGTTAATGAAGTGGTTAGGACCTGGCGGTTATGATTGCTTTCAGCGATTCAGCGACACGGTTTTTTCAGGGTCACGTGATCAGGTGGTTAGTTGTGAATTCTTCTCACAACTTAATATGGACCGCTAGATGAATTGAGGGATGAGATCGATAGTGGTCGCGTGATCTCAAGAAAGAAGTCAAATAGTCAAAGTTTTATGAGATTATGAGATTTCTAGTGTGTCGCTAGATCTCCAAGTCAGGTGATTGTTGAAAGTTTTCAAAGAAAAATATATTACCGCGACTATAGTTTTTGACTATAGTCACCAGTTCTCAGAATAGAATAAATTGAGATTTCTTCCCTTCAGTCGCTAGATCTCCAAATGGCCGGGTCACTTGATCTCATGATGAAGTTCAAAAAGTCAAAAGTATTCCGTGACTACGAGATTTCCTCTTAGTCACCAGATCTCAGAATACCTTTCTAAAGCACCAAATTTGTAAAATGACTATGTGTCTCTTTTCTTCAGTCGCCAGATTGCGGAATGTTCAAATTTAAAATTTCTGGCTATGGCTAGTGAGTTGAAACCCTGTGCATGCTAAATTAATGGTGGAAGTGACTTCTTGATAGCTGGAGATGTCAGATATGGTGGCACATTCAATACTGTAGGATAAAATAGCTAGAGGCGGCTCATTTGAGAATTATGAAGCTTGTTGAAGAAGTACAGAGCGCTAAGTTTTATGAGCTTTCTAGAATTGCAGTGTGATCAGTAATTTTTGTACAAGAATTTCTAGAGCCATAGCCAGGATGAGTCAAAAGATAGTAAGTAGAGCTTCTACCAGCCGGGGGTCGAAGGAGAAGGTGAAGGAAAGTTTTTCAAATGAATTTCTTACTCTCTTGCCTAGTTCTTCTCAAAACAAGAAGGTCACTAATGACAGTTTTGTCGATGACTTAGCTTACTGTAGAGATGCCAGGATGTCTGAAATCACAGGCATGTGTCTTTTCAGTTACTTTTATAAAAACTGTGATAGTGTCATACTGATTTCAAACCCTTGGACTTCGAGGTTGGCCAAGTTGATTGTCTCGGAGGTTTTTCTAGATGTGGACTTGCTCCTCATGCTATCTCAAAGATATGATCCTCTCTCAAAGACCATTAGAAAAGAGGATGGTTCACCCTTGATAAACCTAGACTGGAATTCATTCATGAATGCTTTCATAATTTAGTTTCCAATGGCCACATAAATTAACTTGCAGGCCCAAGCGAACATATATGTCAGAGAGGCTGCTTTGGTCTCTAGGGAGATTAAGAGTCATATGCCTAAAGAAAATAGAAACTATATTGCACCCATGGCTGGATCGATTCCATATGCCTACAAAGACTTGAAGTTTTACATGAAATACATTGCATATGGGATATGCCAGGTTTTGGGAATTAATGTGGGTCCTGAGAGAATTACATCTGACATTTTGATGTTAGTAATGGATTCACAAAGTCGTATGGTGAGCAAAGGGTATGACTACATTGGTTATGTAATAAACAAGATGCACAAGGGTTTACTGTCCTTGAAGAATTTCACCTCTGGCTCTCAACCCAGGTTCATGCATTACTCCCTATTGATGCACCTAATTGTATATCATTAATATGGTTTAATAAATTTGAATGATCTCAAACCACAAATGATGTGGAATGGACAGCCTAACCCAGTACAGTTCTGGTTAGGAGTTTGGAGCCCTTCTTGCCCTGGGTGAGATTTTGGTGCCTTTGAGAACTGGATTGTGTACCCCATTCTTTAGAGTTTGGAAGTAAATTGTACAAGATTATCAACCAAGGTCCTGCAATTGGTTAGACCCCAACAGTTTGTTCATAATTGGACCAAGGGTCATAATTGGGGAGACGTTTACTATGAGAAGGGCTATACAATGATTCAGGTCTATGGATGCCCTCAACCTCCTCATCTACTCCCATTTTATGTTCCTCCGAGAGTTGCATTTCTAGAGTTTGTCTGGCAACTCATGTTGACAGAAAAGGAACACTTGGCTTCCCACAGGAAAGGGACTTTCACTCCTCGGCACTTCAGGGTGCATTATATTACAATTGGAAAGGGAGCTTTTAGTAAAGTGAATGATTGGTTAGAGAAATACAGGATGTTTGCAGCTTCACATAGGTATGTAGCTACAGAAGGTTTCATGGCTGCTGCAAGGAGATACTACATGCCTACCTTTCCCTTCAATAAGCTACATGAAGAGTATCTTGAAGAGGATGTGATTAGAAATATCATTGAAGATGATGAAGTAGAGAAAAGAATTGGACAATTGGATCGGTTGTACAAAATTGAAAGAGAGTTCAAAGGAAAAGGATTGGCATTTGGGGGTTTCTTTCCTACTTTGCCTTACCTCCAAAGACTTAAGCAAATGATGGCTCAATTTGACACACTTGTTGATTCCATGAAGGATCAGATTGATGATGCTAAATAGGGTAAGAAGGCCCACTCTTATTCTAAATGTGATGAGGATAGTGATGGTGGCTATCCCATATATAGCCTGCCCTCTATGGAGTGGCCATTAAATGAAGGATCAAAGGGAGGAGGTGAGACTGTCAACCTCAGTGAGCTACCTAGCTCAGAGGACACCCCTGAGCCCTAGAAAAAGAAGCAAAAATTGGTGACTGGAGAGCCTTCAGAGAGGAAGAAAAAAGATAGAGTAAGTTCCCTTTATCCTGGGATTGGCTTTCATCACCATGAAATAAGGAAAGGAGTTAGAGAGGCTAAAAGGAAACAAAGGTATGAAACTAAGGATGTAGAGTTGCCTCTGGCATTAGGTCAAGATGAAAGATTAATTGAAAAAGATGCCTTCACGAAGGATGATAATTTTGTGAATTCTGAGGAATTCAAAAGTTTCTTGCTATGGCATAAGCAGCAACAGGTGGCCTCGAGTGTACAAATAACTAAGGAGGGTCAAGTGCCAGATGAGGCACTGCAACAATTGAAGGAATATGACCCTGAGGAGGAAAATCTTATTCCAGATGAGGCTAGGGAATTAGTGAGAAAAAGTAATATGTTGCTTGTGTTGGGGTGGAGTTTGTATACTGACTTCATAATTGATCAAATAAAGAGACAAGAAGATGTCACTCTCTCTTCTGAGACCCAAGTAGGGGACATAATAAGAGGATTTGGGTATAGCCCAAAAAATCAGGCCTTGGCCATGTGGAGTCTATATCCAAAGGAAAGAAAACCATAAATTTTGAATGTAAAAGAACAAATGGAGGGAGATAAAATAGTGTGGTTAATCCACAATTTAGGGGACCTGGAAATTTCTCAGGTTTTGACTCAATTTGCAAAATTGAATGAAGATAAAACTAAGCAGTTGTCAGAGAGATATGGCAACCTCTTGGAGGACTATAGCACTCTAGTAAAAGATAGAGACTTGATAATAATGAGGAACAGAGCACTGGAAAAACATGCAAATGATCTGGAAGAGCAACTTGTTAGCTTTCCTGCAGTAGCCCCTGCACCTCCAGAGTAGCCCATGATACAAGAAATGACAGAAGAGGAGGTGGTAGCAGAGTTGAAGAAGATCAATGATGAAAAGAATGAGGTAGTACTGCAAGCCCTGTTGGGTGTTTTGCAGCATAGATTGAACACAATCAAGGATAAATTTGACCTAGTTTATAATGCTTATGGAAAGTTACCAGAATTGCAAAAGGAGGTCAACAACTATGTGCAAATTTTGAATGAGTTTTATACAGTGTGGTTTGTCAAGGCACCACTTTTTGAAAAATTAATTTTGGCTCAATCATTGGGGAGTGACATACCAGATACAGTTGTAAGGGTCAGTGAGGAGATTGACAGAATTAAAGCCATTTTACCACTTTTCAAGTGTAAAGCAAATTTGATTGAGGCTAAGGTAGCCATGCTCAGCTCCTATACCAACAGATTCATCCCCTCGATCCTAAGTACAGATGGGACAGTAAATAACCTTAATAATTGGAGATCAAATGCTGATCTTCTATTGCCTAGGAAAGAGGCATTTTTAGGTGAGAATAATGATATTGATTTAGAAAGCTTCAACAAAGCCTTAGATGAAGCCATCAAAGCAGAAGTGGACCTCACCAAGTTTTTGTTAGATGTTAAGGCAATTAGGGATGCCAGCTGGGAGAGACAAAAGGCTCAACTACAACTTGTCCAAAAATTTAATTGGTCGTCAGAGGAATAGGTAACTGCATGGGATGAAATAACAAAGCCCAAAAAGGTTAGATCTGCTGCAGTTGATTTGGACATTTTGGATGAAGATTGAAAAGGACATCTGACATACCTGACACATGATCCAATGAATACAAGGTTGATAAGCTATCATTCAGAAATGGTGTAGGTTAGCCTGAAATGGTGGTCACCATCTCTCATTGAAATCAAGAAGCTATCATAAATATTTGCAATTGAAGGTGTCAGCTTTTGAGCAACCAAAGATGTACCATAGTCCAAGGAAGTTTTGTACTTTCACCACCTGAGGGTTGGTTGTATTTTTTGTTTTATTTTTATGCTTTAAAAGAGTTAAGTTTTCCAACCACCCAAATTTTTTTGCATTCCCATTAATGAGGGAATTCCAAGGTGGTTGTGAAAAGGCTATATAGAGTAAAAACTTATTTTTTGTAAGGGGTCGGTTGGTGAATTGAAAAGATATAGAAAAATAGAACCAGATTGCTTAGAGGCAGATCACCAAGCTTTGTGTCTGGTCTTCTGAGTAATGGAATTGTGAATGTAAGTGGAAAATTGATTTTAATACAAATACACTACAACTTCTGCCATATATTGTTGTTGTCTCCTTAATTTTGTGTTTTACTCTTGTATGTTTTTCATGTTGGGCATTTGAAATATACGAGTTGTAAGGTGACCTGCTTGACTGTTTTATGAGTTTCTTTCGAGGAAAGAATTAAAAGTGCTTATATTTCATCTTGGAGAGTAAATGTATTTGTATAGATTTTTGATGATAACAATATTTGGTTAACAGAATAGTTTTTAAGGCAACCTATTTGGATTTGTAGTTGGGGTGTAAGGCATACTGTTGTGTTTTTTTTAGGGTTTACTTGTTGATTTGCATCATGATTCTGTTGCCCTTAGGATTAGGCACTGGTTTGGTGTTTGTTTCTCACAGTTGTATCTTTTATTACCTTCAAGGGAGAAGTTGAAACTTTCACATCATCTATCAATACCTTTTTACTTTTATGTTTATTACACTTGATAGCTTGGACTATGCCCAAGGCATTTAGTTCATATTTCCTGATTCTGCAAAGAGAGAATCATATTAGGTTGTCCCTCCTTAAAAGGAAGAAGGATGAGAATCCTTAAAGCACTAATTATTGCTTCACTTACAGTCACACTTTGTCTGGTTAAAGTTTGCATTAAAGTGATTACAGTCATATGCAAAGTGCTCTATAGATTTATGCATTAAGAAGACTAGAAGTTGGTCAATGTCCGCTCATAAGAATACTCTAAAGATAGACATCATCAAAAGGTAATACCTGCCTGAATCTGTGGAGCTCAAAAAAAAAGGAGGATCTTATCCAATCCTCAACAATTTGGTCTTTCTCTTGTGGGAATCAATCTCAGGGAACACAAGTTCAAGCATCATTTCATGTCCTACAAGAAAAATCCCTAATAGTACTCAAAAGAATCCTTTGGCAAGGGTTTAGTGAATATGTCTACTCTCTACTCCTTTGTACTGATGTATTCCAACTTGACCTCCTTCTCTACAACCTTGTTGCTTAGGAAATGATATTTGATTTAAATATGTTTGGTTTTAGAATGCATCACTGGATTCTTTGACATATTTATCATACTTTTATTATCACAATGTATCACAACAAGCTCTCCAAAGCTTACCCCAATGTCCTTCAACATTTTCTTCATCCACACAATTTGTGTACAATATATGTACAATATATGGTAGCAGCCACATACTCTGACTCAACAGTAGATTGAGCTATACAATCCTATTTTTTCTCAACCAAGAGACCAACCTTTTCCCAAGTAAAAAGACTCCTCCACTAGTGCTCTTCTTGTTATCTACACTTATTACCCAATCTGCATTAGTATAAGTATGCAATGTGAAATCATTAGATTTATCATACCACAAACCATATTCCACTATTCCTTTTAGATATATGAATATTCTTTTAATAGTAGCAAAATGAGTCTCGTTAGGATCATCTTGGAACCTTGCAACAATTCCAACTGCACTTGCTATGTCTGGCCTAGTGGGTGTCAAGTACTACAAACCTCCAATCATGGACTTGTACTTAGTCTAAAAAACATTTTTAGATTTATCAAAAGAGGAAAGCTTACAAATAGTCACCATAGGTGTCCCAATAGGTTTATAATCCTCCATTCCAAGCTTCTTTAGTAGCTCCTCAAGAAACTTGGTTTGTAAGATGAAAATACCATGTTTATTTTGAGTTATTTGCAAACCAAGGAAGATTTCATTTGACCAATCATTGACATTTCAAACTCACTTTTTATTTCTTCATAAAACTTATTGCTCATCTCATTATTACCTCCAAAGACAATGTCATCCACAAACACCTCAACAATCAAAATACTATTTATACTAGTTCTCAAATACAGATTATTATCTACACTACCTTTTGTGAAACCAAGATGCAATAAATACCTGTCAAGCTGAGTATACCAGGGCCTTGGTGCCTAATTTAGTCCATACAAAGCCTTCTTCAACCTGCAAACATCTCGCCATCTTCTATCAAAGGACATCCATCAGGCTGCTCTATTTATACTTCTTCCTCAAGATCATCATTATGGAATGTAGACTTCACATTCATCTGATATACCTTGAAATCTTTATGTGTAATACCCTCTTTGATCTAAACCCTATTTATAGTGTAGACAATAGTGTTAACTAATTCTCTCCAATGCATGTGTGTCACATTGACTTCAATCAATATAGTCCTCGCAACATCCAATATGGTTATGTTCCTTCTCTCTATTATCCCATTCTGTTGTGGAGTCCTAGGTGCATAAGTTTATCTTTCACCATAGTAGGACCTTGTCTTTACAGGACCACAAAGATATGTATGCACCAGATCTAACTTTTCCTTTGCTAAAAATGATTTACTCTAAAAGATGCTCTTTGTTTGTTTCCCCATCACACTCTCTCTGCATATAGTGTTAGTAGGTTTAATAATCTTTGGTAGATCTCTAATTGCATTTGTGTTACTACCCTTCACAATGTTATCAAAATTGATATGACATAAACTTATATACCACAACCAACTATCATCTAGCTTAGCCACAAAACAACTAGCCTCTGTATTAATCAATTGAAACACATTACCTCTTGTTTTTGTACATGATGCGATCAAGTCCCCTGTCTCACTCTTGATAGTACAATTCCCATCCTTGAACTACAAGTGATAACCCTTGTCTACAAGTTATCCAACAATCAACAAGTTATGTTTAAGACCATCAATAAAAAAGACATCATTAAAGTGTTAGTTTTTCCATCAAGAGAGATTGATCCTTTGTTGGGATTATGGAAAGGTGAGTTACTAAGAGGGGAGGAGTGAATCAGTAACCCTAAATTTTTTTTTCCTCAATCCACAAAATAATAACTTTCATTAACCGACTATCAAATTCATAGTTACCATTCATTCATGAATACAACTAAAATGTAAAATACTTCTAATCTAATAAATAAGCCTTCATGAAACTTCATACACTCGACACAAAGATTTTGGTATCATAGAAACCCTTGTTAGTGTTAGAGTAATAAAGTGTTTATTGATTTTTATGAATAGAGGCCTTTTCTATTAATAAAATATAAAAGTAAAGTATTCACAAAAAAGGGGCCAAGGGAAAAAGTCACCCCACAAAGAGTCACACGACACCTAGAGATTTAATTACTAAGTCAGATATTACCTCTTTTTGCTTAAGCTAAACTTTAGGCATATACTAATTAATTGCTTTATTAATTATTATCATGCAACCTAGGTTTGTTCACCTTTTTAGGGTTTTGATCTCCTTTTATAAGGATTGATCTCTCTTGTAATCTCATTGGGAAACATTCATTTTATTGAATTGAAACTTTTGTTTTTGCACATCAAGAATGTATCCTCTTTCATGGATCCATGCGTTTAGTCCTCTCTAGCTTCTTTCTTCTCTCTCTTTCTATGAAAAGTGTTTATGTTTAGGTGTTCTTGGGAGCTATGAGTTATTTACTCATCAAATCCAATAGTTAGAAGGTAAAAACTACGATGGGGATGAAACCCACAAAGCTTCACTAACTACAGTAATAAAGTTGCTTGTTAGAGAATACAATTTTTGATCACTTATGATGATCTTACACTGTTAGGAGTAACATTTAAGACCTGTTAAGATCTACCTTGTTAGAGGATTTTTACCAACACTCTTTAAGTGTGTACTCGATTAAGAGATTTACATTGAGAAGATTAAGTCTACTTTGTTAAGAGATTTTTCTGCTACAGTTGTTAGAAAGTAACTGTATACATTGTAAGAATTTACAAATAGCAAATATTGAACCAAGGATCTAGAGGTTGAAGAAAAGCACAAAAGATAAAATATGAATGCAATGATGGATTGAATAGATCCAATGAATTCACCTTGATTGAATTGATGAATGAATCAATGTTATTAATGATTACATAATAGGCCTCCTTATATAGGAAAGGCAATAAGAGACAATGATAAGAAGCTAATAAGCTATCACCTATGCTAGGTGTAATCACATGTCCACCAAATATGGATCATCCTCCATTATGCAATAAAGTATGTGCAATGGATTAGGATGATAATGTGATAAGAACATAAAAGGTGGATCTCACACACAACGAGGTATGTGATGACAACTATCACACCAAAAGTGGAATTTCTCCTACACCGTGTGCTTAATAGATGTGCACACTCCTAGGTGTCTCAATCACAAACTACTATGCAATGCATTAACCTAAATAAGATTAAGTAAACTATAATTAGGAATAATTAATTACACCAACACCCCCCCTTAAGTGCAACTTAGGGGAATGCACTTAAACTCACAATGCAAGATGGGTCCCGACTACTAGGCCATGTTAGGTATCCATGTACAAAATGCAATACATGAAATGCATAACTCTCATAAAGTGGAGAAAGAGGGAAAACCTCATGGGAAAAACCCTCCCCTAAAAAGAGAGAAGAAAACAAGATGCATGGATGGATGGAGTGCTCAAGACCCCCCAAGAACTACATACATCATGTATATACAAAGAAGTATCCCCCCATAAGAAGGATAGTTGGAGACATGATATCCCCCCCATAATGTAGAAGCTCCCATGTTGATGAAGAGTAACTGCAAACAATAGATAAGCTAATGCTTACAAGAAACATGTCTCCCCTTAGGAAGAAATAGATACATCAAATGATGAAGAAGCCAATCCATGTACAAATGGAAGGAGGAAGAAGGTGAAGGTCTCCATGTATGAATCTCCGAAGACTGAATAGGAATCTCCAAGCTCAAGGAATCTATCACTTCATGTGACAAATCAAGTGAAGAAGGAGAAGAATCAAGTACACCAATCTCGAAAGAAGGTGAAGAAGTGTCCCCATCTATGATGAAATTGTCATCAAGGGAAAGAGAAACCCCCTCATGTATGTCTTCCAAATCTGCATCATGAGAATCAAAAAATGTTGAAGATGCATCCAAGCAGTCATCACATTTTGCAAGATCTGAAACACTATGAACATCCTGCTGAATAGTAGAGCCCATGTCCGAAGAAGCAGGAGGTGGAGAAGTGGGAAGATCAACACATGTCTCAACAACAAAATGATTCAAGTGTCCAAAATTCTCCTCATAATTATCCCTTGGCAAAGGGATGGGTACATCATGAATATCATCATCATTATCAACAAAATTTAAAAAATAATACAAGCGTGATGTATGATCAACAACTCCCATAGCTATGACATCTCTAGTCTCCATGTCCCTAATGTAGACATAATCAGGATTGAACTCAACAATTTTACCTTGTGCCCCATGTGTGATTTGGTAAATAGAAAGAAGATTAGTGGTCAAAGATGGTACACAAAGAACATCATTAAATGTCCCTTCTCCCATAGGAATAGAACCTTTCCCACAAACTCTCATGAATGTGTTATTACCCATCAAAATATTAAGAGAATTACAAGGCTCAATAGAAGAAAACATATTCATAGAAGATGCCATATGTTGTGATGCACCTAAATCAAGAAGCCATTTACCTTTCTCAGGATGTGTGGAAGCCATGAGTGCTTGTCCTTTACCTTTATCTCTGGATGATGATGGAGATGTAGAAACTATCGATTGTGTAGAAGGAGCAGACACTGATGAGGGCAACTTAATGTTGTGTTTCTAAATAATGTGAGTTAGCTCATCAATCTTCTTTTGAAAACACTTATGCTCATCATGTCCTAACTTTTGACAATATGCACATTTATCTCTCTTTCTTCTAGATGATTCCTCTCTTGAAGAGGACTTGGATTCAATACTTTTTGGTGAAGAAGATTCATTACCTTTGTCATGAGGCTTAGGATCCTTATTGTGTTTCTTTCCTTTGCCATTAGAAGCCTTTGAAGTAGACTCGCTTGTAATCAATGCTTGATGTGTGGAAGGCTTCAACTAACCCATGTGTGCCAACTTTGCTTATTCCCTTGTGAGTTGCACTACAAATTCATCAAGAGAGGGCAATTTGTATGCACTACCAAGAGCATCTATAGTAGCATATAATGTAGAAACAAAGATAGAATAATCAGGACCAAGCTTGGAAAGAATAGAAAAGATCAATTGTTCATCCCCTTTAACAATGCCACATGAAGAAAGCTCCAATCTAATAGAATTAAACTTAGAGAAAAAGTCTTGAATATTGTCAAAATCACTCGGATTTAGACCTATGAGATCATTCTCCAATCTGAATTTCCTCATTCTATCAGGTTTACCAAAGAGTCCTTCTAAAGTGACCCAAGCATCATGAGGATGTGTGCAAGATACAATATGAAAGTGCAAGTCATGAGAGATGGATGATCTAAGAGAGCCAAGTGCTTTATCCCTTCGATCAAACCATTTTTGCCTTTCTACAACACTTATTTGAGGTTCTTGATCCTGCCCAAGAGTCATTCTAAGCAATCCAAGACTCAACAAATGATCACTTAAAGAATCTTTCCATTCATGGTAGTTATATGGAGTGAGGATTTTAACCTTTGAATTATCCATATTAACACCAAATAATGATTGATAACTACTGATAACTCCTTCAAATGACTGATGCAAATCAGAAAACTGAAATCCAAGTATTAACCAAGTGCAATTATAGCCCCAAAATGACCTATTTTTGAAAGTGATATGTCTACCCAAAATCACTCAAATCTAATTGTAGATCTAGAAAGTAGACAAAAAATCATGCACTTTCAAAAAAAAAATCACCTCAAAATGTTACCGTATGTGCCCAAACGAAGCCCTAAAAGTTGTAGAAATCAGGAATAGTCAACAAGATCTATAATTTTTGACAAATATGGCCACCAAAATGAAAAATCAATACCACCACTAAAAATTTTAGGAAATTCTACCCAATTTCAAAAAAAATTGCACTCAATTTGGAGCCCAGATGACCAAGTTATGGCCTCTTAAAGTTGGACTGTCAAATAAAAAATGCATATGGTGAAGGCTGGGAAATCTCCAAACCCTGCTGACATCAGCGAAGCACTAGGTTAAATTTGATGATCTAGAGGTCATCACATAAAGCCAATTTTCCCTATTTTTGACAGCTAGATGGCTGTCAAATTTAGGCCAGTAAAATGATGATGCAAGCAAAAAATTGGGCCCCTCTACTGATGTGGCAGCTGATGAGGTAGTCCATACAGATCTGTATGGTATGACATGGTAGTGAGGTGTCTGGATAGGTGATGGGGCAGCTTCTGTTATGTGGTGTGCACTAGGTCCACTAAGGTGGCATTCACTTTGGTGGCGCTGTTTGTGCCGCGTGGTTTTGACTGGCGGTGGGCTGTCCGAGAGGAGCAGATCTCAGCGAAGTGCAGAGGAGCCGCTAGGGCGGAGTGTGGTGGAGGACTGTAGATGTCCGCGGTGGTGCTGAGGAGCAACTGGGCATTGAGGAGCTGCTAGTGGAGCTAGGCGCTAATCTTAGAGGCGGGTAGAGATCTCAGAGGGAGCGGCGACCGGAGGTGCGCGCAGGGGCAGATGATGCCGCGGGGGAGATGTCATGGATCGATGAGGCAATTGAAAAAGGCCACGATGGAAGCAGTGGAGGGAAGACCAGGTGAAAAGATCTATGAAAGGGAGCAGGGATGTGGGTTTAGTCCCACATTTCCCGCGTATGGGGATTTTAATCCCTTTTATATGCAAGCCCGCCAAACATTAAACAAAAGAACAAGCTTGGTTTTGTAGCTCAGCTCACCTGCGGGCTTGATGCCGGTGCTGATGTGATGATGTCACATGATGATGCTTGCCAAAATCATTATAGAATATTCTCTGGTAGAGGGCACGTACCAAGCCCAATTTTTGCAGAAATAAAAAAAATTCTGAGAAAATTACAAAAATAAATTTTATTTTTTTTAAATCATACCGCAGAGGGCATATCAGGTCGTACGACTTGATTTGTAAATTTTTTTGCCTCGGATTTGACTTTCACCTAATATAGGTGAATTTATAGTCGATCTTAACCAAAATAGCCTCCTGGACACAATGGTGAGGTCAGATCTACTCTAAGACACCTCTATCGCACGTTGGTTGCCAGATCTGAGATTTGGACCTTCAAAGCTTGCATCAAGCTCTCTTCAAATCGGTTGATCTAAAACAATCCAATGGCTCTGATACCATGTAAGAATTTGCAAATAGCAAATATTGAACCAAGGATCTAGAGGCTGAAGAAAAGCACAAAAGAGAAAATATGAATGCAATGATGGATTGAATAGATCCAATGAATTCACCTTGATTGAATTGATGAATGAATCAATGTTATCAATGATTACATAATAGGCCTCATTATATATGAAATATAATAAGAGACAATGATAAGGAGCTGATAAGCTATCACCTATGCTAGGTGTAATCACATGTCCACCAAATGTGGATCATCCTCCATTATGCAATAAAGTATGTGCAATGGATTAGGATGATAATGTGATAAGAGCACAAAAGGTGGATCTCACACACAACAAGGTATGTGATGACAACTATCACACCAAAAGTGGAATTTCTCCTACACCATGTGCTTAATTGATGTGCACACTCCTAGGTGTCTCAATCACAAACTACTATGCAATGCATTAACCAAAGTAAGATTAAGTAAAGTGTAATTAGGAATAATTAATTACACCAACATACATGATTCAGATGTTGCAACTTACTTTGTTGAATATAAGATCTTCTTAGCCCTTAACTGATATCACCTTTATGTGATATATATCTCCTTCAAATACTGCTTGGTAGTCTTTGTTCTACTTCTGATAAAATCATGAATACTTATTCAATACTTAGCATCATAATCCTATCTTATCTTCAGATTGTCTCCTCCTAGCAACTACTTCTATCAATGTTTATACTAATCTGACATCTTGGCAATTCTTAAATCATAACGATTTAGACCTAATTAGGGTTATAGAATCATCTAGAAAATATATGATCAACAATCCATATGAATAACCTAATTCAAAACTGCATAGGGATCATCACCAATCAATTTGATATCTCCAAGAAACATTTACCTTGATTTATGTAAACCATTTTCTAGCTCGGTATAAACCGTTTGCCTCATTTTCAATGTCATTCCAAACTTCTATGTTGATCTTGTATTGCTCGGTAAATACTATATCCATGCCTCGATAAAATGTTGATATTCATTAAACATGTATACTCAGTTATAACTATACTTGGTATGTTTGATAATCACATGGCTCAATGTCGATGCTCGGTCAAGTCTGTGCTTGGTTAACATGTCTTTATCCTTATGTTATGCTCGGTTACTATACTTATACTTTGATCAACTTGTCTATTTTCTTTGTTTTACCAAATATACATGTGACACTAATGACAACACTTAATGTAATTAGGTATAACATTCTCTACCAATGATCAATCTAGGAGTGTTATCACCAAATCTAACCACTCCACCATCATATTTATTCAGTTGAACAAACTTGTCTTTATCACTAGTCATGTGATGAGAGCAACCACTATGTATAATCCATTCAGATTTCTTTTCCACATGTGAAACTAAAGCTTTCTCTTCATGAACGAGTTCTTCATCCTTAATTGCAACAAATCCAATCACATCTTTGTCATTTGCAGAATCATCAGAAACACCATCACTAGCATAATAATAGTCCTTATCCTTCTTGTAAAGCTTACATTTGCACTTAGGAACCCTGGTAGGACATCTGGATGCAAAGTGACCAATTTTATTGTAGGAAAAAACATTTTAGGGGTAATTTTCCTTCAAACTTACCCTTGCCTCTCTTTTCCCTCTTTGCAATCAAAGCCACAAGCTCATCCAACTTTCTCTCTTCTTCCTCTATTTCATCTCAATCATCAATGTACTCTCCAAGCTCTGCTACCTCTTCTGGTGCTCACAAGGCTTGATAATGCCTCCTTGTCATTGTGAATAATAGCCTTGGAATGCAATTTCCACTTTAGGTAATGCCTCCTACAACTTTGTGGTCTCAAAGGTGGTTAAATTGGTAATCATCATCTCTCTATTGAAGTTCACAGTGAGTGGAATGACCTCCTCAATCACCTAAACTTTTGTCTTATAAATTGGTGTCAAATATCTCATAATATTTGTGATCACTTCTTCTTGAGTGTATGTGCCTCCAAAGTTTCTAATTCCTGTACAACCTTATTTATCCTTTGTATGCATGCTCTGACATTCTAATAATCTCACATCCTCATGTTCTCCATCTTTGCTTTCCAATTTTACAACTTCACCCTCTTAGTGTACATGTTTCCTTCATACAAATCCTGTAACCTTGTCTATATCTTGTGTGTTGAATCAAGTTCCTTAACCTCTATGAATTATGCTTCTGATAATGCACTGATTAATGTTTCCCTTGCAACCATGTTGTAATGAAACAATTTCTTCTCATCTTTAGTAGCATCAGTTATCTCATATTCTGCCTTGATTTCTTCATCCTTCTTGATAATCATCTAGTAATCAATTCCCATACAGATCACATGAGTCCTCATTTTGTTTTTCTAGTTGTCAAAATTTTTAGGATCAAAATTAGGGCTCTCCTTGTAATAATCCATCTTAGGATCTCCTAAAGTGATTAAGATTTCCATTAGAGAACCAGAAGATCTAATACCAATTGTTAGCAATAACAATGTACCAACACAACTGAGAGGGGGGGATGAATTAATTATGTGCTAAATATTACTTTTAATTCCTTTTAATTTGATTAATTTAAACAAACCAAAACTATAATGTAACCATAAGAACACCATAACACAAAGATTTGTTGTTGAGGAAAACCCTATTAAGGGAAAAACCCCGGTGCAAATGAAACCCACTAATAATGCACTAGAATTATTATGTCTCTATTTGGAGACCTAGCCCTGTTCAGAGCTGATTATTACATTCAGTACAAGTCCTTATTATAAAATAGACCCTGTTAAGAGTCTTTCCAACCTTGTTAGGAATTTATTACAAATATAGGCTCATTGGTCGAGCACACTGCCCAAAGTGAAGGTTAATCTACCTTCTGAAGGCTAAACCCATCTTCTAGATCCACTGTCCAAAAATATGTATAAGAGTACACAGTAACAATAATGAATTAACTTACAAAAACTAGCTTTGCCTATACATTTCCAATGAAGTGCTCAATGAATTATCTCTTCTCTACATCCAACACACATCTCTACAATTAGTTTTCAACCCCAAAAAACATGTCCAACACTAAAGAAATGACTTTCCTATATACAAGTTACAACAAGCAATTAGGTCAGTTTGTTAGGAATTTCCCAATGCACAAATGAATGCATAGACCCTTGCTAAGATACACATGGTATCTTAAACAAGTATACAACAAATACAAATCATCAAATGTGCACCAAGATCTGAAATCCATGCTAAAAACCTTCTGAACAAGTTATATCCTCTAGTCAGCCCCAAATAGGTCTTCGCAAGATCATACACCACATCTGATGTCACCATGATCCCAATGACCTAAGAATCTCATATAATGTTCTTCCATGTGTCTTTTGTCAAGCCTCAAGCTCGCATACCACAATCCATGCTTGCATCCAAGTTATCTTGAAGACTCAGAGACCATCTCTATCATAATCCTCTGTTATTGCATTGTGACCAGTCTTCACAAAATAGTATAAAAGAATAGATAAAGATTTGTGACCTTAAAAATAAGGTATAAACACATCCTTCTTTACAAATCTAAGCTCGTGTTCCCTGGAACATCATACGTTGTCTATACCACCCTATTAGACCTGCATGTTCCTATCATAACCAGTCTGTCTGAGACTCTTGATGAAACCAACTGAAACATATGTTGACATCAATGATAAAATATAAATTATTAGAATGATTTTAGAATAACTGAGAGGGGGGGGGGGGGGGGGGTGGGTGGTGAATCAGTTATCCTCAGGTCTATATGTACCAATTGAACTTTTAAACACTTTAAACAACTTAGATCTACTCAACAATCCACTCGGTCTCTATAGCATATAACCAGTAACTCAAACTTGCAGTCCACTATCCAAAATTAATCCACTTGTAGAATATGAAACACTTAATAGTAAATTACATCAAATAACATTCACACAATTATGACATTGGGATTTAACGTGGAAACCCAATTTGGGAAAAACCACTAGTAACATGCTACCAAATTTTCACTCTTCTGAAGTGAGCTCTATGAGGAGTCAACCCTATTAAAGGTTACAATACACATTGTAAGGTGTGACCATGTTAAAGGATTTAATCACCCTATTAGGAGTGGCCTTCATTGTCATCTCCATCTCTGATCTACTTAGAAACCCTTCAAGCAATCACCTCTTCAAAACTCTTTATAGCTCTTCTCATCCTTCTGCTCAGGTTCACCAATCAACAGAATTAACCATTTTCATAATCCACAATTAGGTTATCCTTATACCTCCTTAAGTTGGTAGATTAATCTTTTATCACTTAATCATTACTGTAGATCTTAGGTTTTGGTCAGATTCATCAAATCCTTTCAACATTTTGTTCTCCTTCTAACCTTCTAGATAATTCTCAAATCTTCTCCTCAAATCCATACATAGGATGGTTTAAACATGGTTTATCATGCATTAAATGCTCCATGCCATTCATCCTTATCTTCAACATGCTTTACATATTCCAAGAATTCAATTGTGTCGACTGGGAATCTCAATCCCTTCACAAACTGTAAAATACTGACACTCAGTCATCACTGTGTTCTTCTGCTTAGTCTTCACTGTATAACTCGGTCATTGCTAACTGTTCTTCTCAGAACTCATTGTCTTCACTCGGTCAAACTTTTGATACTTGATCATTACTGATGCTCGGTCGACACTGTATTTTCTTGGCTTATAGTGGTGCTTGGTCAACACTTAGCATCACTCGGCTTATACTTAAGTTCCTTAATCTTCTTCTCTTTTGTTCAGTCAAACCTATGCTTTCAATCTTTCTTTCCTCATCTCTTCCATGCATCAAATCAACTGTCTTCTTCACTTAGTATTATAGATAAATAACACATTATCTTGCCAATGTGCCAACTAATCAAGTGCCCATTATAGTTTTTTATAACTCAACCTTTTCACTAGGTCTTCTTGTTATCTCCTCTTTTCAAGTCCTCTTCATCGATCAAATGATATGGCACTCTAATAGATAGCAATTGTCTCACCCATTAAGGTTTGACATCAATGATAATATAACAATTTTTTTAAGTGTAACTTCCAACAATCTCCCTCTTTGGCATTAATGGCAACACCATACACTTAAGTTACCATACAATCTAAAAAATATTATGCATTGAAGTAACTTATGTCAACTCCTTTTGTGTTCTATTATCATATCTTCATTAATATCCTTAGCTTCATTCTTATTCTGTGGTCCAACAATCTCCCTAATCTCATCTTTTGATTTCATTCTGATTCTCATCTAATCATCTCCCTCTTTGATAGATTCTTTGTCTATGCATCAATTTTACTGAATTTACTGAATTTCTCCCTAATCTATTCATGGTAACTTCTACTGAATCTCTCCCTCTTTGACAAGAATGCCAAAGACATTTTCAACTTTCTCATTCATCTTCACCATGTAGATATCTTCATGGCAGCTTTCTGAACTATATGCTCCTTATGTCATATTTCTTATGACTGATCAACATCATGTGCTCTATGACCTCCTTGCATCAATTTGTCAGATATTTTGAGTAATACATTTGATGCAACACTCCATTTTATTTAGGTAGCCTCAACTAGGGGAATCACCCCTAATTTACCTCTTAGATACTCATGTACATCCTTAGATAAAGATTTAGTGAATATATCAGCTAACTGCTCCTTTGTATTCAAATATTCCAATCACACTTATTTGTCTTGAACTAGCTCTCTCAAGTAATGACACTTGATAGAAATACGCTTGGTCTTAGTGTGCATCATAGGGTTCTTTGATATATTAATAACACTTGTGTTTTCATAGAAAATAACAACTAGCTCAGTGATCTCTTCCTTCATACCTTTCAATAATTGCTTGATCCACACTATGAACAATTAACTGTTGCTGCCATATATTTAGCTTCTATTGTAGATTGAGAAATGCAGTTATGTTTCTTGCTTGTCCATGAGACTAATCTCTTTCATAGAAAGAATCTGACACTGTTTGTACTCTTTCTATCACCCATATTTCCTACCCAATCTGCATCAATATAGACTTCTAGTTCAAACTTATCATTCTTCTTATAGAACAATCCATAATCCTCTATTCCTTTCAGATATCTCGATATCCTTTTCACTGCCATCATATGATTCTCCTTAGTATTTGTAGAAAATCTTGCAACGATCCCAACTGCTAGTGCAATATCTGGTCTTTTTGGAACAACAGATTGTAGCTTTCCAATCATTGACCTATACAAGGTTTGATTCACTTTTGTTGTATCATCATTCTTTGATAGTTTGTGTCTAGTAGCCATAGGTGTACTTACTAGTCTTGAGTCTTCCATGCCAAAGGTTTTCAGTATCTCCTTGATATATTTAGATTGAGTAATGTAGACACCTTTCTTCATCTGATAAACTTGCAAACCAGCAAAGAATTTGATTTCTCCAAACATAAACATCTCAAATTCATTTTGCATCTCATTTGCAAATGTTTGGCACAATGCATCTTGTCCTCCAAATATGATATCATCAACTAATATTTCAGCTAATAATATCCCTTTGCCTCTTTCAGTCTTTAAGTACAGATTACTATTGTCATTTATTCTTGTAAAACTAATTTTTACCAAGTAATTATGCAATCTTTCATACCATGCTCTAGGGGCTTGTTTAAATCCATACAGTGCTTTGTGTAGCTTACATACCATGTTCCTCTTTCTTGGATCAACAAATCCTTTAGGGTTTTCAATGTATACTTCTTCTTCTAGTATTCCATTCAGAAATGCAGAATTGACATGCATCTGATACACTTTGAATCCTTTGTAAGCACCATATGCAAATAGAGTTCTAACTCCTTCCAATCTACCAACTGGGGCAAATGTCTCTCCATAGTCAATGCCTTCTTCTTGTGCCTATCCTTTGCATACCAATCTAGCCTTGTTTCTTGTGACTTCTCCATGCTCATTCAACTTGTTTCTGAACACCCACTTGGTTCCAATAACATTCTTGTCTTTTGGTCTAGGTACTAGTGTCCATGTTTTTCTTCTTCTCTATTTCCTCAATTTCTTCATTCATTGCTCGAATCCAATCTTCATTATCCAAAGCATCTTTCACTGATTTGGGTTTAAATTCACATAATAAGGATGTTTGGTTTTTCAACTTGTTTCTTGTCACGACTCCTGAATCTTTTTCTCCAATAATTTGATCTGGTTTATGATGTCTTCTCACATATTTTTCTAATGTAGGTTATGGTCTCCTTTCTTCTTGCTATTGTTCTTTAGGTTCATCTTGCAAATTCACTTCAAATTCATTTTGTATCTCTGCTTCCTCTTCTGATTGTTCGACAATTACTTCCTGATGCTCGACATCTTCTTGTTGTAACTCAATAGATTCTTGCTATCACTTGGTAGCTTTTTTCTCTGATTCAGATAAATTATTGGGCTCTCCTTCATTCATGTATACAAATGATCTATTGTCTTCAAGTTCCTTCTTGCATTCAACTTCATTTTTTTTTGTATTTTCATCAACTCTTACATTTGCACTTTCCATAACTTTGTTAGTGTTATAATTCAAACACTTATAATCTTTTCTCTTAGTGGAATAACCTAGAAATATACCTTCATCACTTTTAGCATCAAGTTTTCCATTCCTATTGTCCTTCAGTATATAACATTTGCTTCCAAAGACTTTAAAGTATTTCACATTAGGTGCATAACCATACCATAACTCAAAATGTGTAGCATTTGTACCTTTCTTGACATGTACTCGATTCAAGGTATATACAACTGTACTTATAGCTTCTCTCCAGTACTTTTGTGCAACATTTTTCTTTATCATCAGTGTTCTAGCACAATCAATAATTGATCTATTCCTTCTTTTTGCTATACCATTCTGTGGAGGAGTCCTTGGTGCAGACATTTGTCTCTTGATTCCTCTATCATTGCAGAATGTGTTGAACTAATTAGATATGAACTTGTGTGATATAAATGTGTCACACTTTTATGGATCATTACATGCAAGGAAACTCAAGAATGAGCCCTCACAAATCGATCCATAGCTCCCTAGGCATGGAGTGCAAGGGCTTTTAAGAATGCTCTCAGCTAGAGCTATTTAGCCTATAACCTTGCTAGTAAACCATGCAATGGGAGATTCAATGAAGACAAGGGAAAGAATGTCAATATCCTAAAGAATCAAGAATGAAAATGCAATGCAATGCTATGCTAGAAATGGAAATGCAAGCTAAGCTATGAAAGGAAATATGCAAGTGTTACAACCCAAGCTAATTAATCTATGTGAGCTAATCTAGAGCATAGAAATGAAGTTAATCTAAGAAAGCATAAATATGAAGCTAAGCTAAGAATGCAAGAATGAGATGTAGATGCTAAGAATGCTCCAAATCTTCAAAAGCTCCAAAGTGACCTAGAAATCCTGCAGCATAAAGTTAGCATAAAAAGTTAAGGATCTAGAATGAAGAAGAGAGCTCTCCTTTTAAAGGAAATGAGAAGGAATGGACCATGGAGATTAAGAGGCAAAAGATTTAATCAAGGGTGGAGCTTAAAAGAGGAGAAATCCATGTGCACAAATATCCTCCAATGAGAAAATAGGAGTTGACTTTTGTGTCCATATGAGACAAAAAGTGTTTTTCCCTTTTTTATAAAATAAGAATAATGTTTTATTTGTGCAACTTAGGATAAGAGGAAAAGTGGGGGATTTTTATTTATTAAAAGGGGAGGGAATATTCCTTTTAATCAAATAAAGACTTAGGATAAAATGGTTAGCCCATAGAAAATAATTGAATAAATGATAGAACTAGGATTTGATCAAGAATAAGCAATTTATGATGTTAGCAAAAGGGGCTAATAGTCTAGGTGACCATTTTTGGGTGTATACATTTGCCCCTCTTTGACTAATGTGTGATCGATCTGGGAACACATTACGTCAAAGAATAGATCAGCCAAGAAAGCAAGCAGATAGCCAAAAAGGCAAGCAAATAGCGATCTGACTCCAAAGAATGAAGTGCGGAGAGATAGCAAATCCTGCATGGTCAGCTTGGTAGCGATAGTACTGAACACTTAGGAAAGAGATATCCAATAAGATATGATGTGTCTACCCCCTCGGGATCGAAAGTGAAATCCAGGTAGAGGGAAAGCAGAAGCAAGAGAAACATGATCAAATCACTAGAAATCATAATCGAAGAAAGAGAATAGAATAACCATCAAGCAGTGAGGGTATGCCCCACACATGGGACACGAGGCACGAACCTATCGGTCCCTCAACCTGTAAACACCACGGAGGGGAAGAATTTGAACTTGGGATTGAAAGTGAATGAAAGACTAGAAGTTTGAAAGAGATGGCGATGAAAAGGTGAAGAATGCCCTAGCGAAGATCAAAGGATCAGGCCTCAAAAAGTCAGCCAACTGCGCAAAAGAGGGGGAAAAGGTGATGGGAATAATCAAGGGGAACTCAGATTTTAGTTTCGATCCTAAAATGAATAGAAAATGATGGGATATGAAAGACCAGAAGTGAAAGACATGATCGGGAAGAAGCGAAAGGTGAACGCAGTTGATTAACAAGTCCATGAAAGATAAAGGAGAGCTCTCTCCATATGCAAGATGCAAAATTAAACTAACATGAACTTAAGAATGCAAGCTACATGAAAAGTGGTTTACTTGCAAGGTTACAAAGCCAATAGACATCTAATTATCATCATCGAACGTTATTGGTAGCGTCGTAAGATCATACAATACACACTAGCATAACTATGTGGATCTGAATATGATCTATATCAGATAGAATTGTGGAAATCCCACTTAGGCATCAAAGACATGCATGTCAAGATGGCTAGTGCAGTGAGATTACCTAAGTTTGATATAGCAAGATTATGCTTGCATCGAGACACAAGAAAGTCAAGATGACTATAAGCATGCACTTGCAAAACAGTCAAGAATAATACCTTGTAGATCCCAATGTCAAGTGGAACAAGCATAAATGCTAATGACAAGTAGGACCAACAAAATATACCCACAAGCAGATAAAGAAATAAAACATGTTCTCATACCCTCAGTCTTCTAGCTATGCATCATCGAAAATGATCATAGGGGGAGAACACTCAGCAAAGAAATCATCATAGACATCACACAAAGAAAATAAAGCCAAGCAAGTCTCAGCGAGTCAAGTGTGTGTGTGTAGGTCAGAGAGTCAAACTTTGAGTATCGCATCTGCAAGTGAGAAATATCATATCATACTAGACTGTGGGTAGGACATCTGATAAGTGTTGAGAAAAACTTGATGCTAGGGTAGTGTTGAAAAACACAGTTGGGGTGGTGTTGAAAAACACTGTTTGTGAGGTGCCTAAGAAACCCAGACGCACAAAGAGACCCAAGATAAGCTTAAAACAATGTATGCCCCCTAGACTAAGACAAGAGTCAATTCTAGGCTAAGAGAGGCAAAGAGAGAAGTGGAGCGAAGGAGCGCCACGCAAGACTGATAGACATAGGTGCAGAGGGTCTCAAGTAGCGCCTGTTTCCAGGTTTTCACCACTTGATAGATTTTTTTGCAATTTTTTCAGGATTTTTTATACTTTTTTTTGTATTTTTGCTACCAAGGCGTCTGTTTCTAGGTTTTCACCAAGGCACCTTTTTCTATATATATATATATATATTTTTTGAATTTTTTTATTTTTTTGTATTTTTTTAAGGACATTTTATGCTTTTTATGATTTTTTCAGCATCATATATGGATTTTTTTGGAATTTTTTCAGGATCATAAAATATGTACAAAGGATGCCCCAGACAGAAACGGGCATCAAGAATCTACTTCCTCTGATGTAGAGAACTAATAGGCCCCAGGCCCAAATGCTACAACTGTGACGATAGGAGGTCTCAACCAGTTCGACCAATAATAATCAGCCCTAAGCAATGTCTGAGCTAGCGAAGGATCATTAGAATGTGATCCACATATGCCATCGTGGATTTCAGCTAGCACTTTTTCTGACTCCTCTATTTCTAGACACTTAAGGAGAGTTCCGTTTAGACCCTTCCTATACAAGTCACCAGAGACAAAGGCAAAGTGTAAGGGATGGTGGAAAGAATGGCGTGGTGGATTTTTAGGAGGAATATGAGGTGAAAGATATGCAAAGATGGTAGGGTTGCAAGATTTGTGAGTAGGATAGCGTAATTCATCCACCAGGAACTTGAAGTGAAATTTATGCTTTTTCATTTGTAAGATGGATGTCGAAGTAACCAAGGCATTAGCAACTTTAATTTTAGCTTTAGGAATGGGCTGAAGTATACCTGATATGAGATCATGCTTGAAGTAGTGCACCATTTTTTTGTAGAGAATCAACTTGTCATCTTTTATTTGAGAATCATTATTTTTGAGCAAATTTTTATTTTTACTTTTCTTAGGTGCGGATACCGCCACAATGTGGTTTTCACCATCCAACCATTTCTCTTTTCTTTTGACGTGATGACTGTGATACTTGATTGTTGATTCAATCTTTTTTGTTGCTAGTTTGCTGGTGGAAGAAGTAACAGGTGTTGATGCGAGATGAAATGAAGTGACTGGTTCAATAGTATTTATGTGAAGGATATCATCTCTGGTGATAAGAGAAGTTGAGCCTATAGGGTAGGCTCCAAAAGTAGCTAGATCTAGATTCGTCATAGAAGGACCAGCGTAGTCCACTAAGGCAATACGGGGAACAAACTCATCAGACCCTGCACAAGACTCATCAACTACGTCGGGTGGGTTACGAGAGGTATGAACTACATCAACATCCATATCTGTCATGGAAGAACCTTCTGGAAGAGGCTTAAGATGCCGAGAAGTAGAGATACTCATGTCGTTATGTGATAGATCACCTCTTTGTAGAAGTCGTGCAATGTTGCGACGTTGTCTATCATAGTGCAATGATTCTTTAGGCACATAGGTTCTAGACATAGAGGCCTTAGCCATATCATTAGTAGATATACATTCTTCTCCCCAAAGAAGTGAAGTAGAAGGAAGATCATCTCCCATGTGAGCCATAGTGTGTAGTGGTGACTCATTTGTATCTGTGTCTGAATTACTGAGTATGGGAGTATTTCTAGAATCCTCTCTATAGATCCACTCTTGAATAGCTTGTTCTTCTCTTTCTGCTTCTAAAGGAACGAATGAAGGAACAAAAGTATCAAAGATCACCATAGCAGAAGTGGAAGGCTTCATGTTATCAAAAGGTTTCCCATATGACCTAGGAGAAAGAAGCAAAGGAATCAGCGTATATTCACCCATACCAAGGCTCATCATTTTAAGTGATTTCTCAGCAACAACTAGAGACGTACTAGGATCAACAGAAGGTTCATTGTGAGGAACAAATTTTTCAGCAGCAGTAAGAGCATTAATAGCAATAGTATGGTCTCCAGGAATCACAACTTCAGTGCCATTGTATGGAAATTTGACGCACTGATGATAAGTGGAAGGAACAGCCTGCATGTCATGGATCCAAGGACAACCCAAAAGAATGTTATATGCAAGTGGGATGTCCAATACTTGGAAGCTAATATCTTTCGTGACAGGACCCACTCGGACAGGCAGTGTGACAAGACCTTTGGAAGATCTTTCCACTTCATCATAAGCTTTTATAGTAATCTTCTTCTTAGAATCCACAGCAAATTCTGACAAACCCAACTGTTGTATGACATTGAAAGAAACAATATTTAACCCTGCACCATTGTCTATCAGGACTCGGTAGACTTGGGTATTGTAGACTAGAACTTCAATGTGTAAAGCTAGATTATGTGCGTGAGCAATAGATATGTCATCTTCTACAGAAAAAGAGAGAGATAGCGGAGATGAAATGTGGTTGACCATAGCCTGAAATTGATCTGGATCAATGTCATTGGGAACACATGTTGTACGTAAAGCCTCGTCAAGAATCTCTCTATGTGAAGGGGATAACCGAAGCAACTCAAGGATAGATATATGAGCTGGTGTCTTTTGCAAATGTTGGACAAGATCATAGCTAGGGGTGGCTGAAGGAGCCACATGTTTGGAAGGAAAAGC
This sequence comes from Chamaecyparis obtusa, assembly GCA_027943335.1. Classification (NCBI taxonomy): domain Eukaryota; kingdom Viridiplantae; phylum Streptophyta; class Pinopsida; order Cupressales; family Cupressaceae; genus Chamaecyparis; species Chamaecyparis obtusa. Next base: position 89,011 of record BSBK01003987.1, read on the forward strand.
TTGCTTGGGATCTTGTGCAGTTTTAAGGACAATCTTGGCTTGCCCCCTAGTAACAACATTTAGTATCTCACTTCGGGAAGAAGAACTATCACGTGTTTGCAAGACCAACTTTGGCTTACCATAATTGGCTTTATTATCATCTTGAGACCTCATCATTAGAACACTCTCAATGGGCTCTACCATGTTAATCACAAGCATATTAGAAGGATATGTGTAATTGATCTTTGCATCATGATTCTTCTTATGTGTTTGAGAGGTTTCCCCCTTATCATGCTTAGGTAGAGGATCTTTGAAAGCTGTGTGATCAGAATTTTTAGTTAAGCCATCAGTGGAGATTGTGTTGTTATCAATGAGGTCTTGAATATCATCCTTAAGCCTAAAACAATTATATGTCGGATGTCCCTTATTTCTATGATAATGGCAGTAATGATCCTCTCTCCACCAATCCGGCTTATTTATTGGATCCCAGTTACCAGGTTTATCAGGAAGCGTAAGATATCCATTGTTAACCAAAGTCTTAAGGATCACATCATAAGGTTCTGCCAACTTGGTATAGACTCACTTTCGAAATGACTTCTTAGGCTTATCTGCATATTGAGGTTTAGGAGCATTGTGAGCGTTGCCAGCTTCTTGTTGTTTTGCTGCATAGATAGCGTTGGAGAGATTGAAAGCGGGCTCTTTAACTTTAGGAGCATCAACAACCCCATCATTAACAACATACTTGTTTTTATTCCAAGGTTTATTCTTGTCTTTGCCATTGCCTTTAGCATCTTTATTAATAACAATATCCCCTTTTCTTATAGCTACATCCTCAATCTGATATGCACTTTCAACCATGTCATTGAAAGAGGAGAACAGTTGTTTCCTTAGATCATAATACAAGTCAGGCACAAGAGTGTTGACAAAAATATCAATCTTTTCCCTTTCGGGTAGCTGACGAGGATATCGAGAATACAATGACCTCCAACGTTGCAAATAAGTAGCAAATAATTCTCCTTGGTTTTGTCTCAAAGCACCAAGATCTATCATAGTGATAGGTTGTTGGATATTGTATGAATAGTGTTGTGTGAAGCGCATAGCCAACTCATCAAAAGTCTTCAAAGGAGGTGTCAACTTTGCAAACCATTCTAAAGCTTGTCCTCTTAAGCTTCGAGGGAACAGTCGTAGAAGAAATGTGTCTTCATGAAGAAAGTCCATGCTAAGAGCGTAAAAGTGACGCACATGGTCATGGGGGTCACCATTTCCATCATACTTGTCATATTTGGGAACCTCAATATCCCTAGGAAATGAGGCCATGTATAGACTTTTATCAAAAGGAAGAGCACAAATTGATTCTACAAAAGAGACCTTTGGAGGCTCTCTTTCTAATGCCATTTGGGTAAGGCGTTGATTTATCCGACGTAGTTCTTCCTGAAGGACTTCCAATTCAGTTGGTATTCTTTGTTGGACAATTTGTCTGACATCATAGCCGGGAGGAAGCTTGTATCCTCTAGAAGTCATATATTGAAAATATTGATCGCCATTACACTCTAAAAGCTTATGCATCATTCGTTGGAAATCCACATCTTGTTCACATCTCATAAGATCCTCACTAGAAATCTCATCATTAGCCTCTGCCTCATGTTGAGAGGGAGGAGGTCTAGGAGGTGAAGAAGGCATACCAAAAGTGGTTCTTGGAGGAGATCTTGGTGGCGTGTTGTTGCCATTGTTGCCATTAAAAAGAGGTCTATGCTCATAGTTACTAGTCTCGAGTTGCTCATAAGATATTCCTCTATAAGTCATACGTCTAGCAGCATCCATCCTTTGTTGATTATGTTCTTTGTCTAAGTGCGCTTGATTATCTTTATGCTCAAAATGTTCTTGCAAGCGTTGAAATTTTTCTTATTCAGTCAAAGTGAGTGAGACATTGTCTGTGTTGTTGGGGGTCTTGAATGCGGAAAAGAGGAAACCTCCTTTGTACCACGGGGTAGCCTTAGAATCCTCAGATTGGTTAGAACTAGAACTGTTGTTGCTAATGGGCGCTCATGAGCATCTAGTTGGAGAAGGTAACTGTGTATAATTGAATGGAGGATGACTCTCCTGTTCAAATTGAGACCGAGTTGTAACCGGCATGAAAAGAGATGTTGGTTGACTAATAGAATGAGACAAAGTTTCTCAGATTTGAGATAAGCAAAGCTAATAAAGATCACTTTTCAAAGTAGAACAATAGAGAGATGGCTCGTCAAAAGTGCTCAAGCACTTATAACAATCAATTGACTAAAGCCAAGCAGCGAGCAAGAAGCTCAATAAGCAAGTAGCTAGAGAGGTAACCATGATGCGACAAGTGATCAAGAGTAGCATTTGTTAAGCTCAAATCTAATAGTTTTAGCCCATTTTCTTTTTCAGTCTAGAACAAATCTAAGCATGTAGACAACAAGCCAGGTTCAGGTAAGAACAGAAAAAGACACTCTACGACAGGTTAAAGTGCAAGTTTAGCAACTCTAGATTGCAACAGCAACAAGATAGCAAAAAGATTATGGGCGACACTTTCCAGGCAGACAGGGCGATATTTCTCAGTCGGGCGATACTTCGACTTAAACCAGGTGATAGACCTCAATATACTAGAGCGACAGACTTCAGACAAAGCAAGCGATAGATAGTAGGCGCAAACTATCGTGCGATATTTCTCAGTAAGGCACGCGATACTATTGCAGATTTGTATGACTTTTTGACCAATGAACATAAAAGTCTCAGTTTTGAAGCATTTTGATCAAGTTCAAAGGTTGGATAGTGCAATTTCTTAGTTCGACAAGCAGTAACAGCAGATAAGAGACAGGTTTGCAAACAGTATAAGATCAAACATGTCATAGAACACTTGAAACAAGGGCAAAAGCAACCTTGCCAAGACAAGCACTTGTGATATCAAAATAAAGAGCCTTATGAATGCTACCATTTGTTTAAATGTTGAGGACGTTTACACTGGTATAGCACAATCAAAGACAATTCAAGCAATTACTACCTAGAAGGACAAGGCTCATTACTTAGCAACGTGGTCCACAACTTGATGCTCCCTTGCCTCACACCAAGTGGTTGCCCACAAGAGATATTGGCGTTGTCATGGAAGTGTCAAAAACACAACCAAAGGAACACATATGGTGAGTGTCTTGGGGTGATCCGGGTAAGTCCACTTGGATCAATCCTTGCACCAAGAAGCTAAGCGGCTAAAAGAAGGTGGCCTCTATCTAATGGTTCGTAGTAAGGGCTTCCGTTCATAACACCCCTCTTGCTCCTCATAAAGGACTACGACCTCGTGGCCTCAAGAGTACCTTAAGCATTCTTGCTCAATGCTTTCCCCATGGTCACAATCCCATGAGCTACTAACATCAAGCGAATACAAGTGTTATGTCTACCAAGGTTTTGTGTCCTCGATAGCTTTGAGATTATAGTGAGTTGGAATCACTTGCCACCAAGGAAAATGATGACAAGGTTGTCCCCACTTGGGTCGTTCCTCTTGATTGCTCAAGAGCAGGCCTACTAAAGGATCCTTATACTAAACAAAAAGTGGATTAACTCTTGAGGTTCAAGGTTTTTGGTTCACCACAAGGGTGAAGAGCATACTCCCCTATCTCAAGAATCTCTCCCAAACACACCAAGCAAAGATTCAATTACCCCCTTGCTTTCAAAATCCCAAGATGGGTCAAGATTTCTGTTTCACCACAAGGGTGAAGAGCATACTCTCCTACCACCTCAAAATTTCTACAACAAGGTATTAAGTGCCTATGAAAGGAAACAACTAGTATATGCCGCACTTAATAAAGAAAGCAATTAAACAAGCACTTGATTTAGTTTTTATGCTTAGGGCAGCCCTGCAAAAACCATTAGTAGCCCTCTTTGACATGCGATTTTAGCAAATTTCAAGCAAGAAGCACCTACAACCACAACTTGTTAGACCAACAAGAGTTAGGAGAATCAAAATCCAAAATGTACATGAAAAATTAGATAATCTGCAAAAATAATTGAACAAATGATAAAATCTGAAAATGAAACCATCATGGTTGGATTAGGCTCGGAAAGACCTTTCCAACGATATATCACACTTAAACTTTTGATACCATTTGCAAAATTTCAAAAAAAATGGGCACCCATTTTCCAGAGTGGCACGGATTTGAAAACGCTGGAAATTTCAAAAAATTTCAAAAAAATAGCAGAGAACCTGAAACTTGCAATATAGATAAAATAGCCCAAAAATAGCTCTCTGTCAGGTTCAGGTGATATACCTCAGACTTCACCAGTATCGCGTGACACAGTTTCCTATAGCCAGGCGATATACCTCAGTTCGGGCGATATACTGCACAATAGGTAGGCGATACTTCACACGACACCAGGCGATATACCTCAATACTGCCATGCAATTCTTCTCTGGCGTGAAGTGTCGCACGCGTATAGTAAGGTATATCGCGCAATATACTTGAGAAGTATCGCGCGATACTCTGAGACAGAGAACCAGAACCTGCAAAATTTTTGAAAAATAATCCAAAAAATGATGAAAATGCAAGAAACTAAAGGGCAAAACCTATCTACTCTACCCCACGGTGGGCACCAAAAATGTGTGCTATAAATGTGTCACACTTCTATGGATCATTACATGCAAGGAAACTCAAGAATGAGCCCTCACAAATCGATCCATAGCTCCCTAGGCATGGAGTGCAAGGGCTTTTAAGAATGCTCTCAGTTAGAGCTATTTAGCCTATAACCTTGCTAGTAAACCATGCAATGAGAGATTCAATGAAGACAAGGGAAAGAATGCCAATATCCTCAAGAATCAAGAATGAAAATGCAATGCAATGCTATGCTAGAAATGGAAATACAAGCTAAGCTATGAAAGGAAATATGCAAGTGTTACAACCCAAGCTAATTAATCTATGTGAGCTAATCTAGAGCATAGAAATGAAGTTAATCTAAGAAAGCATAAATATGAAGCTAAGCTAAGAATGCAAGAATGAGATGTAGATGCTAAGAATGCTCCAAATCTTCAAAAGCTCCAAAGTGACCTAGAAATCCTGCAGCATAAAGTTAGCATAAAAAGTTGAGGATCTAGAATGAAGAAAAGAGCTCTCCTTTTAAAGGAAATGATAAGGAATGGACCATGGAGATTAAGAGGCAAAAGATTTAATCAAGGGTGGAGCTTAAAAGAGGAGCAATCCATGTGCACAAATATCCTCCAATGAGAAAATAGGAGTTGACTTTTGTGTCCATATGAGACAAAAAGTGTTTTGCCCTTTTTTATAAAATAAGAATAATGCTTTATTTGTGCAACTTAGGATAAGAGGAAAAGTGGAGGCTTTTTATTTATTAAAAGGGGAGGGAATATTCTTTTTAATCAAATAAAGACTTAGGATAAAATGGTTAGCCCATAGAAAATAATCGAATAAATGATAGAACTAGGATTTGATCAAGAATAAACAATTTATGATTTTAGCAAAAGGGGCTAATAGTCTAGGTGACCATTTTGGGTGTATACAGAACTCACCTCCTTTGTCAGATCTCAGACATTTCAAACTTTTACCTATTTCTTTTTCAACCCTTGCTAAATACCACTTAAACAATTAAAGACATCAGATTTTTCTTTAAGAAACATCACAATCATCATTCTAGAGTAATCATCAACAAACAGAATAAAATATTTGTCACCACAGTAGCTTTGCACTCCAATAGGTCCACAAAGGTCAGTATGAACCAATTCCAAAATATCATCAGAAGTATAGGTTTTGCTCTTGAAACAAGACTTTGTCATTTTGCCCAATTGACATTGTTTACACATCACATTACCGGGTTTCTTCAATCTTGGTAACCCTCTTACTCTTTTCATCTTACTGATGCTTACCAAATTATCAAAGTTCACATGACACAACCTCTTATGCCATAACCATATATCATCAAATTGTGCAAACAAACATGTCTCATCACATAGGTCTAGATAGAACAAGTTACCTCTTGTTTGTTCTCCATTTCTAATTAGTTCACTAGTAGCATCAAATATCTTAGCCTTTTTGTGATGGAATTCAACTCGGTATCCATAACTATTCAACTGTGCAACACTCAATAAGTTATAGTTAAGTCCTTCAACCCAATAAGAATTATCACATTTGATCTTATCAGTCAATCTTATTGATCCTTTACCTTTTACAAGACATGGTGTATCATTACCAAATTCAACAGTGCTTCCTTTGTAATGATCTAAGGTATCAGACTTACTTTTATCACTAGTCATATGATGTGATAAACCACTATCAATTATCCATCTATCACCTTTACTCACATATGAAATAAGTGCAATATTCTCATCTTCATCAGAATCATCTTTCATGACAACATAAACAACTTCTACATCATGATCATCAGATTCATCATATTCACTATCAGTTTCTTCTTCAACAATATAACAAGATTTATTAACTTTGTCCTTGTAGTCCTTGTGCCTTCTATAGTCTCTGTCATCCCTTTTTTTTGTACTCGCTTTCTCTCCTTTCATCCTTGTCATTTCTGTCAAGACATCTTGCAACAATATGGCCAACTTTGTTACATGAAAAATAGATTATAAGAAGTTTACCTTTGAATTTTATTTTTCCCCTGGATAGTCTTCTAGCCATTAGTGCCTCAAGATCATCATCAAAGGTGTCACTATCACTGTTCACACACCTTTCTTTTTATTTCTTAGACTTATGAAGAACCAATTAAGATTTGAATACAAATTCAACAGTAGGAGAGGTGAAATTATCAAAATTTGATAATTCAAAAGCAGTAAGTCTACCAACCAAACCTTCCAAAGTTAAGTTGTTACCAGGAGAACATCTCAATTCTTGTATTGCAGACACTCTAATAGCATAAATAGGAAGTAGGGTTCTCAATACCTCGCTAATAACAATTTCATCATCAATCTTTCCACTAGGTCCTCTAATAGAATTCACAATCTCTTTAACTCGACCACAAATTGTATAATAGTCTCACCTTCTAACATTCTCATTTCATCAAAATTACCTCTCAAGATTTTGGATTTGGCTCTTAGTATAGTTGTGTCTCCACCATAGATAAATGTTAGTGTGTCCCACATTTTCTTTGCAGTGGTACAATCCTTGATGTCTTCAAATTCAGGATAACTTAGGCTTGATGCAATCTCCAACATTGCTTGATTGTGTTCTTTCTTTTCCTTCATCTATTGGAATGTCAAATGTGTAGGTGTTGCTATGTAATCATTTTACACATACTATTTTGTTCCATCTCCAATTCCAGCTAGGTGTAGCTTCATCAAACTTTTCCATGCTAGGAAGTTCTCCTTGTTCAACTTTGGTACCTCTTTTTTTATATCTTGATCTTTAGCTCCAAGTACCTTCAAAATTTTCCTTACAAGCACCACAAGATCTGATACCAATTGTAAGAATAATTTTAGAATAACTGAGAGGGGGGTGAATCAGTTATCCTCGGGTCCAGATGTACCAATTGAACTTTTAAACACTTCAAACAACTTAGATCTACTCAACAATCCACTTAGTCTCTATAACATATAACTAATAAGTCAAACTTGTAGTCCACTATCCACAAGTAATCAACTTGTAGAATATGAAACACTTAATAGTAAAACACATTAAATAACATTCACACAAGTATGACACTGGGATTTAACATGGAAACCTAATTTGGGAAAAACCACCAGTAACATGCTACCAATTTTTCACTCTTCTAAAGTGAGCTTTGCGAGGAGCCAACCCTATTAAAGGTTACAATACACATTGTAAGGTGTGACCTTATTAAATAATTTAATCACCCTGTTAGGAGTGGTATTGTTAGAGGACTTAAGAACATCCCATTAGAATGTCACCTTGATTAATGGATTTACAAATGACTGTTAGGTCAACCTTGATTAAAAGATTTCAATTGATACAATGGTTAGAAAGTAACAACAAGATTGATCTGATACATACAACTCACTTTGTAAATATAGATCCAATGTAGCTCATATGTTGATCATTTGACTGGCCTTTATTATCATCTTCATCTTTGATCTGCTTGTAAACCCTTCAAGCAATCACCTCTTCACAACTCTTCACAACTCTTCTCAACCTTCTGCTCAGGTTCGCCAATCAATAGAATCAACCGATTTCATAACCTGCAATTAGGTTATCCTTATACCTCCTTAATTGGGTAGCTTGATCTTTTGTCGCTTAATCATTACCATAGATCTTAGGTTTTGGTTAGATTCATCGAATCCTTCCAACATTTCGTTCTCCTTCTAACCTTTTAGATACTTCTCAAAACTTCTCCTTGAATCCATACATAGGATCATTTAAACACGGTTTATCATGTATTAAATGCTCCAGGTCATTCATCCTTATCTTCAACACGCTTTACATATTCCAAGAATTCAACTGTGTCGGCTGGGAATCTCAATCCCTTCACAAACTATAAAATACTGACACTCGGTCATCATTGTGTTCTGTTGCTCGGTCTTCGCTAGATAACTCAGTCATCGCAAATTGTTCTTCTTGGTACTCACTGTCTTTGCTTGGTCAAACTTCTGATAGTCAGTCATTACTAATGCTCGGTCGACATTGTATTTGCTTGACTTATATTGGCACTCGATCAACACTTAGCATCACTCGACTTATACTTAAGTTCCTTAATCTTTTGCTCTTTTGCTTGGTCAAGCCTATGCTTTTAGTCTTTCTTTCCTCATCTCTTCTATGATTCAAAACAACTGTCTTCTTCACTTAGTATTATAGATAAATAACACATTATCTTGCCAATTTTCCAACTAATCAAGTGCCCATTGTAGTTTCTTATAACTCAACCTTTTCACTAGGTCTTCTTGTTATCTCCTCTTTTTAAATCCTCTTCATCAATCAAATGATATGACACTCTACTAGATAGCAATTGTCTCACCAATTAAGGTTTAAAATCAATGACAATATAACAATTGTTTCAATTGTAGCTTCCAACATGAATACCAACACCTCAAACAACAACAATTCCAACATGTTACATTTTCACACCATCTTCCTATGGCAGAGGTTTTAAACAAGTGTTGACATTTGCGATCTTCTCATTCCACCTAGAGGTTACGTTTTATTTTAGTTTGGTATTCTATCACTGAGCCCAAAATAACACATTTTGCCTGGTGCATTCTTTTCCAAGGCTTGCCATTAGGGTCTCACCTCCATCATTTGAGTATCCTAGATCCTCATTGCCCTTTTTGTGGCTAGTCAGAGTCCTTCCTTCACTTGTTTTGGTTCAGTCATAGGGCTCATAATTATTGGGTTTGGATTCATGATTTCTTTTCACCATTTTGTCCTCAAATGTTTTCTTGGCATATGGTTCTTTTGGGAGATAACCCTACATTTCCTTTTCCTTTTTTGCAACTTTGGCTCACTTTCAGAATGAAACTTCTCTTTTCTATTTGGAAAGACAAAAATGCAACAATTTTTTTCACAAGCCTTAATTGATATTTATGTATCAATATATATGCTAAAGCTTCCATATGCAATAATATGATGTTATAAATACATGTTCAAGTAGATAAGGTGACCCTTGCAGTGGCCCACTTGTAGGAATTATTATAATATTTGATGAAATACTGCATGTATGGTGGCCAGAGTACCTCTAGAAACTTTTGTTTTCGACTGCTCGTGGTCAACATCAGGGCCAAAGTTCTTCTCGACAACATATCGACACTTCTCGCTCTCAGCTACCTTGCCGCCATTCCATCAGGTCCCACTTGGGCTCCGCCAATAAGTGTTGGTTTGCCAATTCAGTCGGGTGATTTAGGCTAGCCTTCATCTTCCCAAGGCTTTCCTAGGTTGGCTTTGACTATTTCCCCATGATGTGAAGATAAGGATGCTGAGGAGGATAATGCAGATGACTGGACATTGCCAGACCCTAAACCTGATCACGAGCCAGGATGGGGAAAGAAGGATGAACCAAACCTTCCTCCTTCGACTACAGTTTTGGTTGCTTGAGGTTGTTTCTATCTGGGCTACACCCAATTAATTTTATGGCGTGTTTATGTTTCAAGGCAGGCCCCCAATTTCTTAGACTTATGGGCTTTGCTCATGTGACTCACTCTCGAGTAGGAGTAGTGACTTTTTCCTCCCATTATTTTTTTTGATTTAGATGTACTCTCTATTTTCTAAGTTAATATAATTGATCAGTATTATATGAAAATAATCTTTCAACTTTATTAAATTAACTTCAAATTTATTCCGTCCCCTTAGTCAGTATTTCTAGCATCACTCAATCTCAATTTATTAGAAAAAAACATTTAATTTTATTTTACTGCAAGGATAATATCTTTGCACTTCTCTCCATTTTTGGTTAGTTAACAGATCGTTCTTACTCTTTTGCATTATTCTTCATAACCCACCGAAAAACCGTGGTTTTATACCTACCCACAGTACAACGCGACCATAGTTGAGTTTCAGGTAAGCTCAAAAACATTTCAATTCGGAAACGTTCGCGAAACTCTGAAGTCTCATTCCCTACTATTTCTTGAGCCGGCGAAGCGAAATCGGAGAAGAATTTTAATTTCAAAAAATGACGATATTCCACTTCTTCAACTGCGCAGCTCTCACCTTCGGCCCTCACGCTGTCTATTACACGGCCACTCCCCTGTAAGCTTTACGCAATCCTCTTCATTCAGTTCTCATCACCAACGAGCAAAAAAATCAACTTAATATCAGTTAATTTATTTTTTATTTTTTCTTTCTTCTTAACTTTGAATTTCAACCAGAATCTATCACTTCAAGAATTGATTTTTTTTTATCAATGTCTACCAAAAATAATGATCTGCAAATCGGATAACTCGTAAATTTTTAGTCGAACCTCTCAAACTCATCACATTTGATTGTACTCTTTCATTTGTTATTTCTTGTCAGAGACAAGCTTAAAATGGGCAGATAAATCGTCTGTCTTGTGGATTTAGGTTTAAAAGAGGGAAAACATACATTGTTTTACAGACTATTTTAGCTGTGAACAGTATGTAACATTAGTGAATCGAGGCTTTCTAGGTTTTGTAGAGAAATAAAAAATTAAAAAAATGACATCATTATATATTGTTAATAAATCAAATTGATGTTATTTATGGTAAAATTAAGGCTATTAAATTGATGGGTCGGTTGCACTTGTGTGGTAAATTGGCTGGATTTTGTTACGGCTAGATCAGATTCAATTCTCAGGGCCTTTTGTGGGCGGAGAAACTCTAGAGGAATGCTGTCCCAGGGTTCAACCGTCGTCGAACAAAAGCAATAGGTTCCCGTTCAACTAATATAAAACCCTCAAAATGGATTCGCCTTATAGAACATTACGATTGTTAGTCTAGGGCTAACCAAATGAAAAACCAAAAAAATGGACTTGCCATGTAGAACACCGTAACTGCTAGTCCCGGGGTTAACCTAATAAAAAACCAAAAAAATGGGCCACCCATATAGAACATTATGACTGCTAGTTAGGGGATATACCTAATTTAAAGCCAAAAAAAGGGGCTGCTCTTGTAAAACATTTTGATTGCTAGTCCAGATTCAATTCTTGGGGCTGCTTGCGGGCAGGGGATTTCTATGGTTATAGAATCCCAGCATTTGATCCTTCTCAGTGAAGAAAAAGAGGTTCCTGTTAACCTTATACAAAATTACACAGCTACCCCAGATTGAGTTCTTACCGTTGCTTTGCAAGCCAGGAATCTCTGGAGTGATAGTATCAGAGAGTTTGGTCCTTGTCAAACAAAAGAAATGGGTCGGCCTCATGAAAAAGCCAAAATAAAAGGGTCCATCTTACAAAATGTTAACCACAACTAGCCCACATCTCAGGGTTGCTTGCCAACAGGGAATCTCTAGACTGATGTCATTCTGGGTTTCAAGCTTTTTTGGCCAAGAAAAGAAGGCTCAGCTAATAAAGAACAAAGACAAGAGCATCGTTACAGGACCCTTTGCAAGTAGAGAAGAAACATGATGAATGTATATGTTAAAGTACCCTCCAGACATGTAGGTTTTACCTTAAAGCAGAATCAAAATGCCCTTTTTACTATATAGATTCTTTTGATGTGTCAGAAAATTTACCAAGCGGAAAACCATCTCAATGTTAACCCTCCTCCAGCAAGAAAGGCTGGTTCACTTATCCAAAAAAATCTAAGATCGGTGTAAAAGCGGGAGAATCATTGGGTATGTGATTGTAGGATGCAAATAATAAACCTTTTTTTTTTTGTGGATCCTCTCAGTATGTCCATAAAATTTAAAAGCTGTAATTTTCTCTGTTCGTCTTGTTTGTGGCTGCCAATTTTTTGAGGATTTTTGGATCTCTGCCCCTTTACCTTTGTTTGTGTGTTAATCAAATTGAAGAATACTCATTTATTGGATTCCCAGCTTATGGAAGGATTCGGAAAATTAAAAAGTAGCTGACATGGCTGCAGCAACTAATTGCAAACAAATTATGTTTTAAAATTCTTGCTTTGTACTTCTCAGTATAAACTCACACCAACTGATCAAATTGGAGTTCTCCGTGAAGTGCTTACATTTGTTTGATTTATTGGAACCTCTCTCAAGTGGAGGTCTTGACATTGCCTGGCATAGAACATGCCAAAGTAATATAGTAGACTGTTAGGCCTTTATGTAACAATAATAGAAAATTTACAATTTCTATCCTGAAATCCTGATTTTTTTAATTTTTAGTTTGTAAAGGGAGGAGCATGGGTTCCTCTCCCTTTTCATTAATAAACCAAGTTTGCAACTTACATAGATAACAAGAATGACTTTCCAAAATTAGATCTTCAGTAATATTGAAATCTGCTTATTTGGAACTTGAATAATAGAATCGGGTCAGAGAATTCTAAAAGTATCCTTATTTCTGAGTGAAGAGCCTATGAAAAATGTAACTGATTCTTTGATTTCCCCAATGAAAGACAAGTTCTACTTGTCATGCTTGTCTCATCCTTGCAAATGGAGTCAGCTAAAGTTATGAATGATTGTGACTTGTCCAAAGGGTGGTAATTGTGAAAGGTTGTGATTTGCAAAAGGTCAGACATGATAAAGAGGTGCGACTCTCCCCCACATTGTGAGGGGAGAAGATTTCATTTGAGGACATTGAAGGGAGATCAGTTTGGAATAATATATAAGTCTCAAAGGCAACAATGAAAAGTGGTGACTCAATTCATATGAAAGATGGTGACTCTTTTACCAATAAAATATGAAGGAGAATTCATTCCAAGCATTGAAGGATCCCTTATCACTCACCACTCACGAATCCACAAAAGGAATTATCAAATGAAGCAAACAATCAATCAGAAAAATATCAAACCATCACTCGTTACATCATCACATATCAAACATCTAATCAACAATCTCTTAATCATCACTCACCAATGCCCCAAATCATACAATCAAAATAATTCATTCAGTGAATCAATCATTCAACAACATTGAATGAACAAGAAAGCATTCCATTTTAAGGAAACAAATAAATTGAACCTCTATAATTCCATCAGCAAATACATCAAGTATTACCCACAGTGATTAATATTCAGATCTGGCTTGAAAGCAGCAGTCTGATACTCTTTTCCGCTCAGTTCTTCTCAGCATTCTAGAATCTCACTTCTTCTTGTGGTATATATTGATTTTATGCATTTTTGACAATAATTATCGCTTAATGAGTTGTTGATTACATATGCTTGATAATGAAATTGTCTGAAATACATCTTGTATGAAGGATCGGTGGTCCAAGAGGGGAGTTATAAGATGGTTATACAAGTAGGCCACCCTAGGGATGACCATGCTGCTGGCTTCTAGGGCCAAGAGGGCTCTGATATCACTCTGCTCTTGGGCTTAGATAGAACAACCAAGAAACCCCTTTACAATCTACTCTTCGACTCTACGATGATGGCTCTTATCTTTTAGGGACTAGGCATAGATAGGGAAAGCCGGTACAAGCACCCCATAAAGTAGGCCACTCCAGTGGATGTCCATGTTGACTGCCCACTGAGGCCAAGAGGGCTTTGGTTCCAATCCACTCTTGGGCTTAGTGTGGATATTGCTACGGGCGGACCTATCATGCTTCTTCCTCCCGACTCTTATGTGTTTCTATAATATTATAGCTATTATATGAATGTGATGTGGTCTTGCCTAACCCTAATAATTGGAAGTGTGTGTGTGTTTCCTAGGCTGTGATTATAGGATTCCAATCCAGGATCACATTGTTTAGGGAGATATTTTACTTGGTGACGATGTAACCCAAACCCTAATTTGCTGCAATTTGAATTCCAAGGCAAATTTGGAAGGAGACATTACAAAGTGTTAGCTATCTCCTGACATTGAAGTTATCTCCAACATCTTTAAGTAGGTGAGCCTCTCCTCTTGGCTAAACTTGATTCCCCAGACGTACATGAGATGGAAAAGTGATAGTAACAGATTGGTGGGGGCCAATGCGACATCTATATGCTCCACTCTTTTTTGGAGGATTTCTACATAGCCCATGCCCTATTACTTATGAGTAGTTATAATTGTAGTTGTACAGGGGCAATAGAAAATCCCATAGGCCCTTAAGCAGCTAGCCTACTAGCAGGGGGTCAATAAGGTAATGTTTGTCTTTATGGATTAGATCTATTTGGGTGTGTATCATGGAAACATGGTGTTGAGTGTATGGATACCACTCAACCAAATGACAGTAGATGCACATCTGTACCAAACAAGTTTTGTTACAAGTTATGTGCTAGGTGCCACCTATGTATGCATAGGGTTCAAACTATGTTCAGCCTAGGTTTATCTAATATATACCCAAGCTGAATACATAGACTTGGGTTTGTGAACCCCAGACAAACATTATTTTCAAAAGTGTTTAAATCAAATATTTTGGAGTGTTGACGATGGATCAGTTAGGGCAACAAATGAGTGCCTGCTCTTGTCTCAGCCTCTGCCGACCTTTTTTTTTCATCGACATCCCCCTTTGTTCCCTTTTGTTCTAGTTTCATCTTCTTTTGCTTGCTGGTTGACCACTGACATTAGCTCCTAACTAGTGTGATGAGGTGCAAATGAAGCGACTCGATTTTGGGTTGGGGTGTGATGATTTTTTTTACATTAGTTCTTTGTTTTCTTATTATAATTCAGAAATATCATCACCATATCATCTCTTGATGTATCCAAACACAACACAATTCTTTCCACCTTTTGAGTCAGATAGGACAAATGATCAGTTAAAGTTTAAATTTCTGATTTCTACCAATGTCTGCAACACAGTGCAACTGCTCTGTTGATTTGGATTGCTAGCAAGAATCCCTTTAAGCTAATCATTGGTCTAGATGCTACCACCAATGCGTAACTTCTTCCATTGTGGAATGCTGAAACCAGCCTTAGATGTGATGCTTTTTTCATTTCAAACTTAATATGTTCTTGGAGACTTGAATCCATTGTCCATAACATGAAAGCTTTGATGATTTACCATCCAATGAGATCAATTTACAAAGGTCAATGAAATGTACTAACTTGGAAATTCAGAGAAAAAAGGGCGAAAGTTGTCGTACAAGTTACTTTAGCTGTGGAGTGAAAATATTAGTAAATGCGGCCTTACAAGCTTTGTTAAAAAAGGAAAATTTAAAATGGTATCACATTAGTAATATTAATCAATCAAATTGATGCTATTTACAAGAAGACCAAGGTAAGTAATTTGTTGGCTGGACTATGAAAGTGGTAAGTTCATTAGAGCTTACAAGTAGCAGCTTAGATTGTTGTAACCAGTGTTCCATAACTTGCGGCGAGTCATGCGAGTTCAGGCGGGTCGCGGGCCGTGTAGTCGTTGGCGGGTTTTCATGACCAGTTGCCATGACTCGACGGTCATGGACCATGACCCACATGACTCGACTGAGTCATGCAGGTTGCCATGGCTTGTCGGGTCTGACGGTCATGACCCGTGCATATTACAGATAGAGGTTTCTTTATCTTAAAGCTACAATAGTTATACTTACTCTGATATGCTAGAGGAAGAAGTTGCAATGCTCGTCTGTGAGCCCCCAACTTCAACAGTATATGATTAATGCAATAAATTTGCATCAATCACTAAGCTATGGCTAGTGCAAGATGCAAGGCATAGCCTAGAAAATAGTGCATTACAAGCTCAGTCAAATACAATACAGTAGAGATTGTCTTAATATTATTTTGTATACTAATTTCAATAATATTTTCACATGATCTTCTACTACTGAGCAGGAATCTTATATTTGTTGAAGACAGATGTATAGGCAAGGAAAATAATAAATGTATATATGGCATGTAATAGTTAGTAACTATTACATGCCATATATATATATATATTTTCCTTGTCTGTACTTATGTGATGGATGTATGTTTATGTATGTGATCAAATTAGCTTCTATTTGATGATGTTATAGTGTCTTTAAGCTTTATTCAATAATGGGTGCATGAAACAAGTTTTAAATTGTTAAAAATCTCTAAATTTCAAGGGTTTTTCATTTTACCGAATCATAGTCAAGTCGTATCCGAGTTACGAGTCGAGTCGACCTTGCTGAGTCCAAGTCATTGAACTATGGCTGTAACTCTATAAAATTCCCGGAGTGAGAACATCCTAGGGTTTGAGCCTCTTAGATCAATAAAAAGGGTTTTACCTAGCAAAAACCAAGGTCGTCATGAAAGAAGGGTCCTTATCATTGAGCGGCCAACTGGGGACCAAGATAATATAAATAAAACGACGACAATTTTAACATTTTTTAGACCTGATTAGTCTGTATGACCTTTGAAATGTATTATTCAGTTATGCTTACTAAAGCAGCCTCACAAATCATATGATTTACCTTAAGCTGGATAACAATTCAATTTTTGTTAAATTGTCTATGTCACTATGGGATTGAAAACACACCTTTTATGATATGTAGCTTAATAATTTCTTAGAAGAATTACTAATCATCAAACTATTATTATCACTTTGTTTAGGCCATTTTTTGAGGCTGGTTGGAACTAGGTCTTTTTTCTTTGTAAGTGTAACTTGTGCTTTCCTATTAGTCAAATTGAAATTTTTTGTACCAAAGATTTATGTAGTAAGACATTTTATCTTAGTTTGTTACCATCAAGCTTATGTTGGATGTTTTTAAAAATTTACTCCATTGTTTTAATTATTTTGGATATCTAGATATTGGATTTACCATAATTTCTACTTCTCAACCTTGGCAACCCAAACACCATGACAGTGGTCAGAAGGGAGAGGAATTTCAATTTTTGCTTCAAAAGCATCGACAAAAGATCTTGGATGCTATTGTTCAACCTTCTATTCTTTCAGATCTACATGCATTAGAGGCAATTAGTATTCATTGAGTACAACCAATTCAAATATGGATGGTGATTATATGCAAGACAATATTTCTCTTTTTGCGCTACAACCAAAACGTTCTATCTCCCTCACTTCCATTCTAGGTGGAGTGGATGTGCTTTGTTTGAACTTAAAGGATCTTTGTCTTGTCCAGCTACAAGGTCAGGACACATTTCTAGTTTTTTCTTTTCCCCCAAAGGTTCATTGTCCTTGGATTTTAGGAGAAGTTTTCTGTAGAATTACATAGCTTTCTCCTACCCTTTGACATTGTCAATGAGCATTTTTTGATCCTTTGCTATTTTTGGGTGATGGATCATGATGCTATTTATTTTTCTAGCTCAAGCATTGCTACAATTATGTGGTAATCCTAGTCCCATGTCTTAAGGGGTCCTTCCATCACAAGGTTATTTGTACTTAGTTCCAATGAAGTTGATAGTTTAGGTTTGGGTTCAGCTTTGGTTGTTTCTCTATATATATATATTAAATCAAATGGTTTATAGTAGTGCAAGTGCACATTGCTAATCAAAACAAATCATGGTATAAATACTTATACACACACACACACGTGCACACATGCTCATGTGTACACACACATGCAAACACACGCACGCACGCCACACCCACACACACTATTTGGCTATAATTTATAGAAAGTATCAAAACTAAATACAAAACACAATGATAGTCGATAATTCATTGTCAAATGTTAAATCTAAATGAAATAGTTTACATTAGTATAATGGCAGATGGAAAATGAATGCAAATCATGGTATTGCTCTTTATTGAGAGCATTGACATTATTGATTGGTTCATCAAAACTATAAGTCCCAATGCCACCCCTGCTCATGGTAGTATGCATGTTCTATGTATCATACTCATGCTTGTCATCATCGATTGAGACCTATGAAAGTTGTGCAATCAAAACATCCAAGTTGGGATGCTCTAGCATGACATCCCAACTCTTTATCATCCCCTCCTTTTAACCAACTTGTTTGTGTGAGAGGAGGTGTAGGTTGGAATGCATAGACACCAACTATTTTACCTTTTTATAGTGCAAATTGGATGTGCTTAACGAAGTGGATAAAGGAGTAAGTTTTACTTATTTGAAAAGGAATTTGCAACCAAATGAGATTTGAGACAAGTCAATTCAAATTTTATAATTACTTTTGCCAATGAAATGTAAGCTAACTGAATAAAAAATACATATGATAGAACTTTGTCAGCAAGAGATTGTAGCTAAATAGAACCTTGGCCATGGAAGTGCAAGTATGTGCTAGTTCCTTATAGTTATTGTGAAAAGCGCTAACACTATCCATTCTTGAAGCCATAAAATTATCAAACTTGCCCACAACTATGTCCTTTACATCTAGATAATGGAAGAGTCTAGCGAATGCCACCTTGTGTCCATCATTAGCTTCATGCTTTTGTATGGTGGCACCCTCTTGGGCAAAGAAAGTTTATTTTTGCAAGTCAAAGCAAATGCCAAGTGCAATAGGGTGTCACCTTGTATTTAATTATAATTCTTTGCATGTGCTTGAACAATGTTGTATAGGAGTCCTCCTTAGTTGCTGTTATATCCCTTATTTTTCCTATCATAGAGTCAATGTCATTATATGTCTTCCATAAACATGGCCGATTTATGTTGGTGAGTTTGATCACTCATGATAGTTTTGAATGAAATTCAATGCATAGAGGCCCACCAATCATTCCCACGTCCCCCCACCACCACCTTCCTGCCACCATCTTGCCATTGGGATGCCATTGGGACATCTGGACATGATTTTGTACTTCTTTTGATATCATGCTACTCATGTACTCATTGTAATCATCTTTATGATATTTTTGATATAATATAAATCAAAATCTTCTATTTGTTGATAATTTGATATTTTGTATTGGGTATGTTGCAATTTTGCTATGTTCAAGTATTTGGTATTATTAGTTCTTATACTATTATACATCATTTCATAACTAGCATTTCAAGTACTATATGTATAGTATATTACAACACCCCCTTCCCCCCCCCCTAAGATTGGGTGAGATTGGTTGTAGAGAATGCAAGGAAGACCACAAAAGACATCTACAATCACCCTTGGGTTCTTTGATTGATGAGAGAACACACCATGGGAAAGAGAAAAGCAGGTTTCACAAGGTTTACAACAATTTTTTTAATATTGCAAAGCATTCTTAGTCCTCTTGACGACTTTGAAGCAAATGTTTGTGAGTCAAGCATTTCTAGACTCAAGTTATTAAAAGAAGCCTAATGGAGAGAGTGTTGAATACATTGTCTTCGACAACCTATTTGCACAAAGAGCTACAAAGATTGTGAAGCTAACTTGAAAATTTGAATATTTAGCTTTTTCTATTCAATTCTTTCATTATTAATTTGTTACTTTAATGATTAATCTTTTTGTACTTTTCAATTGTAGGTGTCAGAGCCCTTGATTAGAGTTCTCCGCTTGGTAGAGGGGGATCAAATCCCAATGGGGTATCTTTAATGAGACCATGGATAGGGACAAGGAGTCTATAAAAAATTACAAGAGGGACAACCTCAAATTTGACCTCATATGAGATATTATTGATAGGTGGAACAATCAACTCTACCAATTGATTCATGTAGCAGAGTACTTCCTTAACCCTTGTTTTCGCTTCTCGCCATCCTACTCTGTAATGTGTCCCCTTCTCCGTGTTAGGCCATTATGGCGCTCGATTAGTCTATCTCCCCATCCGGATAGACTAATGGCATCTTTCAGAGGATGCCAGCCAGTCACAGGCTTCTGTGGGCGAATATTTATTATTTGGGATCCCTTTTCTATAGTTAAGTCACTTTATTTTATAATGTGAGATTATAAAAGTTACTTTATGACTTAAGTCCGTTTATATTAAAAAGTAACTTAAGTGACTTTATGTGAGCGCACTTTATCCCACATTGCTTAGTTTTCCATGCCTTCCCTCGTATCGAGGTTATAAAAGCATAAAGTATGCCTTGGGATCGACACCATGAATTTTATAAAAGAAAAGGATAAACAACCAGTTACTCACGTGACTGGTTATTTTCCCGAGGACGAGATCCCTTGAGGAAAAATATGAGTTGGACGTAGCCCCAACATCTCGGTAATGGTGGAGTCATTCAGATTTCACATTGGAGCTCAACAAATGAGTTAAGGAATTAAGTTTTTATTGCAGTAGCGTTCTTGATATCAGGCTCAACATTTAAGGAACTTGATAGTACTTCTGGAGTTGTGAAAATTTGACTGCATGCTTGCTTCTTCACTATGGTACGTTAAGTTTATTGTTTGGTTATTGGCGTGAAAGGAGACAAGGAAGTCTGTTTAGCTCTGCCGACACTTCATCTTTGTGGGAAGACATCATCGTGGTTGTTGTTCGAAGGAGAAGACTCTTGTGTCGGGTGTCAAACTAAACCTATTACGGTGGCCGAACGTGTGACTGGGAGGAGACCACATTTTGTTTTGGGCGGGCATATTGGACGGAGGATGCGTTAACCGTTGAATGTTCAAGTCATACGTCACGCACTAGCAGTAACAAGTGTGACATTCTGTCTACACACTTGCAAGGACGGGCAGTACAAGAGCTGGCTGTTACGACACTGTTATGGTATTCAGTCGCGCGGGAGAGAACAACCAGGCTCAAGGCCAAGGTGCTTGGAAACAGAGGTGACGGGTTAGACAGATTCACCGCTAGCGTCACAGAGTTGTAACACCTTGCGTGTGGAGACAAGCCACAACCCAGCGTAATTACCAATGGTGACTGGTAAACATCATCACCAAGCATCAACATCAGGTGCATGTTTTGGGTCTGAGCCCGTCTAGATGTTTATGCACATGTTGTTATATGATTGAACTAAAATCCGAAAGTTTAATTAGTAATTGTGGCTGAGGCTATTTTATTGCTTTAAAATATCAATGAGTTGCATTTCCATTGCATTACTATCTCTGCAATATCTCTTGTCTGGTTAAACAACATGATGAAACACATTCAGCATTAGAGGCGCAGTGAATTTATGTTTATACGTATTCCTTTATCCTATATGTAATCAAGCAAGAAAACAAGGCACACACACTTTGCAACCAACTAGACTAGCTTTAGCCTCTAGAGACCAAAACTCTTGTAGACAATCTTTCTTGACAGGAAGATAGAATATTACATACTCAGATCCTAATGGAGAGGTGATGGAGGGCCTCATTACATGCATTTAGAGGATGATACTTGAGCTTGAGGTGAGAGATCTGATTGTGTCCGAATTGGACATGTACTAGAATGTAAGGAGCAAACTATTCTCTTCAGACTTAGCCAAGAGAGGAAGAACCACTCAAACCCCAGGTATAATATTTGGAATTTTGGAGTCTTTCACATGCACAATAAGTAGATAAAAATAAAAATATGTTTACACCTTGCTTTCAAACTCTTCGATATTTTATTTTGTAGACGCTTGGTGGCGAAATTGGGGTGGAAATGCTCCGAATCTGCAAAAATTTGCTTGTTGAATTTTATGCCAGCCTTGTAGTTCACCCAATTGTGAGCACAATTGGAGCTTGTTTGAGGCCATCCACACAAAGAAGAGGAACAAGTTAGTGCATAAATGCCTCAATGACCTTGTCTTTGTGTAATATAACGTTTAGTTGTGCCCAAGGAAGGTAGAGGAAACACTAGTTGGTCCACTTGATTTGGAGGACATAAATCCTTATAGTGATTGGACATCACAAGAGCAACCTCCATTGTTTACAGAGGATGAGATCTATGATTTGGAGAGACAGGCTATGGAGGAGGGGGTTGGATTTGGATTGGATGGCATTGAGGAGGATGTGGAGGATGATGAGGAGTCATTGCCAGTGCAGCCAATCGTGTTGAGTGAGGAGGTGCAACAACACCAGACTCCTAGGACTAGGCTCCCTACCACTACCATAGTTTTTACTAGAGCTGTTGGGAAGGGGAAGAGGAAGATGTAGACTATTTTGATGTTGTATTTACATATAGTTTTACAAAGACAACTCACTATTTAATTTTGCTTCAGATTATCAGGCTACCAACCATTAGTATTCCACATGAGAATTCCATTTTGTACCCAATTTGCATTTAAATATACCTAGACTGAGCTTGTTTCTTTTGTTTGCTCATTTATTAACTCATTAGATGCATCTCCTCATTGAGTTTTGCAAAAAAATGCATTTCTAATTAAATTTAAGGAACTTTTTTAGTTGCTGAGGTTTTTGCAAAGTTTTTGCTGAGTTTTTTCTAAATATTTGCTGAGTCTTTTTTGGGGGGTTGGGGGAGCGGGGGCTTGGTGAGCAGTTGCCGAGTCCGAGTTTTTCAACTATGCTTGAGGTTGGCCCTATAGGTGATTTATGTGATCCTTTTTGCCAAAGGTTAAATTTGGTCAGAATTGTTTTGGTCACATTGTCGACATCCCCTTGTTCTTCAATATGTTTGAATTATTCCTTTTTCCAACCCAAATTTGGTTGGGTTTGCCACAAGCTGCAATTTCTTGGCTAGCAGTTACACACAATTGACCTTTCACATCTGTAGGATCTCTTATACTTGTTTTGGCATTTGTAGTGCCAAAGATAACCTGTCTCTAGGAATCTATGCAATCATCATCACATTTTTTTAATAATTTTTTATATATAAGGATTTAATATATTCCTTCGATTTATGTAAATATGATGAAAGGCTGTTAAATAATGCAATACCTTTGTAATAAAAAAATATAATGTGGCCTAATCAAGGATTTTGACAAAATGATGGCCGTCTTTCAACTTCCTTGGAAAACTATTTTATTGCCTCGTATACTTTTGGATATTGGAGGTTGAAAATCTTGTAATGAGGCATGCCTGACCAAGGATACAAGGTATGCATTGGATGGCTCATAGCCAAAGGGGAAGGCTAATTATGTAACTATCTTTTCCTCCTTGCGGCTATGACCATAATTAGCTTAGAACCTCTGCATTTTTCCTCCAAGGGAGAGAAGGGCCAATTTCAAGAAAAATATGGGGGCTGATCATTTCTTAGATTTAATAAAATTCTCTGTGAAGATTTCAAATAGTTTTATAAGATTCTCATTTCCGTTGCTATATTGGCATTTTCCTAGACCTTACTAATGCTGTTTTAGTTTTTAAGACAAACCATGACTCGGGAAAAAAATGGAAAATTGGCTTTGGCAATGTCTCTATAGTGGTGAAAAAGGATCAATTTTGAAAAACCTAGTTGACACTTGGCTCACATGGCTAGAACTCCCAACCATTCTGGAATATACTTGGATCTGCACATTTTTAAAATAAACAAATACCAGAAAAAAATGATGTAACCCTGACCCACTAATACTTGTTGAAAGAATTAAGAAGATATTAAAAGCAAATAATGAACTTCTTTTATAAAGCAAGAGAAGCTTTTTTCAGGCTTGGAAAGAATTAAAAAAGAAACTAACCTTAAATGAAGATTCTACTTGTTGCAATACCCTTGATCTATTGGCACCTTATAAACACTGCCCAAGGCATATGAATAATGGGAGAACAATGTTTGAACTGAAAGACTTTTTGCAACATAAGGCAATGATTAGGAATGCAGTTTTGGTTGAGGAATGAAAGGTAGGAGTGTAGTTCTGCTTTTATTTTGTGTGTTGTCAGTGACTTAGAAGTCACTTTTCAGGGTTAGTTTTATTTGGTTTCTTTTTTCTCCCTTTTTAAATAGAAAATTTATTGGCATAGGTTGTTCTTTTGGGTTTGCCTCAGGTATGCCTCAAACACAGCTGAGGTGGACCCACAAGCTCTGGTCAGAACCTTGGAAGACCCCAGATTTGTAATGTCCCCAAATAATTTAACAGTAATATTTGGAGTAAAAATAAAGAATAGATAATGATTTAAGAATTTTTGGCTACTCCCACTACATATTACAAATTTGATCATATTATTACTTCTTTTCTTGAGAAGGGAGAAGGCCTTGGAGGCAGACCAAAGCGCTTAGAGACCATTAATAGACTCCCTCAAAGTTTACAGACTCAGCCTTTAACCTGTCTCGAGCTCAAGCTCTCAAGGTTAAAGATTAGCTGGTCCCCACCCTATCTTGGGAGCTATCCTGTTGGATTTAGACTCCCCTCTTTGGTGGCCTCAGCCGTCCCTTCACATGTAAGAAGTAGTAATCGAAATCAATTTATATTATGTGTTGGGATATCTGATTATCTTAATTCCCTACCAGATAATATAGATTAATACCTCCTCCATTATCTTAGTAGTATTAATTTATCCATATATATATATATTAGAATCTTAACAATATACATATACAAATGGCCTATATATTAGCCATTATGCTTCTGATTATTATTTATATATATATATAACAGTATATATCTTAATATATATATATATATATCCAATATTAATATGATAATCTTATTATATATTTATAATCTTACTATCATATCTGATATTAATACTATAATATATATATCTGACCATATATTTTAGCCATTAATAGTATTATCAACATCAATTAATTGACTGCTGACAGCAATTCACATAATCATCTTATATATATATGTATACACACCTGTCTGTCATAATTTATATGACTGTGTATAATTGTATTACTGTATAACTATGACATCACTGTATATAACTGTATTCCTGAATATTTATGTATTATATAATGTTCTGCTGTTCTTTTCTTTATGTCATTGTAATCCCTCTTTAATAGTGTATATTGTACTATCCTTTGAAGATATCCAATTTATGTAATATTATTTAATCTTGCTGTTACATCTCTTCCTTCCATGACTTAATTCCTATTCGATCTGTACGATCTCTTCTCTGCTATTTTCCTCATAATACCAGATATATAACATAGACCAATACCTTCAATTCCATTTATATCATTCTTATTCCATGATATAATATTATATGATCTCATCTGTCCTCTGTTCCTCTTTAACAACAGCCCTCATATCTCCTGTGATATGAGTACGAGGCCCCTATAATATCCTCTGCAATTAATATCTTCCTTAGTTGCTGCCATTCCCAGTGAATCTCAGAACTATACTAGTACGTTGTATATTCTGTTTCTTCCTATCCTCTGCCCACTGCCTGTCCCTAGGGCGTGAGTTTGATTTCCCTTATATATCCTTAATATAACTTGCAAGGTTGAGAGGTTGCATCTATTGATGGTGAAGAGACACATCTTTTGTTACCATCACACCTTTTCATAATAAGGCAGATCGATTCTCTTGCCTCAGTTGCACTCTTTCTCTAATTGGTGACTGGCGGCAACCTATAACTTATAATTAATCCTCTTTGAAGGTAACTACTTTCGGTATTTGTTAGTCTTATCTAATCGCATTAATCTCCATTGATATGTTAACGTCCCTTACTTGTGAGCCTCTTTCTCGGTCGCCAAATAATATTTAGGAGTTCATCGTCATTGTTTCCATTACTCAATCCTTGTATACTGATTGGTTTCCAGTATCATTTCTTATCGATGTAATGATCATCTGTCTTGCGGTGTCTGTGATGAACTAGTCCCGTGAATTCCCTCAGGGAGCCCGATCGCTAATACGATGAGCACAACTATGATAATAGAATGCTCGATGTCTTTCTTCTTCACGTGAATTCTCTTCGGTGACTTTGAATCGTCACTTCCTTAAATTGATGTCTTAATATGTTAGCAACTGCTGCTTAGTCTTCCAATCACATCTGACAATAGCATATTCGCTTTAGGATTCAATAATATCAATCATCCTTAAAGGCTGTCTTAATATCTATTGGTATTTACTGATTATTTCTTTGGTTTGAATCTTTGTTCTATATTATCACTCCCTTATATTGAGAGCCTTTCCCCTGTCCAACGTTGAGTGTAGAAAAGCTCTCCCAAGATTGGATTACAGGCTTTCTATCGTTGTATACTCTACAACGATATAATCTTATTATTATAACATTAATATACAAAGATTAATATTACTTAGCCTAATAATATTATGATATTAATAATATTAATATTATTCTCTGATGTTTAATGATTGATTATTATATTGATTAGCAATAATCTTAGTATTATTAATTATATTATATTGATCAATTTTAATTTAATATTATATTTCATTTCTAGAGGGGGATATCACAGATTATACCCTGACCAAGATTTGTGCTTAATACAAACCTGGTTTATGTGTGACATGGTTTGCCAAGAAGCTAGTAACACAAAGTGAGAATGCTAAGGGTTTTAACTCTAATACAACCAAATATATCTTTCAAGTTCCATTGACATATTTGGTCTTTTGTGGACTGCAATAATTAAGAAAGTCAAACTCAATAATGTTCAACAAGTCATATGTTGTAAACATATATTCTTTAATCCTCCTAGAATACTCATCCAGATCCTTGCTTTTTAGACATTGTCTTCTCGTCAACATCCTATTAATGTGGGACATCATGCCAAGTATTTAGGGAGGGACATAACAGTAGCTGGTTTTGTGTTTCTTTTGACATTATCATGCTTAGTTGAACCCCTTGTCAATGACGGTGCTACACTAACAAGCCCCATTTATTGCTGATTACAAGTATCTTTATAGTTATGCTGTCTCATGTGGATAGTAGCTGGATGGCCTCCTACCTTCTTGCAATATATTTGGATTCTCTTCCTATGTTCTTGCAATGTATTGCACATCTTATGTTTATTCAGTTTACTTTATATGTATTGGTATTTTGTAGATAAGATACTGTTTATCTGTTTGCTTGCAGATCCGAATATGATACAATTGGAACTTGCTTGAAAGCGGCCCTTGTCTACCTTGGCACTACTTTGATTAAGGTTATTTATGATTCTTTGTTGGACTGCTATTGTCTGTTAAAATGGAGAAAAAGTGTTAATTACAGTATAGTAATGAGTTTTTGAAAGGAATGTTTTATATGGAGATGAAATCTTTGTCAAACTTCTATAAATATTAATTCCTAGTCACTTACGTCAGTGATCATAAATTCAAAATAGATGTGAGAAATTGCATTTAAGATTAAAGATCTCTAGAAAAGGTTAATAACAATTATTCAATTTCCTTTTAGCATATAACAAATAGAATTTTTTGAAATGAAATTTATGTCCAACAACTCTGTTTTTTTGCAGCTTGTCTGCCTTGCGACCTTCCTTCAAGTATCAGATAATGACAACTTTGATCCTTACCAGGTAGAATCACATGTTTTGTTAAAGTAAATTGCCTGCAAAAATTGTGATATTTGAATCCCAAGGTTTATAACTTTATATCATTATGCAGGTAGACGTACAAAGCTTTCTAGACTTGCCTTAAATCCTGGTTTGTTTATGAATTCCCATAATTTGGCTGTTAAAACTCTGCAGTGATTATTACATTGACTACTACCAAAGAGAAGATTTGAAATGAGCCCCACCCTTCCTTTCCTGTGCATGTTTGTTTCTTCTTATTTTTCAGCTGCTTTTGCTCTTCCATGTCAGTCGTAAACATAAACTCTTTGTCAAGCTCCGATTCTCTTAGTGCAGTGTATACTGAATATTTTTGGTAGTTTAGAACATTTGGTAGAGGACCTTTCTGAAGTTTAGTGCATGTGAATACAACTATCCATGGGGGCATACACTTCTATTTTCAAGTAGAGTATACCATGATGTAATTGTGTTCTTTTTAATGACTTCAAGAAGGCCTTTGACTTGGTTCCAAGACACCTGCTTTTCTAGATGATGCACAATGTCGGTATTCTTGATTCTCTCATATTGCAGTTTGGAATTTTCATGAGAAATTTACTGGATAGTTCCATACTTCTCATGGACTATTTGACTTTATGAAGAGTACCATAGGGGTCAAACAAGGGCATTCTCTCTCAAAGACCCTCTTCAGCATTTGCATTGATGAGTTTGAGGAGTTTCTTTGGCATTATACTTATATGGATGATGTTGTATTGTATATGAGGTGGTTATAACTGTACATCTTTATGCTGATGATGTTCTCAGCTCTCATTTTGCCAAAAGCTTATAGTTGCAAATTGATGGTCTTGCTTTTATCTGTGTGGTCATGATTTACAACATCTTCAAATGTTCTTTTAGATTTTAATCAATTTTTGTGCAAAGAGGCAGCTTTGGAGATCATAGTGGCTTTCACACACTTAGAAGTCCAATTTTTCGGTACATCCTTCAACTTGTAGTATATCTTTCAATCACATCTTTGCAAGCATTATGCCTCTCACTCTGTTTTGGAGTGTCAATGGTTCTAGACTTGCTTCCAAGCTATCCCTTCAAAGATACATGTTTTTTAAATTTTTTTGATACAATCATCAAGCCTATAATTTAGATGCGTTGAAGGTTTGGGGACCTAGCGTTGATTGGACCCATATTAAGAGGGTCCAAAATCTCATTTTTCAACATATGATCAATTGTAAGTGGAGTGTTCCTCAGAGCATCATTCAAGTTGAGTTTGCTGCTCACCTGTTACATCTCAAGACTATCTTCCAGCTCACTTTCTACAGCCATAAGTTCAATTCCATGGGAGATTCAACTTTTTCGTCAAGAGAGGTATCTATACATAGCCAAGTTGCTGGTCCTGGTTCGAGGGTTGGTGGGCATGTTCAGGCATTTATTTTGGGGTGGTGGGGGGGGGGGGGGGGTTTGGGTTTGTTTTGGGTTCGTCCAACAAAGACATAAAATATATATTTATAGCCTAAAATTAAAAAAAATATAAAAGAAAGTTAATATTAACATTTAATGTAACCAATAACATTATAAAATTAATAATAATGTAGTAGTATGATAATACAACTATTAATGTCATAATATAATATAAATTATATGTTATAGTATAATATAAAATTAATATGACTAATAACATTATAAAATTCAAAAAATTATAAAATTAAAATATTGCAATACAATTTTTATACTGTTATTATAACATTTATATAAAAATCTCTGCTTTATTATAAGATTTAAATATCTCAATTAATTTAAACAATCTCGAAAAGTATTATAAAATTGCAACAAATTTTATAATTAACAATCTTGGCTTTATTATAAACTCGATAATTCTTGTTCATGGTGATTGGATCTCCTTCTTGTTCATGGCAATTCTTCCAATTGAGCATTTCCAAGAGTAGCAAAGATTTCTTTGACGAAATGAGTCCAAAATGCATGGTGAAAGTTTTCATAAATTCATCGCGGTAGCAAGAACACGGTGAAATTTTATCACAAGTTTGTCATGGTAGTTAGGAATATGCTGTGAAATTTGTCAGAAACTTGTCGTTATCATCCCATATGAACCCACTTTGAGATTGAAGGACCTGTTGCGAAGCGTATGCAAATTTGGACCCAGTTTGAATTGGACTAGGACCTGGGGGGGGGTCTAAGGATTGGACCCAGTAATGCAGATACTTAGCACTTCTTTCCTCTTAATGAATTGCTTTGTTGGGCCCCATGGATGCCAACATTGGTAGTACTTGAAGAATAAGCTTGCTTTTGTTTTCTATCAACTTCTCAATTTATAGTACATTTTCTTACATTTGTTTTTTGGATGCTCTTACTCAGCTCCTTCCTTCAAAAGAGATCATCACTAGAGCTGCTAGAGAGGATATTTACAGATAGTATATCTAGGCTGCCTGGACCTCCCCTCCTATGCTACTTAGCTCAAAGTTGACTTGTTATGTAGGGCATTTCTTATAGGTGGAGGATGGTATGTTCTGTTGTTCTAACTAGATATAATATAATTGGTAACACACCTTGAGATATTCCCCTGGCCAATTGAAGGTGTGTTAACACTAGTTATGAGTTGAGATTGATCATTTGGTAGGATTGGATTTGCCATCATTTCTCCCTCTAGGAGGTGAAGACTAAGGAGCATTTCACCTTTCAGTTGCCCCATTTTCTATAAGAATTGGGTGAGATTCTACTACCTCTACAAGTAATCAAACAACATGCTCTACATCCTTTAGATATCTGGACTAAAACTGCATGGCCCTTTATCTAGGGAGTCTGTCACCTTTTGACATAGATATTCATAGCGTCTCTAGGGATCATAGAACCCCTTAGGTTCATCATTTCCTTCTTCCAACGAATCTAGAAGACTAATTGCTCTAACCTACCTTCAGATATTCCTCCTAAACACATAGACGTGGATAGATCTACTAGACAACAATTCTCACAACTTATCACTTCTACTTAAATGCCCCAACATGTTCCCCTTTGTCAACTTGGGTTTGCTTCTTTCTCATGGTGTGACTTGGCTCCTTCTCATTGACATAGATATACTCCTCTTTGGCCACCCCTTAGCCACATGGACAAATGCATATTATGATCTTCTTCATTACTATAGGAGTTACATGGGCCTTGTATGTTAGGTGTCTTTTTAGAAGAAGTGCTTTGCTTCCTCTTTTTAGATGGGCCCTCCTAGCCTTAGACACTCTCTAATGAGCACTACCAGAATCTGTATTGGTCCTTTTGTAGTGATTGATGATGACATTGATGATTACTTCATTTCAGGCTCAGACAAAGTTATTTAATGAGACTTGTGTCCTGTCTCTCTAATACTCCTCAGCTTATGCGCTTTGGGAATTATGTTCCCCTTACTTGGCTATTTGTATTTGTTAAGTTTTATGGCCTTTACGGCAAACATCCTCTTGTTTGATTCGATATGATAAATAATAATAATAAATATTAGTTATATTTATTATTTATTGTTTATCAAAATCATTATATATGTTGAATAAATTGTGGGCCCAAGGTCGGCCTCTTGGCCTTTATATTTAATTGGTTTTATATGGACCAAGTCGGCCCCCTTTATTGGTGATTTCACAACATATATAAGGTGATTTGATCAAAGGGAGAGAAGCACCAAAAACATAATGTGTCTTCTCTCCCCAAGATCTGATTTGTGAATTATGAAGGCAGCAGCGAATTTATGGAGGTAGCAGCGAATTTGGAGCAGACCTAGGGCAAACCGAATTGGAGCAGACCTAGGGCAAATCGAATTTGGAGCAGACCTAGGGCAAACTTTGACTGCTGCCCTAGAGATGGCGAACTAGGGCAGAATGATGCCCTACAAAATGACGAACTTCCTCAGCATTTTATATAGAAGTTCGGCTATATATTAAGAAGCAAATAGGAACATCAATACAGTGAATTAATCTGCCAGCTAGGGCAATCTCAGTCTGAAGCATGTAGTGCAGATTGGATATCATTCTCAGAGTGAATTCAAGATGTAATTCAGGCTGATTTCAAGGCTTTTGGACTGCTAGAAGTCTAGACCTGGGTGGGCTAAATCAAGAGTAAATCTGGACATCATAACCAGGTATGATCTAACCATAATTGAAGTTTACTTTTCATCTTCCTGTGCTTAGTTTTGTTAGATCTGTCCAGATTGTTTCATTCCTAGGTAGAATCTGAAAAATACTAACAGTATTGGCTTGACTACATAGGATAGTTTATTTGTTTTTGCTTTTGTACCTTCTACTCCTTGGGCCTCTCTAAGATTTTCTCTTCGTAGAACTTTCTATTGTATTTTAATCCCATTGACCCAGTTTTGATTATCTGTGGACATTAATATGTTTTCTTTACTTCTTTCATTCTTGTTCCAGTTAATCGCAATTTTTTTTTGTCAATAAGCATATTATTCTCATTCTCACCAGGTTATATGTTCTGTAAATAGGTTAAAATTGCTTTTGTAATTCTCTTTTTATATACCAATCTGCACACAAATTAATGTACTATTGTTTTGATCTAAACATAAAGCTTAGAATTTAACAAAGAGTTTCTCTGACTGAAATTGTTCATCAAAGAGATGCTCAAACCCTCTGAAAAGTGGAAAATGAAGTCTAGGATATGACTTATGATTATGAAAGTATAAATTCCTTAAAAACCATTGCATTTGTTTCACAGGAGCTTTTAAAGGCATTCATAGGATTCATTGACGTGGCTGGTCTGTATTTTGCACTCACACAATTGACACACAGAAATATTTCTCAGAATCACAAATTCCAAGCGATTGGACTTGGTGAGTAATGTCTCCTATAGGACATTCCAAACTAGGTTAATCTCTTTTAGCATTATTTTGACCCTTTGTACTATTTTTCTATTCTAATCAAGAGTACTCAAAGAAGCCATATCTTCAATTTGATTTAATAGGATAATTGTGGGAAGTTAAGTTTGCATACGATCAGAATCATTTGATCTAATATTATTCTTGAATTATAAATTTATTAAATGGAATGCTTAGGGCATCTTTATTTGAATTTTACTGCATGCTTTGCTAATATGAATAGGAAAAATTCAGAATGCTCAGTAAAATTGTCAAAATATGAAAGTCTTTATAACTTCATCAAAATTATATACTTCTCTATCAAAACTAAATAATAAAATACAAATGTTATCCAACCTAAAATAATCCTAATTGTTTTTTCCTTTGCAGTAAAACTTGGAAGCCTTGGAAGTTACCTTAATTAAAAAATCTAACTATGCTCTTCTTTAACTGATGTCCACATTCATAATGACAATGCCTAGTCTGTTGCTTGCTTTGTTTTTTATTCTACTCCTAAGATTACACATACATCATTTAAATTTCCCGTGGCTAGGTCTATGTTGTGTGTTTGATATTATCCAATTTCTGTGTTAACAATATTTGTTCATTTTGGTGAGGTTCCCTCTACTTATATATTTAGATTGATACAATTGTTGATGTTCATTTAACCCAGATTGCCATTCATCTGCAAGTCTTCACCACATAATGTATGTAGCAGTAAGAATGAAAGAAAGAGTAATGGCTATGTCAGGAGAGAAGGGTTTTCAGACCTTACACACCTTGTCAATTATCTAGAATGCCGATAATATTTTTCTTGTATTGGGCAATGTGCTGGTTTACTGGTTTGATCTGATTGGTACCTAGCCATATGTGTATCCTAAATTTCTGTTATCATAATTGACAAATTTTGAACTGATGATGATATTAATTTTATCGCAGTCCTTAGTTGCATGGTCATATTCAGTCAATATATTTTGATCAAATGAACTTTGATCTCTAGCTTATGCTCGAACCAGAAAGAGGTGAATGCTATTCTACCAAATTTTAATCAACAAGCAGATATCTAAGCTCTTTTCAACTCGCACAATCTTCCCAAATTGCATATGTCATCATATTCAACATATACAATGAAAGGAAAATGCTTACAATTCAGGAACAAATGGAATCATAGATAACAGAGTCTACACACCATGAAAATGAGGCATACATAAAACTATACAGCTGGAGAAACCATCAAGAAAAATCCAAGAGTACAATTTCTTGCCTGATGCCACTATTTAAGAGTTTGTACAAGTGGTGTATTGCCCAATGGGTACATTTCAACATACAAAACACACCTGTGCTACCCTTCACACCTGCTATACCTCTAAACTTGGGAAAACTCTGTCCAATCTGTAAGCAATATCCTTTTATAAGCATCACCAGAACTTTGTATCAAGAGTCCACCTAAAAAACATCATGAAACACACACACATAGACATCTCTCAATATTGTATTGCTGATAGAAAAGTGAAAGATAGCTGTCTGAAGCATTCTGATGGAGGAGCATCTAGGCCCACAAGCAATCTCACCTTTCCTATAAAACATAATCTAAAATATGGGTGAGAAGATTTTGGGGTTTGAGAGCAGACGAGCTATGGAAGTCAAAGGATTGTACCAGCTGACTTTGGCAGCAGTAGAAAACACCCTGTAATCAACCTATGACATAATGACAAGCAAGTTTGTAGCCTTATAGAACACTTATAGTTAATGTCTAAAGCTTAGTTACTGATTCGGGTTCGGGGACGGATTCGGGTTCGCGAATCCAGTTCGTGGATTTGTGAAATTTTTTTTTCCTGTTTTGGATTCGTAAGGATTCGTGAGTGTATATATATATATATATATATATATATATATATATATATATATATATATATATATGCATTATATATCCAAAAATATAAGAGAAATATACATAATTCTAAAACTAAATCATTTCATACTATGAATCTATGATGCTTGATCATTAAAACTTCAAATAGCATACTTGATCATTGATCTATGATTCTATGTTGACGATTCTAAAGAAAATCAGCACATTGAATTACTGAATTACAAAATGACAATTCAAAATATTGTTCATTAAAGTTTGAGACATGATTCAATGTTCAATGGTTGATCAATCAAATGGATTATCAAAAAAATCTAGATCAATGGGGTCTCCAGTAGCTGCAAGTGTTTCATCAAAATCATCATTAATGGAACCCAAATAGGTTCCACTAGCACTAGAGGGTACTGTCTCCTCATCATCATCACCATCATAATCCACATCATCCAAAGTGGCTCTAGCAAGATCCTGAATGGTCATATCTAGGTCAGCAGACTCGGGTGCTACATCCCAAAGCTTCTCTGGCCCCTTCTTGTAGTTTGGATCCTTCCGTGATAGGAGACGCAAGTTGTTGTGAACATACACCAAATCTTCTGCTTTTTTTGCAGCCAACTGGCTATGCTTGACTGAGTGGATAAAGGAGTAAGTACTCCAATTCCGCTCAGCGGCAGAAGAGCTCGCAACCTAGAGAGAAAACCAACAAAATTAAAAAAATACAAGATAAATTCAAGAGCGTTAAGTATTAAATTCTACAATGCAAGTGACAAAACAAATAGAAAAAAAAATAAAAACTTGAAAACTTGTGATAGAACCTTAATCGCAAGAGGTTGGAGGTATAGATAATCTTGCCCATGAAGATACCACCAAGTAACAGCATCCATTTTGCTTTGGTCATTGATAGCAGTAGGGTGGAGATCTCTTCCTGAGATAAATAATCCAAATTCTCTCCTAACACTTACCCCAATATCTGGATCGCAGAAGATTTTATCAAATGCCTTCTTATACCCAATGGCAACCTCAACATCTCTATATGGTGCCACTCTACCTGGAATACCAAGTACTTGTGTGCTATAGTACCTGGGAGAAAGAGCATATGCTAGGAGGTGCAAAGGTGTGGTCATCTTGTTCCAACGATGAAGAACCATTGCTTCCACCTTTTTGTACAAGGTGTCCTTAGGATCATTCTCTCTCCTATGTATGACTTGGGATATCAAATGATGTTCATGTAAGTTATCATTATGTCAATTTTGAATTTAAATAACTCTCAATAAACAAAGATAAAGGAATGTATTAAATTTATAACTTACCATTTTTATCTTCTCCAACATTGTGTCCATGCTATCATAGATATCCCGCAAGCATGGTAAATCAGTGTTGGCAAATCGAAGCATAGACATGATGGGATCAGTGAATTCCAACACATATTCCACACGAGTCCACCAATCATCATCTAATATCAATGCCTTCACCTTTTGGGCCCTGATTGTACTGGACTGCTTCCAGATGCTCTATTGGTTACTAATAACCATTTGTGATAAGGCCTCCTTCACCTTGACAAGCCGTCTCAACACAATTGTGTGAGAGGCAAACCGGGTTTCAGCCACCTAAAACATGTTAGTAGAAAGTTAAAACATGACATAAAAATTATAAAATGATAAATGAAACTAAATAAATTATAAATTAAATTTTAAAATTTACCTTCAACAATTCCAATTTTGAGTAAGTTCTGAAAATTGCTTGTGACATATGGTGATTTGTCACAAACATTTGAATCTCATCACCCTCCTCATACACTTGTTTCACCCAATCTATTTCGGTGCCAATTGCCTTCATTACTAGATTGAGAGAATGGACGGTGCACGGTGTCCAAAAGATGTGATCATATCTAGCCTCTATCAAAGCACCTGCAGCCTTGCAAACTTTTGCATTGTCCGTAATTACTTGGACAACATTGTGATGACCCACGGACTCTATGAATTCAATGAGAATCTGGGCAATGAACTCTGCATTTTTGACTTCACCTTCATAGTCAACCACCCTCAAAAACATTGACCCCTTGGGGGATACAACAATTACATTAATTAAAGGACGGTTTTTGCAATCTTTCCATCCATCTGAAACAATAGACACGCCTGATTGAACCCAAGAATCTCTTATTGGTTGTAGTAGGTTCTCTACATTTTTTCTCTCATTTTGTAATATGGTGGTGCGTAACTTTTCATATTTAGGGCCATGGTAACTAGAAGGTGCTTTATTTATTCCTTCACACATCTCCCTAAAATAAGGTGATCTCACAAAGTTGAATGGAACACCATTTGCAAAGAGGCAACGTCCAACTTTGGCATCAACAATATTTCTTAACTCAATTTGAAATGCCCTATCTAATGGGCCTCTCTTGCGGGGGGTGTTGTGTGGTTGTTCTACATCTTCATCCCTAGAAGGCATAGGCAAGAATGGATGTGATCTAGAGCTTATTTGAATGGGTGGCTGCATTGTTTTCTGTTTATTGGTATAAGAGACTTGTTTCCCTTTTGCACATATTCTGTCAGCTTCTTGTTCTTTTACCAAAGCTGCTATTTGTGCAGCTGGCAATCCCTTCTTATCTTCCCCCTCACACATGTTAATCCCTTGACCCCCAGGGCCTAAAAGATGAAATTTTACCTGGGAGTTGGAGCTTCTATATTGTGTTTTGCAAAAATTACATTTCCATACATACCCCCCACCTCCAACACATTGAGAAATTCTTGTGGTGTGTCTCCATAAAGGAGACCCTTTATCAATTTTAAATCTTTGAGATCCCTCCCCCCCCACTGAGCATTGACTACTCATTGTTGCAATCTATAAAAAAAAATGAAAAAAGAAAACTTCAAAACTTATACAAAAACTTATACTTCAAAACTTATAAAAAAAACTAGAGAATATGGTTCAAATGCATACCTTAATCACTCAAATAGACTAAATAGTGCTTCTTGGAAGGTGTTTGCCACTCCACAATCGAGCTCCTCTGAATACAATCACCTCACTTCAAGCTTGCATGAATGAGAGAGCAAAATGAGAGAGAATAATAGAGAGCACAATGAGAAATAAAATGTGTTTGGAGACTCATAAAAGGGGTCGTTTTAGGGTTAGAAGCAAAAAAAATAATATAAAAATGCTTTTTTAAAGTCATTGTATGACTTTTTAAACTAAGACTGCCGCGGGTCCTTGAGGATTCGCGCGGATCTGCGCGAGATCCTCATGGAGTGAGATCCTCATGGATCCGCCCGGATCCTCCCGGGTTCGTGACGGATTTGGGCAGGGTCCTTACAAAGGACTGTGGATTTGTCTGGATCCGCGAGCCGCGGATCCGAACGGATCCACAGTCCTTTGCAAGGACCCTGCCCGGATTCGGAGCAAATCCGGACCCGGATCCGGGCCTGTCTAGGCGAATCTGGTAACTAGGGTCTAAAGCCCACTAAAGCTAATAATAGAGTTGACCCTTGATGATGTTGACCCTTAAGAACACCTAGTGTTATCTTTAGTCCAAGTCATCATTTTTTAATGTTCTCAGCATGTCATCATGGGCTGCATGTTTTCTCGGTTGTATTCTATTCCTATTGGTATTTCATCAAACACGTGGAATGCATAAAAGCCTCATGAAGATCTGATCGGGAGCTTCAAACATTTGCAGATTGAGAAGTTAAAAGTGTACACCACGGGGATGCATCCTCCCCCAAAGACGGAGGGAGGCATGGGGATGTACCCCTGCCGACCTGCCACCACTATTGGGACTTGGGGACAGCCCGAGGACGTCGGGACATCCTCGGATTGGGGACGGTGACTCCAAAACTTAGGGGGATGCCTAGGAGTCTCCCATAGCCCCCACTCAAAAACTCAGTCCCCAAACAAAAAAAGGTGTAATTTTGTGAAAATGGCATCCTTGTCTTCAAGTCAATGTCATTCTCTTCATTAGAATATATACATGAAATATAACATTTAAGTATATAATTTAACCTAAGTCACCGGTGCGGGTTCGGGTACGCGAACTTGGTTCGTGGGTTTGAGGAATTTTTTTTTCTTCATTATGGTTCGTAGGGGTTTTTGTATATATATATATATATATAAATATATTTATATGTGCATTAATAAGAGAAATATACAGAAGTGTAAAATAGTAAAACTAAATCATTTCATAGTATGATGCTTGATCATTGATCAATGCCAAATGCCAAAGATAAACATTAAAACACGATTCTAATGAAAAACATTACATTGAATTACTGAATTAAAATATAGTTCATGAAAGTTTGAAAGTTGTAACATGATTCAATGTTTAATGACATAATGTTCATCAATTATCAAGGTTTTTATCAATCATCAAATGGATTGTCAAAAAAATCATCATCTATAGGATTTTCCGCAGCTGCAAGTAGATCCTCATTATCACCCAAACCGGTTCCGCTAGCACTAGTTGCATCAAGTGCCATGTCATCATCTTCATCCACATCAAGCATAGTGGCTCTAGCAAGATCTTGAATGGTCAATCCCAAGTTAGCGGACTCGGGTGCTACATCCCACAACTTCTCTGCCCCCCTTTTGTATTTCAGATCCTTGCGTGACACGAGGCGCAAATTGGTGTGAATAAACACCAAGTCTTCAACTTTTTTTGGCAGCTAGCCGGTTACGCTTCACTGAGTGGATAAAGGAGTATGTACTACAATTCTGCTCAGCGACAGAAGAGCTTGCGACCCGGAGAGAAAACAAACAAAATTAAAATAAAAAATACAAGATAAATTCAAGAATGCTAAGTGTTAAATTCTACAAAGCAAGTGACCAAAAAATAATTTAAAAAAAGAAAGAAAAATTAAAAACTTACTTGCGAGAGGATCTTAATGGCAAGAGGTTGGAGGTACATAAAATCCTGACCATGCATGTACCACCATGTAATCGCATCCATTGTGCTTTGGATGTTGATAGCAGCGTGGAGAAAATATTTTCCTGAGATGAACAATCCGAACTCTCTCCTAACAACTGCTCCCACCTTTGGATCAAGAAAGAGTCTGGTAAGTGCCGCCTTGTACCCGTTAGCAACCTCAACATCTCTATATGGTGGTACTCTACCAGGAATAGCGAGTATCGGTGCACTATAGTATCTGGGAGAGAGAGCATAGGCGAGGAGGTGAAGAGGTGTGGTCATTTTGTTCCAGCTTTGGAGAACAATTGCTTCCACCTTTTTATAAAAGGTGTCCTCAGGATCATTCTCGTTTCTTTGTATCACCTGAGATATCAAATGATGTTCATGTAAGTTATCTTAATGTAAGTTAAGTCAATTAAAAATTTAGATATTTCTCAATAAACAATGATAGAGGAATGTATTATAAATTTATAACTTACCACTTCTATCTTCTCCAGCATTGTATCCATGGAATCATAGACATCCCCGAAGCATGGTTCATCGGTGTCAGCAAAGCAAAGCATTGACATGATTGGCTTGGTGATCCAAAACATACTCCACACGACCCCACCAATCATCATCTAGTATCATTGCCTTCACTTTTTGGGCCCTTGCTGTATTGGACTGCTTCCAAATGCCCCATTGGTTGCTGGTAACCATCTTTGACAATGACCCCTTTACCTTCACAAGTGTTTTCAAGATAATTGTGTGAGAGGCAAAACAAGTTTCAGCCACCTACGAACATGTTAATAGTAAGTTAGTAACACATTTAAAATAGGTAAACAACACAAAAAATATTTAATTTAATTATGCAAAACATGACATAATGATAAAATGATAAATGAAACTAAATTTTAAAATTTAACTTCAATAATTCCAATTTGGAGAAATTTCTGAAAATTGCTTGTGACATATGATGGGTTGTCACAAACATTTGAATCTTCTCACCCTCATAAATTTGTTTCACCCATTCTACTTGGGTGCCAATTTTTTGCATCACCAAATTAAGCGAATGTACGGTGCATGGTGTCCAAAAGATTTGCTCATATCTAGCCTCTACCAATTCACCTGCAACCCTGCAAACTTTTGCATTGTCCGTGATTACTTGGACAACATTATCAGGATCCACTGCCTCTACGGAATCAATGAGAATCCGGGAAACAAACTCTCCATCTTTTACTTCCCCCTCATAGTCAACTGCCTTCAAAAACATTGCCCCCTTGGGGGACACAACAATAACATTGATCAAGGGACGCAATCTTTCCATCCATCAGAGACAATAGACACACCTGTTTGAACCCAAGAATCTCTAATTGGTTTTAATTGGGCCTCTACATTTTTCTTCTCTTTATGTAATAAGGTGGTGCACACCTTTTCAAATCCAGGACCTTGGTAACCAGAAGGTGCATTATTTATTGCTGTCACCATCTCCCTCCAATAGGGTGACCTCACTAAGTTGAATGGAAGACCATTTGCATAGAGGCAACGTGCAATTTTTTCATCAGCAATATCTCTTGCCTCATTTTGAAATGCTTGATCTAGTGGGCCTCTCTTGCGGGTGGTGACTTGTGATTCATCTACATTCTCATCTTCATCCTCTCTTGAAGGGATAGGCAAGAAAGGATGTCTAGAGGCTGTTTGAGTGGGTGGTTGTGGTATTGGTTTTTTTTCCCGGAACTATAACCACTTTGTTTTCCCTTTGCAACTAATTTATCTGCATCTTCTTGTTCTTTAATGAATGCTGTTATTTGTCCAAGTGGCAGCCCCTTCTTATCTCCCCTTGGTGGAACCTCACACATTAATCCCTTTAGCCCCAGGACCCATAAAATGAAGTTTTACTTAGTAGTAGGAGCTTCTATATTTTGAGTTGCAAAAACTGCATTTCCATACAAACCCCCCACTTCCAGGACATTGAGTAATTCTTGTGGTGTATTTCCATAGAGGAGACCCTTTATCAATTTAAAAATTTTGAGACCCACCCACTGAGCTTTGACTACTCATTGTTGCAATCTATAACAAAAATGGAAAAAAAAAACTTCAAAACTTCTACAAATACTTGAGTTTTTTTATAAATTTTAAAAAACCTGAAACAATCTATCAAAAAACTAAAGAATATGGTTGAAATGCATACCTTAAACACTAAAATCTGCTCTTTGGAAGGTATTTGCAACTCCACAATCGATCTCCTTTGAATACAATCACCTCACTTCAAACTTGCAAGATGGAGAGAGCAAAATGAGAGAGCCAAATGAGAAAGCAAATGTGAAATGAAATGTAATGGGAGGCTCCTTATTAGGGTCGTTTTAGGGTTTAGACCAAAATAACAATTTAAAAAATGTCATTTTAATAGTTTTTGTGCTCACACTTTAAGTTGCTTGCCGCGGGTCCTTGGTGGTCCACGTGAGTCCTCTCGGGTCCGCGCTGCCTATGCCCGGATCCACGTCGGGTCCGAGCAAGGTCCCTACTTGGACTTGTGAGTCCGCACGGGTCCGTGGTGGTTCTGACCCGGATGGACCCACAGGCCCAAGCACGGACCTTTCCCGAACCCGACACGCACCATTGTGCGGGTCCAGACTCGGTGCGCACCCGGACCCTGTTCTAGGGTCCAGGGTGCAAACCCGGTAACGTAGAATTTAACTTATATTTCATGTATATATTGGCAAGGGTCCGGGTGCAGACCCGGTAACGTAGAATTTAACTTATATTTCATGTATATATTGGCAAAATGTTTGAGAGCGGTTTCAGGTCTATAGGAGTTATTGTTGGAAAAATGGTCAGCGCTCCCCTCGGGATTCGTGAGATGGTTTAACCGCCTCCCGTGTCTTCTATAAGTCTAGTGGTTGTATTGGGCATTAACAGGTTGATCTTTTGGTGCAATGGAAACCACTACTTGTAACAAGTGGTATCAGAGCTTGGTCACAGGTTCGAATCCCCTTGGGTAACGTTGAGGGGGAGATTGTTGGAAAAATGGTCAGCGCTCCCCTCGGGATTTGTGACATGGTTTAACCGCCTCCTGTGTCTTCTATAAGTCTAGTGGTTGTATCGGGCATTAATAGGTCGATCTTTTGGTGCAACGGAAACCACTACTTGTAACAGTTATAATGCAGATTCTACGTTCTAGAAGAT
Source organism: Chamaecyparis obtusa (assembly GCA_027943335.1). Taxonomy (NCBI): domain Eukaryota; kingdom Viridiplantae; phylum Streptophyta; class Pinopsida; order Cupressales; family Cupressaceae; genus Chamaecyparis; species Chamaecyparis obtusa. Next base: position 131,290 of record BSBK01003987.1, read on the forward strand.
TTATAAATTCTTAGACTTAGTCAAATTTCAATAATCAACAAGCTTCTATCAACATTCTCTCACTTACTCTATTTCACTCCCTTTATCTCCCCTTAACTCTAGACCTATCTCTCTCCCTATCTCTCTTCCTCTAATCCCTCTCTTTATGTTTGTCTCACTCTCTTCTCTTCCCCAAGATCTAGACCCCTCCACCCTCTTATCCCTAGACCCCCGCAAGGGGTGCTACCCTCAACCTTGTATTGTGTTGCCACCAAACCCTAATCAAACTATAAGTCTAAGCAAGTAATAGGACAATGATGAATGATGGTCATACAAATCTACATAATACATATCCCTTGTTGTGAATTTCTGCATATTCATAGTCAAAGCAACAATCAAGACCCTTGCAAGGGGCATTGCCCCTGACCCCAAACCTCCACCCACCATTCTTATTGTTTTGGCAATCATTTCCATGGTTTTTATGTTTATTAACCATTAGTTTAAAACTTTAAACTTCATTAGCATGCCAAAGTTTCATTTGCAATTCTTTGTGTGCAATTTGCATTCAAAGTTTGAAAACTTGCCCGCCATTGTTAATGTTCAAATTTCATTTTTTCAATGCAATCATTTTCATGTTTTAAATGTTTATTAACTTTACACGGTGTGGCCAAATTTCATTTACAGTTCTTATACTTATTCCTTACACATCTTTTTATGGCTAATTTTTCAAGTACTGTGTGCCATCCCAAAGTTAGGCCCTTGAAACTCTGTGGAACATTGGTCACTTGAAACACTTGTCTGTATTTTTTTTTAATGACCACCAAGGAATCAGAATGACTATGGCAGGTGACTGAACAAAGTTTGATGATTGGAGTCACTCATCCAATCATATATCTGGGACTTAGGGCCAATAAGACAAAGCCAAACCCCTGCAAGGGCATGTGGAAATACACAGGCAAGCCATTTTTGGGCTAAAACGTGATGAATCTGAAAGATTCAAGCAAGAGGGAAAAAATAGCAGGGGCAGGTGTGAGAAAGGGGAGATAGAGGTTCCCAACAGGAACTTATAACAAGTTAAAATGTTAAAATACTGGACCTTGTAAGGTCGTGGAGAAGCTTGCGGCTAATGCTTATGACATTGAGCTGCTAGAAGGAGTAGATATCTTGCCAAGCTTCAACACTGTTAATTTATACCATTGTTATAATGGGCAAACAAGTGGAGAAACAAGTATATGTTTAGATTCATTAATGGAGGAATGGATAATTACATGTATGGGAAGCTAATGATGCAGACAAGAGGGAAGGAATACAAGGCTGTACCAAACTGCAGTATAAATCTGACCTCTTGTATGGCACAATTTGCAGGTGTTGAATTTGTAATTTCTCTCTCGGCTGTATGGCTGATCAGATTTCCTGTCTCTTGCTGTACAGCTAAATCAATTCCTCTGATCTTTCCCTTTAGAGCGCAAACTATGAAACTGATCCAACAATATGAAAGCAAGTATACTGATTGCTACTTTTCCCTTACCTACGTCCAATCTGAAAGAAGCTTGATTGCAACTGGAGCTGTATGGCCAGACTGAAAGTATAGTAAATTGATGAATATTGCACTATAACCACCAATCTGCAATTAGGCAAATATTATCTGTCTTCTCTTAAATCAGATCTGTTGAATTTACTCAAATTTTGTGCCCAATATGGAGAACCACTGATTTTTTTCCAAATTTCCTGTCACCAAGAGCTGGGGCCACGTCCAACTCCAATTTCCTCCAGGAGATTTTGTTCCTGAAAGATAAATTCTGATTCCAATCCTCATGGAGACTCTAATCCCAATGCTGCTGGTAAAAACAATAAATCTGGATGTATAAAAATGAAGCCCAAACCATCTTCTATTTCAATTTTGTTTTCCCTCCATCACATTTGAACTTTCTAGAGTTCCATCTTATTTTATTTTAAAAACTTTGTTAAGTTTTATTTTAAATATTTCCTCACCTAGGGAAATCAATCCACATGAGGAAGCCTTGTTAATCATTATAAAGTGGCCCATTTTAAGTTCTAACTTCCTAGGGAAGTGTGCCCCATGGTCACCTTATTTTAATTTATTACTATATAGTATATTATGAAGTGACTTATAAATCACTTTATTATTATTTTATAAATTTATTAAAGTCTAACTTAGGAAATAATTCAGTTATTTCCAAATTATTCATAGCTCACTCATTTGGACCCCAATTTGAATTCTGTCTGATGACATCTGTCAACTGATGCTGTTTGACTGCTGCGAGCTAGGTGACAGTCTCCTCCTATAATTTAGGAACCCCTCTTAAAAAATAGGAACTGTGCTAAAAGTCTCTAGGCTAATCCCGGAGGTCCCTTGATGCATCTCGGTCAACTCCTAGTCAATCCCTAAAAAATGGGAATTCCTTTTAAAATCTAGGAGACTATGCCAAACTGGCTCACAAAGCCCTTGTATGACCCCACAAGCCCTTGTATGGTCTCTTATACAATCTGCTAGCCTACAAGAACTCATATAATAGGCCAATCCTGCTAGAAATACTGACACTAAGGAAGACACAAAAATGGGGACATTACAGTCTGCCCTCCCCAAGGATTGCTTGTTCTCAAGCAATTCCAGTACAATCTCCATTCAACAAATTGATCCGAATTGAAATCAAGAATGATCCCAGGGTCTTGCAACAATCTCAGAAGGAATCCACCGTGTTGATGCTGTGCCACTCTAATCATAATTGAAATCCCATTATGCCAAAACTGCACTATCCCCTCTTGCGATTCCCGAAGGTAATCATCATAAAAAACCCGACTATAATAATTGAGAAGACTGAAATCAATGACATGGAATGTTTCCTGCCAAAGCATCCAGAGGGGATCACGCCAACAACCTCACTTCTTATCATGATCTTGGGTACCCAGAAAAATACTCTGCCTAACCATATAGCACAATCCGAATCATCCCCCAACATAACATCCTCCAAGTGACGATCAATCACTAGCACGGCTCTATAATCAACCAATGAAGGGATATCTCTATGTCACCAGCTGCAAGGATGATGCCTGCACTTAATTTCCAAGTGACAAAGGCAACATCTTGAGAACAGTGATCAACCGTACTCACTGTGCTCAACCAAACATCCTCCATGAGTGTGTCAGTGTTAGATGTCCACCCAAATGAGAATAAGCTTTCATGGATGTGAAGAAGGATCATCATGAGTACATAATCAATCATATCTATCCACCACATACTGCTGTTACAAATTAGAGCAGCATTCGTCCAACTAAAACTCTGACTGCAAAGAATGCCACTTGTGTCCCCAATGTCAAAAGAAGATGGAATCTCATTGCTGGACCAACTTCCAACAAAAACTGAATGATCTCAAACTTCCCAAATCCTCCAAACAGCTGCTGTCTTAAAAGACCAAATTGAAATCTTTGTAATCAAAAGCTAAGTCACAGGGATCGCCGAATTTTTGGCTTCAGGTTCGAAATTCGGCGAACCCATAAAAAATTAAAAAAAATCTTAAAAATTCGGCTTCAATTCGTACGGTCAAAAGGCAGCTGTCGTTTTCTGAAAAAAAATAATTTTTTGGGGCATTTTTGGGGGGTTTTCGACATTTTTTTTAGTAAATAAACGTCATTCGTTTACTGAAAATGCATCAAGTTTGGAAGATTGTTTCTGGACGGCTAGGGCAAATCGTGGCAGCCATTGTCTGTCATTGTTAGCATTAGTTCGAGGCGATTATCGTCTGCAAATCGTCATGGTGGGTCGCGGTGGGTTGTGGGTCTGGCCTGCAAATCATCATGGTTATTGTTTACAACGTTTGCGCTTCCTTTGCAACCTGTTCGTGGGTCTGGCCTGCAAATCATCATTGCCTCTCGTGAATCGTCACTGCCTCTCCTCAACCTGTTAGCGGTTCCATTCCTCTCTTTTGCCGAGGGTGTTTCATGCTTATTTAAATTTATGTTGTTTTTTAGGTTTCAAGTTTTTTAAATTTATGTTGTCTTTATTTGTTTATCAATATTAAAACATTTGAGTTTGTTTAGAATGTTATAAATTTTATGTATATTTTTATTAAAATGTGAATATTTATTAATTTTTGTATGTTCCTTTATTATTATTATTTATTATTAGAATACTTTCTTTTTATTATTTTTAATTTTGTTTACATTAATGTATAGATATTTTTATTAAAACATTATTCATTAATAATTTTAATTTTATTAATATGTTTATTAATAATTCTATTTCAAATCTATTCTGCAATGTTAAACTATTTTAATAATTTATTAGATATACTTATATATTTTTGAAAATTATATAAGGCAAATTTAATGCCGAATTTTTTGACCTCGCCGAACTTCATCCGAACTTCATAGTTGTCGAACTCGAACTCGAACTCAAACCTTGTGACTTAGATCAAAAGTATAAAATAACCATTGATCACCAATGTGAGAGCTCCAACCCAATGGTGCCAACATGAGATACTACTGCCTTCAACATGCTACAGGAGAAGATATGGTGACAAACATTGTAGACCATATGGTACTTTACCCATCATATATCTTTGTATTACAAGATAGTATGTGAAACAATGTTAAATAGATGCCTCCCAAGATTGCCTTCAAATATATAATTAGGCTGCTGTCCCAAAGAGTGTACCATATTGAGAACTCCCCCCATGAGCTGTCACACTCCCCTTCTCAGGGTTACCAACCGTACTAACTAGAGGGGCTTCAGGGTGCGATCCCGTGAGAGGGGCATTGGGATCTATTATTATGGAGTGGGTGATCCCATGAAGCCAAAAAAAGTTTGCTATAGGATTAATTGGAATCTTCTCCTCTAAAGTAGCAGCCCCTACTTTTCAGGGTGCAGATTTGAGTGGGTGGAAGAGGTGGGGGGCTAGAAATTGCTCCACCAGCTTAGTCTTTTTTTCTGCCACTTGTCAATGATATAAAAATTTCCAATTCTTATCAATAATTTTTTAAAACTTTTTTATTTATTTAGTTAAGTGAATTGAATATGTTAAATTGAAAAAATTCATGAGACCACCTGCTTCCATAAATTGTGGGGCTTAAACTTTTAAGAATAAACTCCACTACAAAATTCATGGGATTGCCGACTAAATAATCCTAAAAAATCTCAACAGCACTCCTGAAATTGTTTAGGAAGTCCCCTTCCATGGGACCGGACCCTAAGAGAGCTTGGTATCTATCCAAGGAGACCAAAGTATAGAGAGATTTCTTCCAATCTGAGTTGAGATCACTGTGGCCCACATCATCCTTCGCTGCCCTAGGGGATGTATATGCCATTCCTTCTCTCATACATCTGAATTGAGCCTTCAACTGGCTCACCAACTGAGGTGTCTCATCAACCCCATGACCCAACTCCTGAGCACGATATGGAATTTCAACATTTGTTATCAGTAGCAAACCTCCCATCACTCAAAACTTGTGTCCCTTTCACATCTTTCGAGGTCCGATATACAATTTCAGCATGTTTGCAGTATGAATCCACAACACAAAAATTATCTTTAACGCCCAAACCTTGAGTGCCAATAGTAGAATACTCTGTAATACCATCTTCTACATGTGAAATGGCTGCTATCTCATGGTGATGCGAGAAAATATGATTGCAGTTGTAACTCAGAAAATTAGAATTTGTTTAATTCCTTAGAGCAAAGCCATCAACACTCTCAAGTACCTCTCCTTCCATGTGAGGTTGCCTATCAACTAGTACCGTTGATATTTCCAACTATAAATCAAGTGTGTCACACTTCATTAATGTTGACACATGGCTGTGATTTGGTGTTCATGTGAACTACTATTCTTTAGTGCCAAGACCTCACTCCCTTGATTTGCCATACATCCCCTGTTAAGATCCTGAATTAAGATGGCTTGATGAGTACTCACAACCGTATGCAATGCCTCATCCCATGGAGTACATCCAACTCTTCTTGTGGAATGGATGCTATCATATGATGGAGTAAGTAAACATGACCGCTGCTGCTAAAATCAGGAGTCACCATACCCTTGTATCATGTTGTCATTGTGTAAACTTTACTCATGTCATCATCATTGAAGATTTCATCCCCAACGCTTGCACTTTTGGTGCCTACACTTGTATATTCTTCTCCATTTGTGTAACCAATGGCTGCTTTGAATGAAGGAATAGGACCGCTGTCGTAAATCAGTTTAACAGACCTACTGTCGTGTCTCATCCTGCTATCCTCCAACACACCTTCCTCCATAATGTTATGTGCCCTTGCAAGTGTAGCTCGAAAGGGTAGCATAGGTGCTGTGTTTTCATGTAAATGGAAAGGTATGACACTACTGTACTTTACCAAAAATTCAGAACTGATTGTACCCTTTCTTATGTTTCCTTGGAAATCCTCAATAGCTGATATGTTTTTCACATCTATCCAACTCCCAGGCGTAACAGTCTCAAGACTTACAATATATACCCCGATAACATGGATTACTGGTGCGTGGTAGGTCTGAAGCAACTCAGGACTACTGTTGCCCATAATCAAGATCTCTGAAATATAGTCTGATATCACCAAGTTCAACACTCTACTCCAAGCAAAAGAGCGGCCCACAGTTTTAGCATGAATGTTGAGCAAAGCTATGCTCAAGATTGCCTGAAAAGTGATTGGAAAAGACCTCCTTAAAGTCTGAAACTGTGAACTCTCACTACTTTGACCAAGAAGAACTTGTCAACTCTCCGGTATAAGGGCAAACCACAAAATGATGTCTGATCTGCAACCAATCAGTGAGCTCAAAACTAAACATATGTGCCTTCCCTTGCCATGGAACATTCTCAAATGTACGAATCTGATCAATGCTCCAATCCTTATTGAGAAACTCGCCCCAATCCACCTGTAGATGAAAAAAATGGAACACAGTGGCTGGTCAGGAGGCAAGCAGGACCCGCAGGTATGAAAATTTCATCCTTATATCTTCTAGGGTCACTCCTATGACTCCCAACCACCTCCATTACTTGTTGAGAATCCCCAATATGGACACCAAACTAAGATAAATCCCCCAAGGACCAATGCATCACATGAAGAAACCACATTCCCAAGTGCCATAACATGCCCCATGCACTTTGGGTCTACCTCTTCATCTACATGTATCACATTCGGTGGTCTCCTTGGATGGTAACCAATCATCCCATGATGTGAAATAAGATCACCCTCAAGTTGGAAATCACGTTCCAACCCATGGCCTAAGTCATCTCTCAAAACCAAACCTATATTATCCTTTCCATGTGCGATGCTAGAACCCAATGTTATATCACCTCCTATCTCATACAGTGGGTTATCATATAGCTCCTCAACTTCCATCTCAAACAAAGGGTTATTGAAGGTTTCCTAGCTCTGATTTTTTGTAGGTGGATTGCTGCTTTGGTAAAGGTATAAATCAAACTTATCATCCTTGCCATAAGTGACTCCATTACTGTCTGAACTATCTTGTGCATCCTCACCATCGCTTTCAATGGTGTATTGTGGATCCCAGTTATCAAAGTCACCATCCTCGTGCTTGAGGTCAGCTGCAATTGAAGAGATATCAAGTTCCTTCTCAGGAGTAGCAAAACTTTGTCAGTGCTAGCCTGTGTCCCTGTGACATGCTCTTTCTGAATAATTATCTCTTTATCTTCTGTCTCTTCCTTATGTTTGAATCTGGCGACAATCTTTACAGACCCCCTTTTTATATTTGGATCCTTCATCAAATTAATCAATCCTTCCATTAACTCACATATAGACTTATTTGTTGTAGATATTCTTCCACTACCCAATAGGATGGCAGGCTGAACTAGTGCTTTGATGCCATTGTCATTGACACCCCAAAAGTGGATTTTTTGCCAAGTTCTGGTATTTTTTCAGAATTCTGATTTTTTGTGTTGTTTATTTTTTTCTGACTTTTTTGGTTTTTTTGAGGGTTTTTATGATTTTTTTGTGTTTTTAAAATGATATTTGCAAACTTGAAATTAACAGAAAGCTGAAAAGAGAAACAACAACCAACTTCTACACTACTAGGTGCCAAAGACTATTTGAAAACCAATTTATTTAATTTCTAAATAATGCATACAAGGTTGTACCAAACTGTAGTATAAATCTGACCTCTTGGATGTGGCACAATTTGCTGGTGTTGAATTTGTAATTTGTGATCTCTCCGCGCCAAAGCCAAATTATGCTGTTGCAGATTTGATAACTCTGATTTTTATGTTTTTTCTGTCACTAAGGTTGCTGTCGAGATCTGGTAGGAAAAAAATTTCTCTCTTGGCTGTACGGCCAATCAGATTTCCTCTCTTGTTGTACGGCTGAACTGATACCGCTGAAATTATGAAACCGATCCAACAATATGAAAGCTAGTATACTGATTGCTACTTTTCCCTTACCCAAGTTTAATCTGAAAGAAGTTTGATTGCAAGCTGGAGCTGTTCGACCAGATTGGAAGTATAGGAAATTGATGAATATTGCACACAACCACCGATCTGCAGTTAGGTAAATATTATCTGCCTTCTTCCCAATCAGATCTAATGAACTTACTTAAAAACTGTGCCCAATATGGAGCACCACCGATTTTTAGCAAATTTCCTCTCACCAAGAGCTGGGGCTACGCCCAACTCCAATTTACTCCAGGAGGTTTTGTTCCTAAAAGATAATTTCTGAATCAAATCCTCATGGAGACTCTAATCCCAATGCTGCTGGTAAAAACAATAAATCTGATTGTGTAAAAATGAAGCCCAAACCATCTTTTATTTCAATTTTGTTTTCCCTCCATCACATTTGAACTTTCTAGAGTTCCATCTTATTTTATTTTTAAAACTTTGTTAAGTTTTATTTTAAATATTTCCCCACATAGGGAAAATAATCCACATTAGAAAGCCTTATTAATCGTTATAAAGTGGCCCATTTTAAAGTTCTAACTTTCTAGGGAAGTGTGCCCCATGGTCACCTTATTTTAATTTATTACTATATTATAAAGTGACTGTTATATATCACTTTATTATTATTTTATTATAGTCTAACTTAGGAAATAATTCAATTTTTTTCAAATTATTCATAGCTCTCTTATCCGGATCCTAATCTGAATTCTGTCTGATGACCCCTCTACACTGATGTTGTCTGACCATTGCGAGCTAACTGACAGTCTCCTAAAATTTAGGAACCCCTCCTAAAAAATAAAAACTGTGCCAAAAGTCTCTAGGCTGATCCTAGAGGTCTCCTAATGCATCCCGGAAAACTCCTAGTCAATCCCTAAAAAAAGGATTCCTCTTAAAATCTAGGAGACTATCCCAAACTGGGTAAATTGGCTCACAAAGCCCCTTAATGACCCCATAAGCCTCTGTATGGTTCCCTGACTGTCCCAAACTGGCCAAATTGGCTCACAAAACCCCTGAATGACCTCATAAGCCTCTGTATGGTTCTCTATACAATCTGTTGGCCTATGGGATCCTGTATAATAGGCCAATCCTGCTAGAAACACTGACACTAAGGAAGGCCCAAAAATGGGGACATTACAGGGTTTTAGCCTGTTCGTTCAAACTGACTTTGGTAGCACTAAAAACACCTTGTAATCAACCTCTTACACTATTGCAATTAAGTATGCAGCCTTAGAGAACATCTGTAAACAGCTAGTAGCATGCTTATAACAGTTTGTTGAAGTTACTAGTGTTGAGTCATCATGGGCCATATGTTTTCTTGTTACATTTTATTCCTATTAGTATTTCATCAAACACTTGATATGCATAAAATCTCCATCAAAATTTGATTGGGAGTTTCAAACACACACTTTGAGAAGTCAAGAAGCTAGAACTGCTATGGGAGGTGACAGAATAGAATTTGATGATTGGAGCCACTTATTCAGTTACCCATGTGAGCTATAGGACCCATATGTTGAAGCCAAACACTTTCAAGGGCATTGGGCATGGATAATAATGTGGGCAAGCTGTTTTTGTGTGAAAATTGTGGCCTAAAATGTGATAGATTTGAAAGATTCAAGCAAGAGGGAAAAAATACAGCTGGGCCAGGTGTGAGAAAAGGGGAGGCAAACTGTTTTGTGACAAAAAAGGAGACATGGAAAAATAGGGGAAGGACCGGGTTAAGTAGATCCTATCTGTCTTGGTGGTAAACTATCACTTTGGCAAATTTATGTGCTGCGTAATAAGTTAGTCTCTTTTCAGTATGTTTGTTAGTCTTTTCTAGGTAGACATTTGTGATTTAATGCAACAAAACATCATTTTCTTTCATTGTGTATGAATTTGTGGTTGAGTTTTCAAGCTGCTAGGTCAAGGTGGTTGTTCAATTGATCTCACTACTTAGACCTCGTCATGTTCTGACTTCAAAAAACTTCCAAATTCTAGCTTCTGCCTGTATCAAAAAGAGTCCGCTGCTCCTCCTTATCCTAAATCATCAAAAGCACAAATTTTCCACTTGCAATAAGTCTTTTGGCTTGCGTGGTACTAACCATAGAGATTTTGTCCTTCTAAACCATAGCATTTAAATAGTATTGTTCACATTCAAGTACCAATTCAGTGTGAAATTAATTTGCACCTTTCATGTATAAATATTGACTACCAAAATGATTTAGCATACATGCAAAGGAATTACATCAACCAAAATTTCGTCTTTAATTTCAGCTCTAATGCTAAAAACTGAACTTACATTGCTTCTTGATGCTTATGTCCATTGCTTGTCTTAGCCATCCAAGTGTGTAGGGCTGGCAATGCTCTATGGTCATCAAATACAATTCTTTAATCAACTTTTGTGATGTGAGGATAGCTTTCATGCATATATCAAATAAAGAAACCATATTCATATCCTTAATTCTAATTTTATGTGAAAAATCTTTGCGAGCTCTTCTTCTTCTTAGGCATTAGAGCTTTCACCAATAACATAATAATACTAACACAGCACACAGGAAGCTCTTTCACCGGAATCTGAATCACTGCTATTGCTTTATCTTTATTGACGAAAGTTGTATCAATGTTCTTTCTCCATGATTGTGCAAGATTCGGGCGAATCTTCCAATATCTCTCTTTTGAGTCACCATGCAAACTGATCCCCGCCCTTTTCCTTCTTTTGCACGAAAGTGTTTGTCTTCTTATTAGACTAAGTATTTGTCTTCTTCCTGTACTTACCATGGCCTTTTCCCTTTTTCTTCTTGCTACTGCTGTCTCTGCTTATGCAGCTTTCTTCTTATCCAACTCAAGATAGTGCACTTGGGCACATCATTCATCAATTTCCTTTGGTTTTCCCATCAGAATGGGTCTCTTGAAGAGCCCAAACAGCCATCCAACGTATTTCATCAATATGTCCCTATCCATGACACCTTCGCCCAATTATACAATTTTCCCTTGCCCTTGACAAAAGTTGTACCACTGCTTTACGTGCTCATCCTCATGGCAAATGAGATAGAACTGTTTCTTAAGCAAAGGTTCAAAGTCCACCCCTTTATATAAAATAGGTGCAACTTTGCAACATTTCAACAATAATGCATACTTCTCATACTATGCCAATGCATGACCTGCATGTTTGAGCCAACTGAATGATATTTGTTGGTGTGGAGTGAGCTTATGAAGATTAAAATAGGCTTCCACTTGCGAGATCCACTTTTCCAGCTTCTCGGTGCTAATTTCCATCATATGGCTGAGTATTTTTTTTTTGGCTTCAGCTTTAAAGTTGCTTCCCTTTCATGATTCTCCTTGTTACAGTTTAGACTTTTCTGTCTGCCTCTTTTCTTCATAAGTTCTCACCTTCTCGGCCCTCTCTGTTACAGCAAGTAGAATGTATTCCAGCCTATATATTTTGCTTATTATACTGGAAATCCTCACCACATTGTCTTCAAGCTTCTTAAATCTCACTTCATCATATTCTTCTTCCCTTGCCATGGTTTTCTATTTCTTACCCAAAATTGGAACCAATTTCAGATTCATAGGGTTTAAGGTTGTCACTTTCACTTTTTCTGATGGACAGTATACCACATTGACAGAGCTCTTCTCAGTAATCTTATGCTCTAATTCTACCTGATTTATAACGAATTGATTTCTATTCTTCTAGCTCTCATCAACAAATGGATATCAGTCTCTTCTTAACTTGCACAAGTTCCCCTCATTGCATACATCATCATATTTAACATGTACAATGAAAGAAACATGCTTAGAATGCAGGAAACAAATGAAGATACTAGACACAGATAACAAAGTCGCACCATGAAAAAGAGATATCCACACAACCACGCAGCTGAGAAATCCTCAAAGGGAAGACAACTCAAGGAAATGCAATTTCTTTTCTCATGTCACTGTAGCAGAGATTATATAAGCCTCACATCACCCAATAGGTCTGCGTTGGAACATACAAAAACTACCCATACTGGTCCTTCAAACTTGCACTGCCTCTAAACTGAAGAACATTCTATTCAATCTCCAACCAATCTCCTTCTGCAAGTATTGCCAGAAGTTTGTACCGAGTGCCATCCTTCTAAATGTCTTGAAACACACATGTCTAGACACCACCCAGTCTCCCATTGTTGTTTTTCTGTGTGTATATTCAATTCATTACTCAGAAAGGACGATTTTCTCTTCCTTTATATCTATTGGTGGTGCCCCTTCACCAAGGGTCACCACTATTCCAAGATGACCCAATTATATTAATATATAATTAATATAATTGATATATAATTATAACTCATATAATTAATATATGATTATATATCATATAATTCATATAATCATATAATTCATTATCAATATAATATATTATAATATAATTATTATATTATCAATATAATTATATTATCACAAGTTAGAATATCACAATAATAATATAATAATTATATTATCACAACCTTTATGTTATCTATGTCGGCTTGAAGGAATCCAACCATAGCTACAATAACATTAACACTCCCTCTTAGCTAGGGAAGAATCCTTCTCAATATTTGAGTTATGTAATGATATCCACCATGTCTACTCCCAAAGAGTGGGTCCATCATGGCTACTCCCATGAATGGAAAATGCAAATGAACACAAGTGTGCATCACATAATTACTCAAACGTGATGTCGGCATTTCATCACGACGTTTACCATGGCTACTCCCAGAGGGTGAATCAACACAAGTGCTAAGTCATGGAGTCCCTCACATGACATCCACCATAGCTACTCACAGAGGGTGGAAAGAACAAGTGCACAAGTGCCCATCACAGAATCACTCAACGTGATGTTGCCATCTTATCATGACGTTCACCATTGCTGCTCTCAGAGGGTGAATAAACACAAGTGTAAAGTCATGGATTCTCTCTCATGACATCCACCATGGCTACTCCCAGAGGGTGAAACAAGGGCTTTTACCTCAAACTTCTCTCTCACAGAGAAGAATGCATTACAAGGGCTGATACCTCAAATCTCTCTGTCTCAAAGAAAAATGCTACAAGGGCTGACACCTCAAATTTCTTCGTCCCAAAAAAATATGCTACAAGGGCTGACACCTTAAATTTTTTCGTCCCAAAAAAATATGCTACAAGGGCTGATACCTCAAATTTCTCCATCTCAGAGAAAAATGCTACACGGGCTTGCACCTCAAACTTCTCTCATAGAGAAAAATGCATTAAAGTACACCTCAAGGAATCACTGATGCTAGGACTCCCTCTCAGCAAGGCTTCATTCTCCACAACTCCAAGCTTGTCTCGAAAATGGACCAACTTCACTTTGGGAAGAGGCTTGGTGAGAATATTGACTGTTCGTTCTTCTGTGCTAATGTACCTCAACTGAATAGCATCTCTTTGCACCATATCTCTAATATGGCGATATTTGATCTCCACGTGCTTTGACCTATCATGAAATACAAGGTTGGAGTCTTCATTACTCTTGGTGAATCCCAAGCTCACCAAGTATACATCTATCCTGGAATATCACGACCTAGGTGTCCGCATAAAGGCCTTCTACCATACATACATGAGACTCCATCCCATGAATCATAGTCCTTTGACTATTACAATTTCTTGATCACTAGAGAAACCATCTTGACATGGTCCACTCCCTCTGAGCCAATATGACCAAGATCCTCGAAAGTCAACTGAAGTAGATCCTCTAGTTGCTCCCTCTGTCACGGAAGCATATCTTACTCACATGGTCGTAATCATGGAAGATATCTTGCTCCAAGAGACTCTCATCATTTGAATGATCCACATACGGCTGAAAGTGCTAGATCCAAGATCACCTTGGACTTACCGTCATAAGATTGAGCCCTAGACCTGACAGGAATATGTCCATCCTGAGATTAGAAAAAAACCCCCTCGCAGTCCGCTCCCTCTCACTGGGAGAACCCTCTTGTCTCAGTTAACAAATCATGGGTTTGTCAACCTTGTCCAGCCTTTCTGTGCCATTTCACCTTTTACCAGCTTGTAAGCTGTGCCAGTTTGATTTGGGATAGCATGAAGAAATGCAGTAGTTATGTGTTTATTGTTTTCCTTCCAACCACATGCAAGGCTCAACAAATGGTCCTTATATTCATGCAATCAGAAATGTATGGTCTCGCAGCCACCAAACATTTTCTTAATAGAATTACAAGAGCAAGTATTTCTCTGTCCCTCTAAAATCATAGCAGCACTTGGAAAGGTATGGTAGCAAGCACAATCTCCTCTAACTCTGCCCTTTACCAATTATGAGTTGCTGGCTGCAGTTCATCTCAAACTCCTTGAATGGTGCTGTTCACTATTAGAACCGTAATACATTTATGGATCCCCTGCTACAGGCAATATGAGTGCAGATTTTTGTTCCTTAGTATATGAGTTCACTCAGCACCAAAGAATAACAAACTCATAGACAGATCATCACTAGTACTGCGATCATACCATCATCAGGGCTGCGATCATAGCAGACCTTTTATGGTCGACACTCCCAAGTTTGAGCATACACCAGAGGAACATTTATGTCATCTCTAAGGTGGCATCATACACAACAATACCTAGATTCTGAGATCACATGGCCATACACGGCATATTTCTGGTAAAGATTGGTGAACATATATTCAGTGCATCATTCCAGGTTACTCAGTGACATCTAGAGAGATATCATTTGTAGAAGATTGATATATATACCTTGTTGGTGCGAATGCCATCCCCAATTAGTTCGGACACCAGCATCATTGAGGGGAACTACAACCAATCTATCAGTGGAAATATAAATATCGGCTCTGGCTTTAACATCAACGATGATTTTGTTCAACTCATATGCCTGTGGATCAAAGACACAGTGAATATTTAGTTAAGGCAGAGTCTTTGCACACGATCTGGAGCTTTCCTAAAGGAACACCCGCAGTTTATCATATTTGTGCATTGGAGAGACTATGAACATAAATCTTGGGTGGAGATATAGACACAGCATGGGAAGACCAGCGACGGTCTACATCCAGGTGACATCAGAGTTCAGAACATTTGTAGTAAATTGGAGGTGTGACATAATTAACATTCCAGATTGACATTCATATTACCAACAACAGGATCCTAGCATATCTATAGTAGCATTATATACATGGTCATCCATTCATTTCACATGCTGTCACCTTTGACACCCAAATTCTTATTCTTAGTAACAAAATCCCTTTATCGCAATTGTCAACGACACAAAATGGTGCCCAATGATTGCTGACTCCAATATAAAAATATTAAGCTAATTATTAGATTGTTGCATAGATGCTTGGTGAGAGTGTCGTTCCATGATTCATTCCGCCTGAAGCATCTATGTGTTGCAATTGTGCTTGGTCATGTATTCCCCTATGAGAAGGTGCTGATTGGATTCTCGACGATGATGATGCGCTGAAACCAGCCCTCCGTGTTCTTTCTGATGAATTTGATTGCTCTATTATTTGATGATCCTTCTATATCTTTTATTGGTGTGGAACATATCATCTCCTTCTGATTCAATGGTGACCAAGTCACCAAGTCTTTGGATTGACTGTAGTTTTCTTTGAGGATCGCATCAAATCCCTGTTCGAACACTGATAATATAAATGCTGAATTCTGTCCCAGGCTTTTCTCTGATTCCATGGTGTTTTTCTGTTTGTATATTCAATTCATTACTAAGAACGGACAATTTACTCTTCCTTTATATCTATTGGTGGTGCCCCTTCACCAAGGGTCACCACTATTCCAAGATGGCCCAATTATTTTAATATATAATTAATACTAATTATAAATTCAATATCAATATAATTATATTATCACAACCTTTATGTTGTCTATGTCGGCCTGAAGGAATCCGACGATAGCTACAATAACATTAACACCCATGGCCAATGTAAAGATGAAAGACATCCATGTGAAGTGTTCCAACATCAAAAACTTTCAAAATTCTAGCTTCTGCCCAGATTAGAAAGAGTCTCCTCTTTACCAATCACGAGTTCGCCACTAGTTACACATTTGCCAGTGGCAAACTCTTTGTTCCCCCCATGGAATTGCATTTTCAGGTACATTTGGCGCCAGCAATCTACATCAATCCAAACCACCCCTTATACCTTCATACACACTTCATCAACTGTTCACTCCATTTTAGTCAAATATTTCAAGATTTTGTTCTCCCAAGCCAAATCCTGACTAACAGCTTCCACGTTGACCCTAATGGTTCAATGTGGTTGACCAACTTTCTGGATCAAACTCTAACAGTTAAAATAATGTAGACAATAATATGATGTGCTATACCACTTCATGTTATATTTAGTCCAAATACATTCTAATTCTATTTATTGATGATCTACCTATTTAATATTTTTTATCTGCTCCATAAACTCGTAAATGCTCACATGTTGCATCTTTTTGTCATTTGATGATGTATGTAATCTCTATCAACATTGGCCCCATTGTGCATTCTCCCACACTCGAGCACCATATGAGATCATCTGGAATATTTGTTAGCAGTTCCCAGATGCCTTCACCATATGGCTAGACTATTATCTGCTGGACAATGCATTGACTATTTACTTTTGCATCTACTGGCTTTCAAAGCCTCATGCCATAAGAATGTAATCATAATGGTACAATGTTTTACACGAGAGTTGATTGAACATAGTTTTTGATAGTATTATTTGGAGAATTTGGTTGAAGATACTGTTATGATTGACAAATGATTAATCTTTAATTAAATTGCCACAAATATGCAAGATCACTGTTCATTAAGTTGTCCGGTCCTGGAACTGCACAAATATATTTACAAGTTTCAAACAGTTTTGAGATATTTCTTTGTTATTGTGCTTTGGAAGTCATTTGATTAAAGTAATATTGGAATCATTGATAGTTCCACAGAGAGACATCTATGTCCATTACAACTGCCCCGGATGTTTCAAGGACATCCCCTTGCATCCCCATTTTAATTGTCTTCTTCTCACATCACTGAGATGTTTCAGAATTTTTTGTCATAGTGGGTATATTATCTGTTCTAGGAAAGGAAGGGTTTGGGACATTAAGCAATGCCTCCAATCTGCTGAAAATCTCCCATGGAGCCCGTGTGTCCCTTTCATCAACTACTGTTTTATAAAATAGAGAAAAGTAGATTTCCAACAATAGAAAACTCAAGGGGGTTGGGGTGGTTTTCAAATAGTTAGTTTCATTATCATTGATAATATGACAATCAAATATTCTTGTTTATGATTCTGTATTCATATTTTGGTGTTTCACTCAATATTCAATGGTTAATGCATGAAATTGCATTGTTCAATGTTGTAGATGTTAATGCTATTTGAATTTCAGTTCTTTAGATTGTTTAAGGAGAAATTTGCCCTCACAAAGATTCCTGCTCCGAGGGAATTGCGGGAACATAGCTAATTTAATAAATTTCTTTAATTAATTACGGACAAGCAAAACTCATGGTCTTAAGCAAAACTCTCCATAAACCCTTTTGACTCTTGGTGATTTTTTCCTGTAAAACTCCCGAGTAAATGCAAAAAATCTAGAGTTTTGTATTAAAATTCATCAAAACTCATATTCTTGCTTGCAGTTTTAAAAATGTGATTTTTGTAGATGGTAACTATTGCAATTATTACCCAGCATTGCTTGTCTTTCATATTTTGTTGATTGTATTTATCTGTCTTACTGTTTAACTGTATGTGCACATATTCTTTTTCTTTTCCTACTTCAGTTGATCCTTGATGCTTTATTCTTCTTATTTCATTTATCCTGTTTCTAGTTATTCCTTCGGAAAAATTTACTAGTTTCTTAGTTATTTTTTCACTTCCAGTTCCCAATTTTTTTCAATCTGGGTTATTTTTTCATTTCTAATTGCCAACTCATTGTAAACTGATTGTTATATATACACTCTACACACACAATAATAACCCACTTTACATTGATTTGGGGAAAGGAAGTTGAAAAATGAACTAAGAAATAGTAGTTTTTCCAAAGGAGTGACTAAGGATTCCAAAAAAAGCTGGTGTTTCTTGCATCTTGTCTGTAGTAATTTAGGTTTTGAAGTATTACAACCAGCTTGAGATTAAAAACAAGCAAAAATAAGATGTCATGATTTGTTCATCTGGGGTACACAAGGCACCTATCAATGGAGCAATTCACTTATAGAGTTTGAACCATGCTCCATAGAAACTTCAAAAATACGAATAAAATGAATTGGTATTTAAGATGTACAAATTAAGGCATCTTGTAGAATATTTTAGGTACATAGATATTTGCAATAATGTCATTGAAATGAATTCTTTGAAAATTTGAGACCTCATAATTGAAATGTGTAGGTTCATATAGACAACATGAAATGGATACTTGCGATTTTGTAACTAGTGCAAGACTTTGGATGCCATAGTAAATGAGAAGGGAAGCCCATTTATGAAATCAAAACAGGGGAGGTTAAAAGGGTGCTCATTTTGTTAAATATTTACTTTTAGTATGATTGTGCATTTTATGAATTTGTTATGTGTTTTTTGGGCTGTCCAAATTTTCTTTCTTTGTGTTGGGAAGGGTGTTGTACACCTTGCATAAATATTGAATTTTGTAAATTTTTCATCCACCGTAAATTGGGACACCACACTTTTTGGGTAGTGCAAATGTTTCCTACATGAATGTATATAACACTGGAAATTTATTTAATTTTGGAGGCTAGGTAAAATGCATTAAAGTTGGGTCAAATAAAGACATGTCATTTGGAGCACTTGGATTGAAAAAGGCATTTGTATTCTTGAGCACCCACCTTGGGAAATGTCACTTAGGTGCATTGATTAGAAAACATGGTGAGTTTTTTTGTCACTCTCTTACCCCTATATAGAGTGCTTGGAATGGGATGGGTATAGTTGTTGAAAGATGGCTACATGTTGACAGAATAGCTTAGGGAATGGGTCGAGGATCTCCTTGATAGCATAGGCAAATCCTTTCATTGCATCATGATCTTCTTAGTGCAGTTACATAAGGCGCAATGCTCTTATTTGCTGAATTTTTTTCCCAAAAAGGTTTGCAAGGTAAAATCTTGGGTTAATTGTTATTTTGTTGAAATATTAAGGTTCTTTGTCAGAATTCTTTTGTTAAGATTAATATTATTTCCAACATTTGATTTTTGAGCTGATTTTAGCTTGTTTGATCTTGTGGGAAGGACAATTTTATCCTTGTAATAATCTTTGTTTCAGTACAAATATTTTTATTTATGAATAAGTGTCTGCAGTCTATTAATTAGGTAATATAAGCACATGTATTCACAAAAAAAAGATGGGTGGATACAAGATCACTCCTCGAGTCAAATGGGGTTAAGCCAGGAATAAAAAATAATAACAGTAAACAAAGCCCGTATATTCAAGGTTCTCTTTGGTGTGTTACACATCAATGGTTTGACAAAAGTACTATTTATCATCAGAACGAATGATGTTGGAAGTCCATGTTGTCTTTACCAAAGATGGTTGCCAAATGGAAGAGGAAGTTTGGCATTTGCCAAAGGGTTCATTTTGGAACTTTGTTCAAACTTGATGTTAGCATCATGGATAATGAATATGTTTTCTCCATGGTCCCTAATATTTCCACTATCACTAAGGTGATGCCTTGTGCAAATGAAAAGAATATGCTCAAGGGATGCTTCAAGACATTGCCATGGTGATATTGTGAAAGGTATTAAGACAAGAAGTTGCCTCAAGGAGGACTCAAGCTATTGCCAAGGCGATAATTTGGGCAATGTGAAAGGAAGTTGCTCAAAGGATGTCTCAATCTATTGCCATAGTATTATCTTGGAAGGCATGGAGGCAAAATGTCCTAAATCGAGGAAGTCTCAATCTATCAACTTAGGTGATACGATGGGTAAGGTGAAAAATGGTTGCTTAAGGAGTGCCTCAAGCTCAAACCATTGCCTCAACAAGACCTTCGAAGATAAAGGGTTAAAGTTGGTGCCAAGAAGTGCCATAAGTTGCTGAGCGTATTCACTTGTTTTTTGTTGTCAAGGGAGACTAGGATGACACCCCTTGAATATGATAGGATTGCATAGTTGTATAGTGGCAGAAAATTTCAAGTCCATAGGGCTTTAGAAAGTTGCAAAAGGGAATTTCTTAGGTAAGGTATCACCCAATAAATACCTTTTGGTCTAGGGAAACCTCAAGGTGATGCTCAGATGACACCTTATGGTCTACAAAGACCCCAAGCTATTGCCCAAGTGACATCTCAAGGTTTTGGTTAGAGGAGACATCTAGGGACCACTTTGGCAATACCTAAAGTTGCTGGCGCAAGGGAATTTCAAGATATCGACCCTTTAATACCTTAAGTCTTTGGCAAGGAGAGATTTTAAGGTATTGCCTAAGTGATGCCTCAATAATGCACTTGAAAGTTTTTCAAAATCTCATTGGGGGAAAATTTTAAGCTATTGCTGCTATGATACCATTGAGATTGTAGCATGAAAGAATGGGTCACACTGGTGAAAAGGTTTTAGGGTCTTAAAATCTAGGTAACTAGCTAAGGGACTTGAAGGCTATTCTTCAGATTCTGATTTCCACGAATATTGCATATGTGAGAACAAAATCACATAACATTTAATTGAGCTCTCAAAGTTTGGGAAGTTTTGTAAGGATAGTAGTAGATCCAAATGTAAGACAACCACTTACACCCCTCTGCAAAATAAAATTTAAGCAGATGGGCCTCAAGGTGTTGAGGACATGAACCATGCTACCATTTGAAACTCTGCTTCACTTTCAATGAGAGCTTTGACAATGGCATGGTCAAATGTGAATTTATTATAATAGTATTATATTATTATAAGACAAGGCTTATAGGTGTAATAGAGCCACCCTGGTGGCAAGTGTTTTCTTTCTATTTTTGTAGTTCGCTATTTAGTGGGTCATTTAATTTTAATCTGTTTGAGTTCTTTCTTCTTCAGTCTCTATATATGGAGATGAAACTCTTTGTAATAATTAATCCTGTTTTTAATAGAGCAGTATTAAAATACTTTGTTCTATTAATTATTCCAATATGTTATCAAAGCAGGGAGGTACATGAAACAAAACTGAATCTTCTGGAAAGTTTGTGGGGATTACAAGGTTAAATTACAGGTTGACTTTTTATGTAGGACAATTTAAAAAAAAAATTGTGTAGGAAATTTCATGCAAAATAACTCGCATGTGCATGTATTTGAGTTGCATGTACTTGTGTGAACTTACATGTTGCTTTCATGTGCTTGTATGTCATTGCATTTGAAGGATTCATAGAGTTTAAGGTTTTGGGTTTTTTTTTAACATTTTTTTTTAGCTTGGGTAGCTTTGGGAAATCTATTAGATGGAATTGCATATTGTTAAAGGTTTGTGGATTGCAATGGATGTTCTATGTGATGCTTTTATGCAGATAAAGGTTTTAAAGTTTCTTTAAAATTTTGTAAAGAAGGTACTAAGGTTTAAACATATTTAGTTTTATTATATTTTTCGGAATGGAAATTTTTGTTGGAATTGCTCTAAATGACCAACACAATGAAGATGGAGCAGACTCAGAAGGTTGGACAGCCATGCACATTGTTTATGGGTATCTTGAAGTAAAATGTGTTGAGGTACTTCTTGAAGCTAATGCCCGCGCACTTTGTTGCCATGTTGAAAGCCTTCTAGATGCATTTCCAGGAGAGCCTAGAAAGATTACTATGTCAAATGAATTGCATGTAGTTTAAGAAGTTCACAACTTTGAAAACTTGAAGGAATCCATATAGATGAAACTCAAAATGGGTGGTTGCCTAGTTACCTTGCTAGTTTGTAATCTTGGGAATCATACTCTTATGAGGGCTATGATACAACTTGATGGAGCTTAGTGAAGTAGCTCAACATGGATTGCTGTCCAATGATTTGAGAGTTTAGGGAGGTGGTAATTGAGAACTCAAAATTTTTGCTGGAGCTACACCTTTACGAAGGTTTGAGGCAATTTTATGGAGTTCTACTTGGTGTACGGTCTATTTTCAACTAAAACCTTTTGAAGAATGGCATATTCACAGTTTAAGATCTTTTTATTTTATGTTTCCAACTAAGTTGCCGAATCGGGTATTGACACGGGTACGGGTACGTGGATACGGTACATAGATACGACATAATTTTTTTAAGGGGTT
This sequence comes from Chamaecyparis obtusa, assembly GCA_027943335.1. Classification (NCBI taxonomy): domain Eukaryota; kingdom Viridiplantae; phylum Streptophyta; class Pinopsida; order Cupressales; family Cupressaceae; genus Chamaecyparis; species Chamaecyparis obtusa. The sequence goes on from BSBK01003987.1 coordinate 153,828, forward strand.
GGGTACGTTTAGATACGTCCGCACAAAAAGATATATAAAAATCATAAATATATATATATTTTGCAGCGTAACAACAAGAATTAAGAAATAGTATACTTGTAATATTAATTATTTCATATACAATTTAACAAATTAATATTATAACAAGAAATAATAAACATAAATTAAACAATTATATATTATATAATGTTACTATTAAAATATATAACAATTTGAATTGAAAAAATAAATAAATACAACTTTAATAATAAATTACTAAGATTCCGCAGGGATTCCAAGAAGTACCCGATTCTGGTACATACCGTACCCGGAATTAGCAGTTAAACTAGACGATTCAGCAACTTAGGTTTCCAATGAAGTAAGCCTTAAGGAGGGGTATTAGAACAATATCAAATTATTGAAATGTAAGGCTTACAGTTGTAATAAAGTCACCTTGGTAGCAAGTGTTCTCTTTCTATTTTTTAGTTCGATTTTTAGTGGGTCATGTAATGTTTATCCATTTGAGGAGATGAAACCCTTTTTAATAATTAATCTTGTTATTCAATATAATATTAAAACATTGTGCTAGTTAGTTTTTGTAATAGAAATTGTTGGTTAGTGGTAAATGATCTTTAGGTTATTGAGGATGTTTAACAGGATGCCATGGGAAACTTCGTATCATTAGTAGTGATGTGGATCTATTAGCTGGAGATATTAATCATGGTGCCATGAGGAGCTTGTCGATTTTGTAGTGTGTAGTGAATTTATTTGTTCGAGATTAATAAGAAAGGATGAATAGAATGCTAATGGAAAGGGCTAGGCATATGCTCAAAGTTTTTATTTTATTAATACATCTACTACATGAATACTTGTTGATAAAATCATAAAAGAGGTTTGCATAGGTAAGAAGCCCTTGCTTTGGCATCTTAAAGTTTTTGGTTGTGATGCATACTTGGAGGAGAAGAGGTCTAAGCTGGACTTAAAATCAAAGCAATGCATCTCTATTGACTTTAGTGATTATATGTGAAGATAGACACTTTGAAATCTTGAGGTAGGGAAGATGGTGTGCTGTGATAGTGTATTCTTTGAAGAGATCAAGTCTTCTCCTATTGAAAAACCTAGAGACAAAAAGGAAAAGATTGTGCAATTTGAGCGAAAGAATTATAAACTTGCATCTTATCTTAGACTTGAGCATGAACTAGAGGGTGATGATGGACCAATTGTGGAAAGTGGTTTTGTCAAGAAGGTGGAGGATTTTGTCATTCTACTCTTAAGCAGGTCAACTTGGTAGAAAAGAGAACTTAAGAGATATATCCCACTTTATTTTTGTTGTATTTTTGCATTGTTTATTAGTAATGATGAGCCAGAACTTTGAAGGAAACATTAGAATCTAAGGAGAGCAAGTCTTGGAAAGGGACCATGAATGAGGAGATGGCTGCCCTTGAGAGGAGTGGAACTTACGAGTTGGTTCAGTTGCCTAAGGGAAGGATCTTTATTGGTTGTAAATGGGTGTTCAAGAATTTTAGTTTTGAGGGCAAGATTATAAAATGCAAGACACAATCAATGGTGAACTTTTAAGGGGAAGGTTGTGAAATAGAAGGCACAATCAGTGGCTAAGGGTTATTCCTATACATTTTGTTAGTTGGATGAGCAAGAGAAAGGTTGCTAGTATTTTAAATATAGAAGCTGAGTGAATGACAACTATTCACACTAAGAGACTTTAGAGATTGTGTTTAGATGTTGCTTAGGACAAGATATAATCTAAATTGATTATGATGGTTAAAGTGTTTTTTTTAGCCACAACACTACACAAAGCACATTAAAGTGCAATATCATTTTGTTTGTGACACAGTGGAGGATAAAAGGGTGATCATTGAGAGGAGCTGAGCACTTTTTTGTATATTTCTAATCGTTTACAAATGTTATGCTCATACAGCATCAACATGAGACCAAAAGAAGCTCTTGCAAGAGCTCCTTTCGAGCAAGCACATTAGAAACTACCTCCACACTAGAAGTCATCTATGAAATGGGCAAGAGTCACAACTCAAAATTCAACATTAGATGTCCTTTTGGGATTTGAACTTGGGTCTCCACAATGAGAACTCAGTGTTTTAAGTTTTTAGCCAAGCTCAACCCACTAAACAAACTGAGCACTTTGGATATTGTTGCAGATTTTTATGAAGCCATAAGCATAAGTTCTTTTGGTGTGGTATTGCAATGGGGATGTCTTTTCTGACATCATTGGACTTAACATGTTGCCCCATTTATTTTTTCGGTGCTTATAGGTGTGAGTGATGGATTTCTACAATTTGCCATTATTTTTTTGGGTTAAATTCAGAAAGGTTTTGGTCTGATTTGTTGCTGTAAACTTTCCAAGGGTATTTTTGACTTTTGAAGCATGCGATTTCTTTATAGTAGTTTCTAATATTAATATTAAATTCTTCTTTTTTATTTTCTATCTTAAGTTTGTAGTTTAAGAGTAGGAAGACTGAAAAAACCTTTGATTTTTTAAAGTATTATAGAAAAATAATATTTTATTTCTTTTTAATTTCAAATGGATTAACATCTCTTCTCAACACAGGGTGGGCATTTGCTGATTCACTATTACACAGACTGGCACCTCTGTGGGTTGGAGCCAAGGGACTAGAGTTTACCTGGGATTACCTTCTTCAGGGACTGGAGGCAAATGCAAATTTGGTACCCTTTTCTCCATTTCTGTTTTCTTTCTCATTGCTGAAAATGCAATCACTAGAAATATTTTAAAATTAATTATTGTGTAACATTTCCCTCAAGTTAGATAGTTTCTTGATGTATATATTTGATTATTTCCTTAAATTATCTTCCATTTTTTGTATATGGTGCTACATGTGTGCTGACATATTTGTTGTACTCGGCTGCAGATTCTGACGGTGTCACTTGCAGCTTTAGGATCATTAATGTGGCTTCGCAAAAATAAACCCAAGACATTAGTTCCCATCATATATGCAAGTGCTGGTGTTCTGGCAACTATGCCTTCTATTATAAGGTTTGTTATTTTGAATTTGATTATCATTAACTTCAGTAGATTTATTAGTGAGTGTGGGTATGATTGGAAAATTTGTCTTTAGTCAGTAGTTTCTAAGCTATCTTATTTTAGAAACATAAATGAAATTGGGAGCAACCTTTGCCTGAAACATTTCATTAACCATAATAACTAGTAATTTACATAGTTGTTATGATAAACACAGAACTTATAACTTTCAAGTTTTAGTTTTGAATTAGAGCCACATTGATATTTGTCATTTGATCATCAATACTGTTGGCAGACTATTTTTGTTTAGAATTCAAAACAAACAAAATATAAAACCTGGCAAATCTAATATAAGGTTTGATTTGATATATTTTCAACACTGAACCATTAACTCTTCTAGTATGAATAACTCTTCAACAGAAAACATGCATCCAGTTGCTATACAAAGTTCTTGTTTTTATTTGTCTGCAAGTGATTTTCCTGGTTCGAAAACAAACAAATAATAATGAGAGAAATACACAAGGAAGCTGCAACTTTAAAAAACAGAGTTTGAGAGTTCATGTTTTTTTCTGTAGCCATCTAGAAACGTTTTTGCCATCCTCAAACCAAACTAACCTGCATAATATTCAGTTCAAATCCCAATTTCTCAAGTCAGATTACAACCTGCAATGATAGTTATTCCTAAAATTTAGTCCATTTTGCATATCAGAAACTACCTTGTTGCAGCTATACAGAAATAGGAATCAAATTTCAGCCAATGATGGGAGAGTACAATTTTATCATTGCTTCAAGAGAAAAATAGGAGATGATGCTACCATTGTTGTTAAAATAGCTATTATTAACAATGATTTGTAAATCCTTATCCATTGAGGGGTTTAAAATTAGATATCATTTACATGTAGTTTCTAGGGGTAAAATTTCCTACAGTGATGACTTAATTGTGTTCTGCTTGGTGGTTTGTGACATAGATTTTGTCAAGTTGGAGGAATTGACTATAAATTTATTTGCCATAAATTTGGGCTTATACGAACTTGGTTGCTGAAGTGGTTTGTTGTAAATATTCAACAGTGATGATTTAATTATGTTCCGCTTGGTGGTTTGTAACATAGACTTTGTTAAGTTGGAGAAATTTACTTTAAATTTAATTGCTATAAATTTGGGCTTATACAAACTTCGTTGCTCAAGTGGTTTGTTATAAATGTTCAACAATTTAATTGTGTTCTGCTTGGTGGTTTGTAACATAGACTTCGTTAAGTTGGAGGAATTAACAGTAATTTTAATTGCTATCAATTTGGGCTTGTGCAAACATACTTGGTGAAATATCTATACAGAATAATTAGACAGCTATATCCTCTTCACCATACTTACAAAATCAAATTACTGTAGATAAATACTTCTTCATAAAATCAGGCTGTATTTATTGAAATAGTGCTGAAATATTCACAGTACTTTGGAGATAAAGATTTCAGATCATTTAAGGAGGCATTATGTGTTATAAAACTTTATAGTTCTATATTAACCGATCGAGACAAAGCCTCCTTAAATAGAAAATTACAAGACTGTTGTGATATTTCTATTAGGATTCAACTGTGTAGTTTTTGAGTCAAACTTATTGACCCATGTTTCATGAGTAGAGTTCACAAGAACCCATCTCTTGTGAGAATGAATGGAACACTTAGTACTCATTGCATCTAGGTGATGCTCACAGAGTTGAAGCACCAAGACTTCCCAGGAGATCATCCATCCCAGTACTACTCTAGTTTGAGCACACTTAACTACGGAGTTTCCTCCATGGTATGAACACTTGCTGAAGGTTTTGCAAATGTGGTTGCAAGCAAAGTGGCCTTAACCATGGAGGAAACTCTTAGTTAAGCGCGCTTGAGCTGGAGTACTATTGGGATGGGTGAACTCTTTGGAAGTCCCGGTGTTTCACCTCTGTGAGCATCACCTAGATGCAATGAGTGCTAAGTGTTCCATTCATTCTCATGAGAGATGGGTTCTTGTGAATCACAACTCATGAAACATGGGTCAATGAGTTTGACTCAAAAACTACAAGTTGAATCCTAATAGCAATATCGCAATTTAACTTGCTGTGGAAAATATCTCTTACTGATCACAAGACTATGTTTCTAAACGAAACAATTGTTAAGTGAATACAAAAATAGAAAATAACTAATAAAACCTATGTAATCCCGGGTTTCTGGAATAGGGGGACGGGGACAGGGAAACAGGTTTCCAGATGGATTTCTTTCCTGGAGTAGGGGACAACAGTGGGGATGCTATAAAAAAAAAAAAGGGAAAATTAAAAATATATAGGAAAATTTTAAATATTCATATGAAAACATGGATAAATTGTGTTTATATACATCATAGAACCTTAATATACAATGTTTTTAAAATAATATAAGTTGAGAGTTCACATGAGAGTGGAAGTAAAACAAATTATCAAAATTCAAACATTAATTTTATGCAACAACCAAGGGATGGGTTTCTGAAAGTTTCTGCGATGTCCTCGTTTCCAGAACGGGTCAAATTATGCTGGAAACGCATCCTTGGATAACATTGAATAAACTAAATTCACTAAAGATGACCACTAGAAACATTACATTATTATCTTAATACCCTCTCTTAATGTTCATTGTACTAACTACCCTACAAAAAATATGGAAAATTAAAAATATATAGGGAAATTTTAAATATTCATATGAAAACATGGATAAATCATGTTTATATACATCATAGAACCTTAACATACAATGTTTTTTAAATAATATAAGTTGAGAGTTCACATGAGACTGGAATTAAAACAAATTATCAAAATTCAAACATTAATTTTATGCGACAGCCAAAGGATGGGTTTTCGAAAGTTTCTGGGATGTCCTCGTTTCTAGAACGGGTCAAATTATGCTAGAAACGCATCCTTGGATAACACTGAATAAACTAAATTCACTAAAGATGACCACTAGAAACATTACATTATTATCTTAATACCCTCCCTTAATGTTCATTGTACTTGTTGGACTACAACTGATTTGAAATCTAATTGAAGAATCTGTGATTAAAGATTAATCACTGAGGAGTTTATGATTAGATATGTAATATGATTAAATCAGTATTATGTTGTCATTGATGTCAACTAGTTTGACAGCACTTGTCTTATAAGTTACTATACCGAAGCATCTGAAGAAAGGTGAAAAGAGATGAAGAATAGAGAAATCTACATGAGGAAGATGTACATGTTAGATGAGGATGAGGAACACATTGAGTAACTTGTTGATGAGTCTATGACTGTATGATATTGACTTTATTATGTTGCATTCATCTATGTTGAAGAATAGAGCTGAAAGACACAAAGTAGTGTTGTCGGTAAATGAAGCATTTTGTAGTATACACCGACGGAGTGTAGTGTATACCGAGAACAGTGTTAACTGAGCTTGTGTTCACTGATGCATTTCTTTGTTAACTGACAAGAACAGAGTAAATTAAATAATTAGTTTAGCCGATAAGATTGATGAGCTGTAAAGTATCTTGATTTCAGTGATAACAGATAAAGTTTGTTATAAAGATCAACGGTTAACAAAATTACAAGAAGATCTAATGGAACAGATTAAAATGTGTTATTGACACATCAGCCGAGGAAGCTTGAATCGGCAAAATCAATGAATGTGATTAAGCGACAAAATCCGATGGACAAAAGGAAAAACGATTTACTCGTCTATATAAGAGACTATGATTTCATTATGAAATGAATGCCGAAAGAAGAAGATATTGCAGGAGTATTGCGTGAATAAGTTGTCATGCATTCTGATCATACTGGTTAGTAAGAACCGAGCTGTAGAACAAATACCGAGCTATAGAGAGTAATTACCGACGGATAGTAAGTTGATACATTGTTGAATCTGAAGTGCAATATTGATCAGAAAGATTTGTATGAGCGGAATATTGGTCTGTAATCTGCAAATGAAGTTGTATTAAGGCAGATCATTTACTGTTACACATTTAACCATTGTATACAGTCAAAATCTCTTAACCGAGTGGACTAAGAAAGTCTTATGATGTATCATTCATAGAATGAACATTGTTTTCCTGTCAACCCCATAGTGAATGTTGGTTGGACGATAACTTCTAGTTTAAAATCCTCTAACAAGGTCACACCTGATAGTGTGTTTGTAAACCTTTGACAAGGTTGGGTCTTCACCGACCTCACTTCAGAAGAGTGAATATTTTGGGTTACCGGTCCCAAGTGGTTTTTCCCTTTACATGGTTTCCACGTTAAATCTATTGTGTTATGTGTTGATTGTGATATTTGTTTGTTATCATACTTTGCATATTACATATTAGATTTGATCGGTAACTGTTATCAGTATTAGACTGATAATCGGTAAAAGCACAGATAGAGAAAGTAGTTTTGCTTACCAAGTAGCAGAAATTGAAGAATTTGTCTTGAATTATACATTTTGACTTCGGGGCACTGGATAACTGATTCACCCCCCTCTCAGTTATTCTAACAATTGTTATCAGAGCTGTGGTTGCTTAGAACAGAGTTTTAAGGACTTAAGCACAAAGGTTTCAAGATGTATAAGAGGGAAGTACTGAAATTGAACAAAGAGAACTTCGCAGTATGGCAGAGCCGGATGAAGCTGCACATATTCGGAATTGAGAATTCAGCATTAGAACTGATGGAGAATGGCTACATACAACCGCCCACTGGTCCCTTAACTCTTGATCAACTGAGGGACAGACATGAACACAATATTACTATGATGGAACTTGCTGCTGCCTGTACCGATGCCGAATTTGAAGACATCAAGGATTGTGATATTGCTAAGAAGATGTGGGACAAGCTAAATCTAATTTACAGTGGAGATTTGAATGTCAAAAGAGCCTGAGCTGAAAGTCTGAGGGGTAGATTCGATGATATGAGGATGAAATAAGGTGAGAACATTGTGCAATACTCAAATAGACTAAAAGAGGTAGTACATGCTATTAGAGCATCAGATGGAGTTATTGATGATGAAACAATAATAAGCAAGATTCTCAGAACTTTGCTGCCAGTTTATGCAATCAGGATTTCTGCAATTCATGAAACAAGAGCTACATCCAATCTTACTGTTGACACTCTGATTGGTAAACTTACAACCTTTGAATTAAATAACTTTGATAATAGTGTTGTGTTGTTCTTTATGTTGAGTCCGCTTTCATGTCTTCTTTGAAGATTGGTAAGTCTAGTAGGAATAATAAGAATAATGACAGTGATGATAACACCGAGGATGAACTTGATGAGCTAGAAGCTCTTATGGCCAGAAGGTTGCCCAAAGGAAAAGGAAGGTATAGAGATAAGCTACCTTTGACATGCTTTAATTGTAAAGAAGTTGGTCACATAGCTGTTAGATGTCCACCGAAGAAAGATGATGATAGATCCAAAGACCGATTTGAGGGAAGCTATGGGAGAAGAGTCAACAGAGTCTACCGACACAATAATAGAGACAACCGAGATGATAAAGGCAAGAAGGTATGTTACATAGTCGAAGATATTGAATCTGAATTTGATTTTGATGATGATATAGAAGTTGTATTTGTTGCTATGAAAGATGACTAAGAAGAAGAAGAGAAACATGAAGAGACAACACTGATCTCTAAAGTGAGCAGAAATGACACATGGATCATAGATAGTGGTTGTCCACATCATATGACCGGTGATGTAGAAAAGTTTGATTAGCTTATTGAATACAACGGAGGATCTGTGAGAATGGGAAATGATGCACCTTGTATGGTAAGAGGTAAAGGTTCACTGATGATCAATGACAAAATAAAATGTGAAAATGCATACTAGGTAGATGGACTGAACTATAATTTGTTTAGTGTGGCTCAGCTGAACAATTCAGGCCACCGACTGGCTTTTGAGAGCAAAAAGGTGAAGATTTATGATGATGAAGACTTGTTGGAACCGGTACACAATCTAGAGGTAATCTATTTTATCTTGATATGGATCAGTCTTTTTGTTTATTAATAAAGGATGAAGAAGCATGGTTGTGGCACAAAAGGTTATTCCATGTGAACTTTGACAACATGATCAAGATTAGTAAAAAGAAAAGAGTTAGAGGATTGCTTAACTTGTCAAAATCTGATCATGCCATGTGCTATGAATGTCAGAAAGGTAAGATGACTAAGTTTAGTTTCAAAAGCAAAGACTACTCAACAAAGAAGATACTTGAGTTGGTTCATACCGACTTGTGTGGTCCTATGAGAACTCAGAGCTGTTATGGTGATAGATATTTCATTCTTTTTGTTGATGATTATACTAGACTAATGATTGTTATGTTCCTTAAAGAGAAATCTAAAGCTTTTAAGATGTTTAAATGGTATAAAGCTAAGGTAGAGAAGGAAACTGGAAAATAAATAAAATGCTTAAGATCTGATAGAGGAGGTGAATTTATCTCTGATGAATTTACTAATTTCTGTATTGAGCATGGTATTAAAAGACAGGTCTTTGCACCGAGGACACCTCAGCAAAATGACATTGCTAAAAAGAAGAACAGGTCAGTAATTGACTGTGCTAGAACATTGATGATACAAAAGAACGTTGCTCAGACATATTGGAGGGAAGCTGTTAGTACAACTGTATATGTTCTTAACCGAGTACAACTGAAGAAGGATACCAATCGGACACCCTATGAGCTATGGTTTGGACACAAACCTATTGTAAGTTATTTCAAGATTTTTGGAAGTAAATGCTTTATTTTGAAAGATGACAGAAAAGGCAAATTTGATTCAAAAGGAGATGAAGGGATATTTTTGGGATATTCCACTACAAGTAAAGCATACAAATGTCTGAATAAGGTTACAAATAAGATAATTGAAAGTACTAATGTTCGTGTTGATGAGTATGATGACAATAACACAAAGGAAAGTACAAAGGAATCGAAAGACTATGGTAGATTCACTTATATAGAACAACCAGAATATCTACCGACGCAACAATCTGTGATAACCGGTCAGCAGGAAAACAATGCAGAACAACAGGCAACACAAACTGACGAACAAGATGGAGCTACCGAGCAGGGAAATGAACTTGAACAGGATGAACAAGAAAGAAGAAACCGAGTTCTAGCTAGTTTTGTTAGAAGACATCATCCTAAGACACAAATCATTGGAGACAGACATGCTGGAATGCAAACTAGGAGCAAAACAAGACAATGTACATGTCTAGTATGTGAATTTGAACCTAAAACTGTGAAAATTGCATTAGAAAATGAAGAATGGGTTAATGCAATGAAAGAGGAAATAAAGCAAATAGAGAAGAACAAAATCTGGTCCTTAGTACACCAACCAAAAGATAAGAATGTTATCGGTACTAAGTGGATATTCAGAAACAAACTGAATGAAAATGGTGAAGTCACAAGAAACAAAGCTAGATTAGTATGCAAGGGATATGCACAGGAAGAAGGTATTGACTATGGTGAAACATTTGCACCTGTTGCTAGATTGGAAAGAGTTAGAATGCTACTTGCATATGCTGCACACAAGAAATTTAAAGTCTATCAAATGGATGTGAAGTCAGCATTTCTGAATGGTATACTTGAAGAAGAGGTCTACATAGAACAACCTGAAGGATTTGTTGATCCAGACAACAAAGACATGGTATGTAGATTACATAAAGCTTTATATGGTTTGAAGCAAGCACCAAGAGCCTGGTATGAAAGGTTGCATACTTACTTGTTAAGTATTGGATTTGTTAGAACAAGTGAAAACAACAATCTGTATATGAAAGGTGACACTGATGATACTATTATCATTGCTGAAATATTCGTAGATGACATTATTTTTGGAGGTTCAGATCATGTATGCAAAGCATTTGCTGATGAAATGAAAAAGGAATTTGAAATGTCTATGTTCGGAGAGATTAAGTTCTTTCTAGGACTACAAGTAATATAGCAAAGTGATGGCATATTCATCACTCAGTCTAAATACATAAAGGAAGTACTGAAGGCATTCGACATGGAAGATGCTAAACCTGTGGGAACACCGATGGCTACTGGATGCAAATTGATAAAGGAGGATGGAACTACAGAGGTAAACCAGACACTTTATCGATCCATGATTGGTAAGTTAATGTATGTAGTTCACAGCAGGCCAGATATATCACATGCTGTGGGAATTGTTGCTAGATTTTCTGCTAATCCTAGAGAATCACACATGATAGCTACTAAAAGAATCTTACGATACCTGAAGAAAACAGAGAATTATGGATTATGGTATCCTAAGGAAGGAAAGTTTGAACTAAAAGTGTACACCGACGTTGATTGGGCTGGAAATGTGGATGATAGAAAAAACACCACTGGAGGAGCATTTTTCTTTGGTGAAATACTTGTAACCTGGACAAGTAAAAAGTAGGCTTGTATTTCTCAGTCTACAGCTGAAGCAGAGTATGTTGCTACTGCTACTAATTGTTCAAACATTGCCTACATCAAACAAGTGTTGAAAGGAATGAATGAGGTAATCATTGACCCGATGATTATATATTGTGACAACACTAGTGCCATAAATATTTCAAAGGATCCAGTGATGCACTCGAAAACAAAGCATATATCTATTAAGTATTATTACATAAGAGAACAAGTGCAAGAGAAGCAAGTGAAGTTGGAATTTGTCACATCTAAAGAACAACTTGCAAATATTTTCACAAAGCCTCTACTGAAGGATACATTTGAATACTTGAGGACTAGACTTGGGGTCTGTCCCCTGTCTATCGGTCACTAAGGTGATCTGGATGTTGCATCAACCTACTTTTATCAGAAGATTACACATGATGCAACATAGTTCACACTTTGAATCATGTTCAAGGTTGTGATTAAGTTTGAAGAACTAGAACCGATTGGGATATCAGTAGACAAAGATACAGAGGAAGACATAACTGTTTGTTTATTTGTTTCTTTGGCATTGCTGTCAAAGGGAGAGATAAATAATATGAAAGGGAGAGAAACTGCACCAATGAGAACTATCTAAGGGAGAGACTCTGAAAGGAACAGAGCATTGAAGATCAGTTACTAAGAACAGAAGCAGGAACATGAGAACTGAAATGAGCACATCTGATGACAAAAATTACAGTATTACAAATGTTGAGTAACGTAGTGATTAAACATATTAAGTCTATACAACTTACATCATTTGTTTACAGAGTTGTAGAGTACATGTTTGGCATGTGTATGGTACATTTCATATTACTTGAGTTGCCATTAATGCCAAAGAGAGAGATTGTTGGACTACAACTGATTTGGAATTTGATTGAAGAATTTGTGATTAAAGAATACTGAGGAGTTTATGATTAGATATGTAATATGATTAAATCAGTATTATGTTGTCATTGATGTCAACTAGTTTGATAGCACTTGTCTTATAAGTTACTATACCGAAGCATTTGAAGAAAGGTGAAAAGAGATGAAGAACAGAGAAATCTACATGAGGAAGATGTACATGTTAGATGAGGATGAGGAACACATTGAGTAACTTGTTGACGAGTCTATGACCATATGATATTGACTTTATTATGTTGCATTCATCTATGTTGAAGAATAGAGCTGAAAGACACAAAGTAGTGTTGTCGGTAAATGAAGCATTTTGTAGTATACACCGACGGAGTGTAGTGTATACCGAGAATAGTGTTAACCGAGCTTGTGTTCACCGACGCATTTCTTTGTTAACCGACGAAAACAGAGTAAATTAAATGATTAGTTTAGCCGATAAGATTGATGAATTGTAAAGTATCTTGATTTCAATGATAACAGATAAAGTTTTTTATAAAGATCGACGGTTAACAAAATTACAGGAAGATCTAATGGAACAGATTGAAATGTGTTATTGACACATCAGCCGAGGAAGCCTGAAGCGGCAAAATCAATGAATGTGATTAAGTAGCAAAATCCGATGGACAAAAGGAAAAATGATTTACTCGTCTATATAAGAGACTATGATTTCATTATGAAATGAATGTCGAAAGAAGAAGATACTGCAGGAGTATCGCGTGAATAAGTTGTCATGCATTCTGATCATACTGGTTAGTAAGAACGGAGCTGCAGAACAAATACCGAGCTATAGAGAGTAATTACCGACGGACAGTAAGTTGATACATTGTTGAATCTGAAGTGCAATATTGATCAGAAAGATTTGTATGAGCTGAATATTGGTCTGTAATTTGCAAATGAAGTTGTATTAAGGCAGATCATTTACTGTTACACATTTAACCATTGTATACAGTCAAAATATCTTAACCGAGTGGACTAAGAAAGTCTTATGATGTATCATTCATAGAATGAACATTGTTTTCCTGTCAACTCCATAGTGAATGTTGGTTGGACGATAACTTCTAGTTTAAAATCCTCTAACAAGGTCACACCTGATAGTGTGTTTGTAAACCTTTGACAGGGTTGGGTCTTCACCGACCTCACTTCAGAAGAGTGAATATTTTGGGTTACCGGTCCCAGGTGGTTTTTCCCTTTACATGGTTTCCATGTTAAATCTATTGTGTTATGTGTTGATTGTGATATTTGTTTGTTATCATACTTTGCATATTACATGTTAGATTTGATCGGTAACTGTTATCAGTATTAGATTGATAATCAGTAAAAGCACAGACAGAGAAAGTAGTTTTGTTTACCAAGTAGCAGAAATTGAAGAATTTGTTTTGAATTATACATTTTGACTTAAGGGCACTGGATAACTGATTCACCCCCCTCTCAGTTATTCTAACAGTACTAACTACCCTACAAAAGACAATTTGTGGGTCTTTTTGTCATGGATGCATAGAAGGCTGCCCCCTTCTCATCAGAACACACTGCGACATGAGATTGCCGTTGAGACCCTCCTTGAATCTGCAAAACTTCTGGAAATGACCAAGATAACCACAAACCATTCAATTTGATGTTAGGAAACAAAGGTATCACTCCTTGTAGCTAGAGACGCCGGGTGAAACTAAAACCACAATTTTGACCAGAAAATTGACAAAACCTTGTGCAGACCTTTGCCCTAGCAATTCTAGGTGCGATCCATAATAGCTGCAAGAAATCATGTTTTTGTGGAAAACATCGGCAAAACCCTCCAATGATTTTTTTCGAAAAAAAAATCAAAAATTTCTGAGATCAACAACACCGATGACAATTGTTTTTAGAAAAAATCAGAACCCAAAAAGGATTTTTGAAGATAAAATTTAAAAAACCCACACATGATTTTTGAGGAGAAAATTGATCAAAACCAGACACCATTTTTAAGGAGAAAAATCGATCAATATCCAAGACAAAATTTGAGACTCGGATCAGAATAGAAAACTTCCTTTTTGAGAAGAAAGGGAAAAAGTTGCACAAAACCCACAATAATTTTGTATGGACAGAAGTTAAGTTACCGATTCAGGTGCGGATGCGGATGCGGGTACAAGAATCAGATGTGCTAATGAGTGAATTTTTTTGTGGGGGGTGTTGGATGTGTTTATATATATATATATATTCTCAAATAAGCCATATATTCAAATTGATAGTAATTTATATAAATGATCGACTAGCTATAAGTTGGATAGCTTTCCTACTTCTCAATGGATGGCAAAGTTAGGCCAACCGTGGGTGGGTTGGAAGGTATGTTGGTCTTGTGTCTGGATCTGCTTATGCTACGTGCTTTGAGTCTTGACCTGGTGCTGCTATTGGTGGTGCTTATCTCTGCCATTGGGGTTTTAATGCTCACCCTTCCAAATCTGCTTGGAAGCTCCCGATCTGGAATTGACTAAGAGTGGTATTAAAATTAGAAATATGTATGTAATTGGACGGTGGTCAATACATGTCTGAAATAACACCAATAGTTCCACGTGGTGGTCAATACACGTCAATATCATCGAACATAAACATGTGCGACATGTATTGACCGCTGAACAGAAAGACTGTTGAACAAAAAGATTAATTTATAAAGACTGTCAAACAGAAAGATTAATTTCCATCATTAAGCATCCGCTCTAAGATTAATTTCCATCATTAAGCATCTGCTCTTGAGCGCCTCCGCCTTTGCCTCCGTATCGGGAAGCATCCGCTTTCGCATCCCACCTCCAAGGAAGCGCATCGGTATCTTAGGATAAAAGTTATAAAACCCTCCTAGAATTTTTTAAGGAAAAAATTATGAAACCCACTATATATTTTTGAGGTTAAGATTATTAAAACCCAATAGAATATTCTAAAGAGAAAAAATTATCAGAAACCTTGTAAAGAGCCTGCCTAGCTCTTCCTGGATTTATTTTTCTTAATTTGAAATACTTGCAAATTTGTTTCAATAATATGTCTTGTAAAATACAATTATGACGAAATAACCACCAATTTCAAATAACAAATCCAAGCAAATGGAATTTTCTTAAAACATTTATTATTTTAATTTCTCATCTCAAACAAGGATACAAAACAATTAATTATCATAAAAACATGGCATCTGGAATTCTGATATTTCTTCTAATGCTTTGACACAGCCCAAAATATAGATAGCTTCCACCTTAAAGTAGTCATGTGGCAGCCTGGGCAAAAAACGTGACTGGCTGTAGCTAACGCAGCCCCTTATTATGTGAAAAACAGCCCCCAAATGAAGCACGTGAGCATAGGAGTGAGGTGTTACAACCTTCCATGACCCCACGCGGGCAGCTTGGAGTTGACGCAGCTAGAAAACGAAGTATCTTGCTGTATAACAGTCTGCTTTCCCTCTATCTGATACGCAGGCTGGGTTGTTTCAATATGTCAACAAAATTATAACTTCTCCAGCCAAATTCCTTCAATAATAATCAATGGAGATACAACAGCCTCCATATTCGAATTTCCAATCTCCTTAGAATGAATAACAATCAAACCCTATGAAAGCAATTCGATTTGTCTGCAGAATAAACTTCTCATAAATCCAGTATACATCAGCACTGAATTATGAATTCAGAATCAGAATTATTCTCTTACAGAATAACAGCTGCAAAATTCACCATTAACTTGTAATGGCTCAAATTACAAGAAGAGGAACTAGTCCTCGAACCCCAGCTAGGTTTGCCTCTCTGCCAAACTTCAATAAAATAATAATTCAATAAATGGATGAGTGAAGTGCTTTTGCGAGTAGAATATATAGGTTTTTTTTGAAAAAGCACTTCACTTATTTTTTCATTTAAATGGTTATTTAATACAACCCCAATTTATAACATAAAGTTATAAATTAAATTAAAATAATTTAATTTAATAACAACAATTAAAATATAAAGCCACTGAATTGTTTGACTGAGATCAACGAACTTTAACAAAGCCTAGGTTCAAACTGCCCAACTAGGAATAGCCACTGCCTTGTCAGAAATAGCCACTGCTAAAAATAGACTTCCCCCAAATTGGAGATTCCTTGAACTCGAAACTGACACATCTGACACCTTGTGTAGACGCCCTGCTAAATCTGGCCATACCCAAAAATACCACTTACTAAAAATAGTAAGTTGACCAAATTGACCTGAACGAAGAGCAGACCTAATAATCTGAACCTCCAGAATGGAATCCCAACACTGGCTCTGCCAACTGACCCCCTCTGATCCCCTGATTAGCCTGCGAGGATCGCCAAACCAAGCTAATCCCAAAGTCTTAAAAATGGCGACATTACAAGCCTGCTCACTAATTTTGACAAAAATTAGAAAAAACCAAGCACTAATTTTTTTTAGGACAAAAAATTAGAAAACCCAAAATAATTTTTTAAGGGACAATTATAAACGGCCAAATACTTTTTCAGGCAAAATTATAAAAACCCACCAAATAATTTTTTTATGGGAAAATACTTAAAAAATCCCTTTGAGCGCGAACTGCATCCACAAGCGCTAGCCGCCGAAAATCTGAGAACCTTTGCATCATCCTCCCATTGGTAAACTTTGTAGGAAAGAAAACTAAAGAACTCGGGCACAAAGACCTTACACGAACGGAAAAACATAGTTGCAAACAAACACGCAAATATGGCTGCAATTTGCGGAAACACATCTACAAAAAAGCCCTTGATTTTTTGGAGAAAGAAGGCCCTCCCAAGATCCTGAGCCCTCCCGTGAGGGAGTCAGACCCAGACTAGCTCCTGCTCTGATACCATTTTATAAAACTTGATAGTTCGATATTGAACAAGACAATGTTTCTAAACGAAATAATCCTTAACTGAATACAAAATAGAAACTAACTAATAAAACTAAACTCATTAAAGATGACAATTAGAAACATTACATTATTATCTTAATATTATGATCATGTTTTATAATGTCAAAAACTTCTAATTGTGGCCACAATTTGCGCTAAATGCAGAGAAGCAGATTTATATCTTCAAAAGTTGTAATTTGACATGTTTCACTCATTTATATTACAGTATACTGTTTGTTCTGAAAATTATCCGATAAACATTCAGATACAGTTGGACTGTTGATAGCATAAAAATGCAGTGTTGTTGCAGGATCAAAAGCAGTGTAAGGGAGTTATATAAAGTTTTATATTTATGCATTTTTGGATTCCTCTCAAAGGGTTATGCAATCTAAAAAAAGACATCTCATTTTGAGTCAATATCCAGTTATTGACCTCTGCAAGTTGTAGGAGCAGTTGTTAGTGAGGAATTTGTTAAACTTTTCGTACTAGTTCAACCTCGGTCAAATCTGTCACAGATAGAACAGGTTGTAGCTGACAGATTTGCTTGTAGTCAAATTTGCCCCATATAGGAAAAATAAGTAGAGTGGAAGAGTTGTCCAATAAGTTTAGCGGTTGTTGCTGTATCTTCACATGGGTGACATTACTGTACCTCTTGGTCCCTTTATGTAACCTTCTGGTCATATTGGCTGGCATGGATGAAGAGGGCACTTATGGAATGTTAGATAAAAATATTGGCTGGCATGGATGAAGGGGGCACTTGCAGAATGTTAGATAAAAATGGAATCCATGAAGGAGAAACTTACTTCAATTGTTAGATAAAAATGCTTGTTTACCTATGCTCTGGAGCACAAGCTCACTATCTGAGGAAGTGTTGGTAGTAATATTCACAATCTTGGTGCAAATGAAATGAGGGTGTATATTGAACGTTTATTCCTACAAATGGAATCGGTGAAAGAGAAACTTGCTTTTGCTTTTCACATAAAAATGCTTGTCTACTTATGCTGTGGAGCACAGGTTATGTCTCAGAAAATATTTCCACCAGTATTCACAATATTGTTAGATATGACATGAACACACATGGAATGTTTATTCGTTCAGATGGAATCCAGGAACGAGAACTTTACTTTGATTGTCTCTTTAATATGATTTTTGACTTGTGTTCTAGATACTTTAAGCTTAGGGGATGATCAATATTTGCATCCCGTTGTTGAATTTCCTGCTACTTTCCCACAAGAGTGCAGAGGCCACTGTGATGATGTGGAGGTTAAAATAAGATAGAGAGTATACAAATGTAGGCTATATAGTGTCGGATTAATCATTTCAACCATGCCCAATAAGCTCATCTGACAAGACTCTCTGCAATATATTAAATTGCTGAGAATATTTCACATATGTTGTTTTTCTGTTTTGTATGATTTCATCTACAAAGATTGGATTAGTATTAGGTTTTCTGTTAATGCTGTATAGAAGATGATCTAGATACCCAATTTCCTTAGCCAAAAGAGAGGATATGGGTAGTCAGTCAGGTTATTGAGTACTACAATGGATTGTCATAGATTATTTATAATATTATATAGTTTTGTTAATAGGGATGGTCGGTCAGGTTATTGAGTATTTTGTGATTTGTGATTTCTTCATCTTGTATCACACTTCAGTTCTGTGCATGACAGTTTCAGTTTGGTTATCTGTTAGCAATTTATTTAGCTTTGGATTTACAGCTACTATCATAGAATTTATCTTCATCTGGAGTTAAGAAAAAAAATTGAAAATTAACAGAGCAACACTTTGTCATTCGGACAATTGGTCAAAATGTGTTCTTGGATGGCAAGGTACAATTTTTTGTGATTCACTCTTCTGGGTATGATAGACTGAAGGGAGGCTACGCTACATATTTGAAGAGTGCATTCTGAAAATTAAGGAAAACACCATTAATTTGCAAAGGTGATTGAACTATCTAGATTAAAATACTAAAAAATGGATTTATGACCTTTAAATATCCTTAAGCATGTGATAGGCAGACTCAACACAAAAGGTAATATTTTGTTATTACTATTATTTATCTAGTATGATGTATAATGTGCATTTGCAGCCAGTTCGATTATTCTGAATAAGATGTGTTAATGTTATTGCAGCTACTTACGAAGGGGACTCGGATGGGACTTCCCAAAGGTTGTTGGATTTGAATTATTTTCATCATTACTGATGGCATTCATCAGTTGGCAACTATTTAGTGCTTGTCAAAAGCCTTCATCATAATACTAAATAGTTATTTTTGGCTTCTGGGGAATCTCTCTATATGCTAATGCATTCCATTGTGTCACCATTCACAGCCATACAATGGCAGAGATGGGCCATTCCCTAATTGTTGACTATGTATTCCATTCTTATTCACCAGTGAGTTTTTTAGCGATGTTCCAAAATGTGCTAATAATTAGGCATCATTTCATTCCATGGGACGAGATTTTTCATTCTGTGTTTAGACCTGTGGAACTCGTGAAAGATTATGTGAGCCTTTATTTTGCCGGAATCAAATTGATATGTTGAGTCATTTTGGTATGTTTTGAGCGAAAAGTTCTAATGTAACTACGGAGACAAATATTTGATCATTGCCATTTTCAATTCTTAAATTTAGATGTGCGACTATGGACACATATTTGATCATTGCCATTTTCAATTCTTGAATTTAGATTATAGAATAATAACATCTCAAAGTAATGGTACAAATGGATAGCTATTACTGATTTAGGCAATAAAAGCCTTATGATCTTGTTTCTGGAACCCTTTGTGAATGACAAAGAATGTGATATATAACAATTAAGTATGCTTAGTGTCTGATATTGACAATACATTTATAGGATTCACCAGGTGCTACCATAGTGGGACTGCTATAGAACTTTAAAATAGATGTCCCTGGTGGACTTTTGCATCCCAATAAGTGCAACTGCTTCACCATATGTTTTCTATGTAGCATAAGGCAATGTTTCCCCATCCCTATGATAAAATTCAAGTCTGCAATAGTTCACCAATCAATTCTTTGTTTATTTGTTTTCCTTGTGGTGTATGTAACTTAATTGGTGCAATCTTATCAGTGTAAGAAAAGAGATACAATGTGCCAACTTCAAGAGTATTTCTATTGTCAAATAACTTCCATTATACAATCCAGCCATACATTATACCAATCCAGAAAAAACAATACTGAAGATATGTTCTGGGTTATTGTTCTAGGAATACCTTGACATGAATCCGGAAATGATGGGAGTGAAGAATATTGTGGCTTGCTGCGAATCCAAGGTTGATTGCAGAGAGGTGAGTGCTGCGGCTGATAGCAACTGATGACGCTGAAGCACCCAGCCCGTGCCCAGACGTAACTTTTCCCCAAGCGCTGGAGTGCACCCGGTACCACCTACAGCACTGCCGCCTGAATGTTTGGAGGTGTTGCCTCTACCCAGCCACGAGTGTCAAGGAAGCTCACGAAATGACCAATCCCCTGCACTACCCCCGAGCCTAGGGGTGTTCGTATTTGCACAGCGGTGCGTGCCAAGGAGGTAACGCGATATTAGTGTGTATCACAGGCCGTGTGATGTCCTACCATTTTCAAATGGTGAGCTTGGTTTATACAATCACGCTGCTGTACGGACGTCTACCAGTCACGTGCTAGATAACTTCTTCACAATGCACCCAATCGTTTGTATTAGGCCGAGGTTAATGCCCAACATCAAACGTAATGCAAAAATCCAGCACTAGCTTTGATAATCACCACTCCTTGGGCCTTCCTATTGACGTCACACACAACACTTGGCTCGAACTGAAAATACACATGCATTTGATCCTTTATCTGAAGATGACGCCGAGAATGGGGTTCTCATACCGATACATTAAATTTTGAAATGAAATCTGAATGATTCCACCGTCGTCAAGATGTTGGGGTTGTGTCCAACTCCTTGAATTTTTCCTCAAGGGTTTCCGTCCTCAAGAAAATAATTAGTCACGTGAGTAACCTGTTTGTTTCTTTTGGCTTATAAATTTCATGGTTTTATAACCTCGATAAGAGGGAAAACACGGAAAACTAAGTAATGTGGGATAAAGTGCGCTTACATAAAGTCACTTAAGTTACTTTTTAATATAAAGCGACTTAAGACATAAAGTAACTTGTATAATCTCATTTTATAAAATAAAGTGACTTAGCTATAGAAAATGGATCCCAAATAATAAATATTCGCCCACTGAAGCCTATGACTGGCTGACATCGTCTGAAAGAAGCCATTAGTTTATTTAGATGGGGAGATAGACTAATCGAGCGCCATACAGGCTTAACACGGAGAATGAGACATTACAATCCTCCTTTCCTGGGATTGCTTGCCCTCAAGCAATGTTAATGCAGGATGCTGCAGAATAGACTCACCCTCCCATGTGGCGTCCTCGATAGGTAAGTCCTAGTGAATCAAATACTCTCTGATAGCTCTATTCCGCAATTTCCTTTCTCTGACCTCAATCACCTCAGTTGGAACCAAAATCAATTTACCTTCCTCATCAAGCGGGGGTAATCCAATTGAAGGGACTATTTGCTGCCCAATTGCCTTCTCGAGGCAAGACATGTGAAATACATTATGAATCCTACTGTTTGCTGATAGCTCAATCTCGTAAGCCACTTCACCAACCCTCTTGGAAATGTGACAAGGACCATAAAATCGGGGTTTGAGCTTTTATGACCCACTTTTTTTTTCAGTGAACTCTATCTATATGGTTGAAGACGAAGGTAAACTATATCCCCTAACTCAAAGCTCTGCTTTGTCCGATGTCGATCAACATACATATTTTGCTGATTTTGTGCCCTGTGAATGTTGTCCCTGAGAGACCTAAGAATATCTTGATGATCCTATAGCTAGTCTCTCGCAATTGGTGCCCTGTTGTCCTGTAGAGCCATGTCTATAAATGGTAGTGGCTTGTTGCCATAGAGAGCCTAAAACAGTGACATGCCAATGGTCATGTGATAGGTGGAGTTGTATCAAAACTCTCCCAAATACAACCATTTAATCCATGCCCTCTGTTGCCCCGCTACATAATTCTGGAGATAACCTTCCACCCATTTGTTCACAATCTCTGTCTGGCCATCTGTCTGTGGGTGGTAACTGGTACTGGGAGTCAACTTGGTGCTTGCCGATCTAAACAACTATTGTCAAAAGGTGCTGAGGAGCTTACTGTCTCTGTTGCTCACAATGGTTTTGGGGAGACCATGCAGCCTAAAAATCTCTTAAAAGAATAATTCAGCTACCTGCGAAGCTGACCAATCTGCTGCGATAGCGAATAAATGAGCGAATTTAGTAAGTCTGTACACCACCAACTATGCTATCCTTGCCTTGCACTCTTGACAAACCAATGATAAAATCTATTGAAATACCCTCCCACCTCTGAGTTGGGATGGGAATTGGTTGCAATAAACTGGTCGGATACTCGTGCTCGGACTTGTTCTGTTAACAAGTCTAGCACTCTCTGACATGCTAAATGACATCATCCTTAAGGCCCTTCCATGAGAACCTCTCTCTGACCTGCCTGCAAGTTTTGAAAAACCTCGGATGTCCTATTGTGAGCGCATCATGAATAACTTTAATTACCTTAGCCTTGAGCTTAGAACTTGGCACTAGGTAGATCCTATCTTTATAGAAGATAATATCATCGACTACCTTGTACTTGTTATCCAGAAGCTGACCATACAAAATCTAACAAGCTTGAGTATTTTTAGAATACTCAACCAACAAATGAGATTTTTAATTTGCGGAGATCTCTGATAAAGCACAAGCCGCTACTGGGGGCCTCCTGGAGAGTGCATTAGCCACAATGTTATTTTTACCTTTGACATATTCAATGTCAAAATCGTATACCTGAATTTTATTGACCCACTTTTGCTGTCTTTTGTTCAACTCTTTCTGTTCCAAGAAGTAGCACAGGCTATTGTGATATGTTTTAATTGTAAACTTGCCACCCACTAGATACTGCCTGAATTTGGCCAGGGCATGCATAATGGCAAGCATCTCCTTGTCATAAGTAGAATACAATCTCTCATTGTCCTTAAGTTTCTTGCTCTCGAATGCTATGGGATGTTTGTCCCGCATCAATATTGCACCAATCCCATTGCGTGAAGCATCACACTCTAGAACAAATGGACGAGAGAAATTCAAAAGTGCTAGAAACGGGCAAGTACTCACGATTGTCTTAAGTCTATCAAAGACTACCTTTGCCTCATCTATCCACCTGAAAGCCCCTTTCCGAGTAAGAAAGCCCCTTTCCGAGTAAGATCGGTGAGGGGAGCCGCTGTCGGAGAGAATACCTTTACAAACCTCCTGTAATAAGAACATAATCCAAGGAAACCTCTCAAATTTGACACATTCCTCGGTGGTGGCTAGTCTCGAATTCCCTGTATTTTCTCTTGGTGAAGCTTAACTCCATCGGCCCCTATCACATGTCCCAGGTAGAAAATCTCAGTCAATCCAAACTCACACTCGGATTCTTTCGCAAACAGAGACTGACTCTCCATGATGCTAAGAATCTCATCCAAGTGTTGTTAGTGTTCATCACATGTCTTGCTGAAGACCAAAATGTCATCAAAGAATACCAAGACACTTTTGTGCAACTGCTTTTTGAATATGTGATTCATGGAAGATTGAACAGTAGCAGGTGCATTAGTGAGCCCAAATGGCATCACTAGAAACTCATAGTGCTCATAGTGACATCTGAATGTTGTCTTATAAACATCCTCCTCACGGACATGTATTTGATGGTACCTTGATCGAAGATCTATCTTCGAAAAATATATTGCCCCACGTAGCTCATCTAACAGCTCATCAATCTGGGGAATGAGATACCTGTTCTTAATGGTCCTCTTATTAAGTGCATGGTAATCACTACACATGCGAAGAGTACCATCCTTTCACCAAAACTACTGAAGAAGCAAAGGGGCTGGAACTGGGCCTGATGTGTCCCATATCTAGAAGCTCCTTAATCGTCTTCTCAATTTCTTCCTTATAGTGTTCGGGGTGATGATAAGGGGTAATGATCACGAGCTTGGCGCCCTCCTCCAACTCAATGATATGCTCAAAGCCCCTGTCTGGAGACATACCTGGAGGGATGTCCTCAAAAATTCGTTTGTGCTTATCAAGCACGTTTTGGATATCAATGTGAACCTGTTGCCTTGAATCTGGTGTGGGTTTAGAGGATATGAAACACTAGGCTACCCACTCCATATCACTATACTTCATGATGGCCTCCATTCTGTGAGCCGAAACCAATCGGGACTCGCCATCTGGCATGGCCTTAAGCACAATCAACTGATCACCTTACATAAATTCCAATTGTTTCAACTTATGATCAATGGTGTATCTTCCTAGGGTCTGTAACCACTGCATACCCAAAATGACATTAAGATTATCCAAGTCAATGACGTAAAAATCAGCCTCTAGAAGATAATCTCCAAAGTGAATCGGGAGTCCAGAAATCTTCCATGTACAACTCAACAAATCTCCCTCAACCACTTTAACCTCAAACTCGAAAATGTTGTCTATTTGAAATCCTCTCCTAGAAACCATACCTGTGCTAATAAAGTTATGAGTAGCACTTGTGTCTAGGAGGCAAATGATTCGTTGTCCTCTAACCACTTCTTTTGGACGGAAGGGGTGACATGTGGGAATACTTGAAAGAGATGCTAAAGTAATAGGAGGTTGCTCATGGGGGGTTTCCCTCTTCCTCCCTTCTGTTGATCGCTCTCCCTGAGCCTCCTCATTGTTGTCCTCAACATCGTTGCCCTCCTGCTGTTCGCATTCACCATCGGAAACCACCTCAATGTAATGTATCTTGTCTTTTCCAAGGCACCCGTGTTCTGGAGTCGAAGGCTCTCTACATGTGAAGCATGATTTCTTCCTTCTCAATTCATTTCTTGTCTCGAAATCCAATTTAGGGGGTACACTCTTATTCTGATTTTTGTTGTTTTGGAATGAAAAGGATCCCTTAAAAGTTTTTTTGGGTGGCTGCAATATGGAAGAGGGTAAATCAAAATCATGTGCTAATTTAATAGCGTCATCCAAGGTGCTCGTCTTGAGGACTCTACCCAATCCTCTGAATCTATCATGTAGACCTTCAATAAACATCATCACTTTCCTCTTCTCAAACATATTAGGAACCATGATGAAAATTCTTTGAAACTCATCAATATAGTGGTCCAAAGATCCACTTTGTCTCAGCTAGGCTAACTCCCTGTAGTGAACCTCAATGTCTTTCCTGTCAAAACGAGTAATCAATTTCGTGTTGAAAGTCTCATAAGAAGTAATCAGTCCATGATCATGGGTGATAAGACCATGATGCCAGTAGTCATATGCTGCTCCCTTTAAATGCATGGTCACAAACCTAATAGCCTCTGTTTCTGACATGGGTTTGAGGATCAGGAAGGTGTCTAGCTTGTGAATCCAAGCTCTCGCGAATGCCTTACCGTTGCCATCAAATGTAGGAAGAGTTAATTTGTTCATTGCATGCTTTAAATCCCTATTCTGACCCCTAGGTCTCCTATCACGTTGAGCCCTACCAAATTCTCTCTTCTGAGCCATATACTAGACAAAGCTTAAATCAACTTTGATGTGATCAGATAGCACATCCCACTCATCATGCATGGTCAACACATTATCTAGAAGAATGGCTGTTGTCTTAGGTTGTGCTACCTCTTCCTCTACATCGTTTTCGCAAAGGTAGGTATAAGGGGCCTATTTGAAGTACGAGTGGGCGCTCTCGCTACTCTAGGTGATCTTGCTATACTGCCTCCACCATTGTGATGGCTTGGGGGTCTCCTAGGTGGTACTGTCAACTGCTGAATAACCCTTGTAAGCTGTTGTAATATATCAGTACTATGATCATGTCCGTCGCGTATGGCTCTCAATGTTTCCCTGACCTCTCTATCTGTATCCTCAACCATATCTGTACCTTGAGTACCCTTCTCAAATACAATTTCCTCATTTGCTTCGGTATGACTATCCTCTATATCAACCTGTATTGAAGATTCTGGTTGTTCCTATTCAACTCTGTTATGTTTAAAGTTGTATGCAAGGATAACTTTAAGTAACCCCCTCTTAGGAAAAAAGTGTAAAATCTTGGTGAATCGTACATTATTTTAGGGGGAAATTTTTCTTAATGAAAGCAATTTTTTTTTCAAATCTGCGAATTTTCATAGTTTGTATTTGTAATTTTTTCCCTACCGAATAAAATTTCTATAACTTCCTAGCAAATTATACAGTCATGTGGGGAAAAATATATATTAGACGAATTTTTTTCTTGTGAAGTAAAAAAATTATAATATATGAGGCAAATGATTTGCTTTTGAAGGGAAAAATAATAATTGTATTAGCGAATTTTATGTACTGTTTGAAAATTTATTTATTTTATTGGCTAATCATTCGTTAATTATGGGAATACAATATTTTATTGGTGATCTTCAAAAGATGAGACATAACACGGATAGACACATCGACATGTAACCTAACAATAACATCAATTATTTTATAATGTTAAATGTATAATTTGAGACCGTCTGATGATCCAAGATCAATGACTGAAGTTTAATTTTGGGCCCAATTTTTTGAAGGAAACAAAGTTCTCCAAGAAGTCATTAGAATGTTGACATGTATCAAATTAGGTTGTCAACTTGTTTGTAGACTCAACGTGTTGGTATCGATAAGCACGACCAGTCACATCGACACATAACCTAATATCCATTATTTTATAATGTTAAATCTATAATTTGAGACCGTGTGATGATCCAAGATCAATGGCTGAAGTTTGATTTCAGACCCAATTTCTTGAAGGAAACATAGTTCTCCAGGAAGTCACCAGAATGTTGACATGTATCAAATTAGTTTGCACTATAACCATGATCTAATTAATGCAACATCACGTCGAGAGAATAATGTCTTAATTAGTTACCAACTTGTCTGCATGACTGCACATCTTAGAGAATAATGCCTTAATTAGTGCACGCATAACCACGATCTAATTAATGCACGTATCAATTCTTACAACTGGTTAGTACTAGTAGGTTGTGTGGACGGTTGATAACGTATCATAGTTGCACTTAATAAAAGAAATGTCGTATCACTGACATTAAATTGGGTAATGTTACCCATCATGACACTTTTTCCAATTTCACACTCGTGAATTTAATATGAAAGATTTACATAATTTTGAAGGACAAATGAATTAATAAGGTTAGAGAACGAATTGAGGGCTATTTAGAATCCACACATACCTAATATTGATCATTCCACCATTTTAAATGTATTACACGTATCAAGTCTTACAAGTGGACGGTTGATAATGTATCAAATATTTTAGTTAATAAAATAAATATTTTATCTCTGACATTAATTTTGGGTAATGTTACCTGTCATGACGTTTTTTCCAATTTCACACACTCGTGCATTTAATATGAAAGATTTATAGAATTTTGAAGGACAAATGAATTAATAAGGTTAGATAAAGAATTGAGGGGCAGGGCTATTTATAGACGATCTATGCTTCTTTCTTCTTCAATTCTGCCTCTGCTAAGAGCTTGAAAGTCTGTGTCTGGTTTAGGTCTTTAGGCTGTATAATTTTATCACATTCTAATTTACGATACT
Organism: Chamaecyparis obtusa; assembly: GCA_027943335.1. Lineage (NCBI taxonomy): Eukaryota > Viridiplantae > Streptophyta > Pinopsida > Cupressales > Cupressaceae > Chamaecyparis > Chamaecyparis obtusa. The sequence continues at coordinate 181,619 of BSBK01003987.1, forward strand.
CTGTTAGTGGTTTTCTGAAGGTGGACACTTCTATCCATTAGATAAGCACATTTGAGGAGGATCATAAGTCCTTTTTGGGGCTCGTCTCAGACCAAACACTGCAATCAGTTTGCAATGAGAATGGTTCCTTTACAAATGAGGTTGTGAGGATGGTGCTGGGCTATGAATTTCTTGATAATATTGATAGATATCGAGTTAACATAGACATTACGTCTCGGTTTTTGGCATCTCTTTTGGACCTAGAAGGAGAGAAGGTGGATGTGCTCCTTTTGTTAAGGAGGGTATTCAAACAAGAATTCCTAGGTGACGATGTTCAGGGTGCCGTTTTTGCACAAATAGGGGTTAGGATCCCTTGGGAAAGTGATTTACCCAAGCTTCTCCAGCCAGGCCAAAATGTGGCCAGACAACCTTTTCTTTTGAACTTGAATGTTGAGTAGTTGACACACCATAGGAAATGGACGCAAATTGATAGGGATTTTCTTCGAAAGTAGTTTTTCTTGGATGAATTCATGGACTACAGATGGTTGCATGAATTCTCAGAGCTTATCATCTCTGAAGAGTTCTACTTAGACAGAGGGGAACATCCTTAGTTTTTTGCTACCTAGGACCCTATGGCCTGGAATTTTGAAATCAAAGGGTTTCTTTGTTTTGTTTTTTTGGACTGTAGATTATAGTAGGTGTTGTTTTTGCCACTACCTCGCAAATCACAACCTCCCTCATTTTGTCTTTAAAGTTTTGGAGGGAGTCAAGGACTCCAAGTTCGAATATTGTAAATTTGTACAAAAAATTTAAGATAAATTTGCAACTTCATTTCAGTTTGTTTTTAATGCATTGGATAGTGGATACCCTATAATAGTAGTAGTTTAGTTGTTTTGGGAAATTTTGGAGGAAATACGACAGTTGTAAATTTTTAGAACATATTAATGAAAATTTTGCAAGTTGCTATTTTTAACAGTCCAGACTCCAGAGACAAAGCAATATTTTTATTATTATTTACCAATTCATTCAGATTAATTATATGCCAATTGCCAAATTTTCCAATGTGCCACTGCAATCTGCCATATCAATGTGTAATAATGTAATTTCGATTATAATACAAATAGAAATAATTCAATTCAATTCATTGTTAAAGTCTAAGTTAAACATTGAAAGTTATAATCTTGATAAAAATTAATCAATAAACAATTTGAATCTTGATGTTCTTTTTTAAACGTAGAAGTTATAATCAATAAAAATTATCATTTTAACTATACTGTATACCTCTTCAACAATATTACTATTCAATTAATTCATGACAGTGAATGCCAACTACTATTGGATGAGCACAGATCGACAATGTAGGGTGGATTTCAGGATGAAAGGGAAAAGCAACCCCATTTTTGCAAACCCTTTCCGGAATCATGACACGTGTCTACTCGTACGGTCAATCAACAATGTCATTCGATGATGATGTGTCACTCGTGAGGTGACTAGGTGACTACTAGTACATACAAGGAAAAAGTTAATGGGACCCACGGGGCCATGAGACTAGACAGTGACTAACATTGACTGTTGGATGATTATAGATCAACATTCAGGCCGAAAGGGAAAATAAAACTCATTTTTGCAAACCCATTCCAGAATCATGACGCGTGTCCGCTCACACGGTTAGTGACAAGTGTTATTTGATGATGACGTGTGACTCGTGAGGTGACTACTACTAGTCTACTATAGATTACTAGTACTAACAAGGCAAAAGTTAATGGGACCCACGGGGCCGCGACACCTGATAGAGACTAATAATGACTGTTGGATGAGCATAGATCAACGATTGAAGGTGTATTTCAAGGCGATTTGGGGAACAATCACCTCTATTTGCAAATGTCCACGGAAACAAGACACGTGTCATGAATTAACCCTCAACTAAGTATAATTAAAATCTAAATTGGAGTAAACTACAGAACAAATTATTTAAAAAATGTTATAATTTCGGGTGTCTGAGTAAAGTTGCAGTTTCAAATGATTGACACATGCCCTTTAGGTTTTCAATCTAAGTTTTTCAGTTCTAACTAGTATTTACTATTGGAAATTTAGAAAGGGGTTACGACTTCTAGGTTGATGATTGAGGTTGGAGGAATGCAATAGAGTCTCTCAGCTCTCTTTTCGCTCATAGTCTATACAAATTGAAATTACGGGTAACTACTAAAATCCTAAACACCTACGTCTTGCATTTTAAATTTTTCAAATCTCGTGGTTTACAACTTTACTATTTATATTGTAGAAAAAGAATTAGCCTATTAGGGTTTAATATTTGAATTTATCCTAGTCCAATAGGCGTATTGGTAAGGATTGTATCCAGGTCCAGTTGGACCGTGCCCTGATCACTCTGGAATGGTTGAACCTCTACAGTCTCAACCTTTCAGCTTTGGCTCGCGCTAGTTCTGATCACTCCCCTATCTCTCTCTCCCTGGACCTGATAGCTAAGAAAAGGAGCTTCCCCTTCATATTTGAAAAAATGTGGACTTCTCACCCAAATTTGCTAGACAAAATCAAAGATTGGTGGAACATAGATGTTGAGGGCACTGCTATGTTTAGAGTGGCAAAAAAGCTAAGGAATGTCAAATTCAATGTCAAAAAATGGAACAAAGATGAATTTGGTCATATCTTTACCTCCAAAGACAAGACTCTTAAAGACTTGAATCTTATTCAAGATGAAATCCAAAATCAGGGGTTTGATGAAGAAAGATTGAACAAGGAGAAATCTATCCTTTCTGACTATCATAACATCATTGGACAGGAGGAAACTTTTTGGAAGCAAAGATCAAGGTCCATTTGGCTTAGGGAAGGAGACCAAAACACTCGGTTCTTTCACCTCTCCACTTTGAGACACAAAGCCGCTAACATGATAAGTAGCATTAAGAAGGGAGACCAAGCCTTGAAGGAGGACAAGGATATAGCGGAAGAAGCTATTGCCTACTTTTCTTCTCTCCTAACCAAAGACCAGGAGCTATCTAAGGAAGACCAGATTAAACTCCTCAATAGCATACCGAAACTTATTTCTGATAGCCAAAATAAATCCTTATGTTCTATCCCGGACATAAGAGAAGTCAAGAGATCCTTGGACTATCTTCTTGGAGATAAAGCCCCAGGCCCCGATGGCTTCCTTATGTTCTTCTTTCATCAATTCTGGGAAGTGGTGAAAGAAGATGTGGTCAAGGTGGTGCAACAATTTATTGGTTCTAAAAACCTCCTAAAAGAGCTCAATTCTACTTTCCTTGTGCTGATTCCTAAGTCAATTGGAGTGGATTCTTTCGAGCATTTTAGACCCATAAGTCTTTGCAACTCTCTTTTAAAGATAATATCCAAGGTCATTACTTCAAGGATTCTCTCCGTCCTTCCTTCTCTGATCTCGCAGTAGCAATTAGGTTTTGTGCCAGGCAGACAGATTCTGGACTCCATAATGATGGTGCATGAAGTTATTCATTCCTTAGAAGCTGGGAAAAGGGAAAGTTTTCTTCTCAAGCTTGACCTCTCAAACACCTATGACTGGGTAGACTAGTAGTTTCTCCTCAGATTTCTTGAAGCCCTTGGATTCAATGCCCAAACTTGCAAGATTCTTTAGCAAATCATCTCTACCCCTTCCCTGGCAATTATGATTAACAGATCCCCGTCTTCCTTTTTCAAGCCTACCAGGGGCCTTGGGCAAGGGGACCCCCTTTCCCTGATCCTCTTCATTATCCTTGCTGAGTGCTTGGGTAGACTCATTTCTTCTTCTAAAAGGGAGGCGAACCTGAAAGGCATAAACCTCTTCAGGTACTAATGTTTTTACACACTAGAAATTCGTGGATGACACCATCCTTGGCGGAGAAGCTTCAGTTGGAGAAGCTAAAGTGGTGAAGGATCTCCTAAATGATTACATCAGAGCCATCGGTCAATTCATTAATTGGAATAAAAGCTCCATCTTTTTTGTCAACACCCCAGAGGAAAGACAGAGGAAAATTGCCAATATTCTGGGTTGCAGTATCAACGCCTTTCCATCCTCTTACTTGGGCCTGCCCTTAGGAGTCAAACCTCTGGAAGCCTTCTGGAATAAACTTGTAGAACGGTTGAATAGGAAGCTTGCGGGATGGAAAGGGGTCTCCCTCAGCCAGGCTAGAAAGATTTAGCTAGTCAAATCTACTTTACAAAATCTTCCAACCTACGTTCTCAGCCTCTTCTCCATTATTGCCAAAGTTGCGGAGACTATGGAAAGAATACAGAGAAGATTTCTTTGGTCTGGAATAGAGGAGCAGAAGCGGATCCCTCTCATAGCTTGGGAGAAAGTTTGCCGCCCTAAAAAAGCTGGTGGTCTTGGAGTAAGGAATTTAAGACTGTTTAACAAAGCCCTTCAAGCCAAACATATATGGAGAATCTTCAACAACAAAGGTGAGTGGCAGGACACCATTGAAGATAAATACCTAACGCAAAACTCTATCAATTGCTTCTTTGAAGAGACAGACTCCCCGAAAGGATCTGCTATTTGGAATGGTCTCCTCAGTGCCAAGGATTTGGCTAAGTCCAGAGCCAAATGGAAGATCGGGAATGGACAATCTGTTAACTTCTGGAACAAAAATTGGCTCCAGATGGGCTGTTTGAGAGATTTTGAGACCTTCAATGCCTGGAGACACGTCTGCACCTAGCTCTATGGGACTCAAGTCAGAAACTATAGAAGGGATGGTAAATGGGTGGATCTCTCCCAGATCTCTCAAGATCTGAAACCTCTGATGATAGCCCTCAATGCGGTCTCTCTCTCCCCTACTTAGGATGAGATCATCTGGGAAGACTCCTTTGATGGTATCTTCACTGTTGCCTCCGTCTACTCATTGTAGATACCTCATATCTAGGATGCCAATCTGTTGTGGGCTAAAGCTTGGATTCTAGGTCTCACCCCCAAAATCAATGTTTTTTTGTGGATCTTGCTCCAGAACTGAATCCTCACTATTGACAATCTCACCAAGTGCGGATTCCAGATTCCCAACATGTGCGTTCTCTGTAAATGCCAGGAAGAATCGGTGGATCACTTATTTATTCACTGCTCTTTTGTAAGTAACATTTGGAAACGTCTTTTCTCAGCTTTGAACTTAACTTGGTGCTTCCTCCTATCTTTCCAAGACCTTTTCTCTCAATGGACCTTCAACATGTTTAATCCGGACTTCCGGACCTACTGTATTTGGATCCTTCCTCACCTCTACTGGGGAGTCTGGAAAGAGCGCAACAACCTCATTTTTCGTGACTTCTCCTCTCCTCCCAAAATCATCTTTGATAAAATCCAACATGCTGTTATGGAAATTTTTTTCTATTGTGGGAGAACTAACAGTCTTGCAAGGACTCAGGCCACGATCCAGGAGAAAAGATTGAATTGCATTTGGAGCTGCCCCTTGACTGGCTAGGAGAAAGCCAATTTCAACGGAGCTGCCAAAGGGAACCCTGGCCTTGCTGGAAGTGGAGGTATTATCATAAACTATTTTGGTTCTGGCCTGGCGGCTGTCATCTTACCTCCGAGCTCTCAATCCAACCACTATGTTGAAGCCTGTGTGGCTCTCCAAGTCACCAAACTTTCCAAGGAAATAGGGGTCAAGAAGCTTTGGCTTGAAGGAGACTTGATGAACATTATCAACTACTCAAACCGCACTCACCCCCCTCCTGGTCTATATCCAACATCATCGCAGAAACTCGGCTATCCTGAATTATTTTGACAAGGTGCATATCTCTCATGTGTATAGAGAAGGCAACAACACTGTTGATTGGTTCGCCAATTTGGCTGTCACGAAGGATGTCAAGATGACATGGAAACAAGGTGAAGATATCCCAAGTGAAGCGAAGAATATCATTGAAAAGGAAAAACTCTAAAGTATTGAGGGAATCATTAAAATCTGATCGACTCTGTTTTGCTATGGCTTCTCTGCCCTTGGCTGGCTTGTGGCCTGCTTCTAGACTGTTTTGCTTAGTTCTATTTTCTCTTTGTTGATTGTCTCTCTTTTTCGACTGTGGGTTTTAGGCACCCTGTAAAATCTATTTTACTTAATAAAAAATATTTGAATTTTCATACGAGTAAATAGTGATACCAGTTACCAACTTACCACGATGGGAAAAATAAATATCAAGATTATGAGTAAAAGGCCAAGTCAGATAATAGACTTCCACAATCTGCTTAAAACATTAGGTTTCATTGATGAATTCCATGATAATTATGACCTTGTTATCCATGGAAATAAGGGAATACTGGAAATTAGATTTGCATTTGAAAATAAGTGGAACGATCCAAATAAGGGTTCATTTTTTTTTCATTTAACAACATGATAAAGACAATGACAAATAAAATTGCACCGTGGGTTGCTAGGTCGGCACACATGGCATTATGTCAAGTATTCCCTTGCCCATAAATTGTTAGGGTCTACACCAAAAATTATGATTAAAATAGAAAAGCAACTGTGAATAAAAATACTCAAGAGGAAATTTTGTCCATAATCGAGAGTGAATTTGCTAGTCTGTTGGACCTAGGGTTTCAACAACAAAACTCAAACGTGCACATTGACCTGAGAAAGCTGGTAGAGGATTATGAAAAAATAGATGCAACATAGAGAGATTCGTATATCAGAGGAATAACAAGCAGTTCTAGTTTGAATCTAGATCATAAGCCTCCTTATGATTATGATATTTTTGTGCAATGGGCTCAGGACAGTATTTCCTTGCTAGCATTGTGTTTGGGATTGGATAGTAACAAAGAAGTGGGTGCCAACATTCTTGAAATGCTTTTTCATATTCATTTTGAAAATGAATCAGTAAAATATTGTATTATTGAGCACATTGTTTGTTACATGGAAGAACAATTACTAATGATTAAAATAGGTTCACAGAAGATATTTAGATTCACAACCTACTTGTGCTATCTTCTCTTAGCAAAGCATCATGCAATATTTCAAACAAACAAGCTTTGCAATCAGGGCCAAAATCCAATATATGAATGGACACCTCAGATAAGGATGATTGATAACAAAAGGAACCACAATAATTTTCTAGACTTCTTTTTGGCACCAATGTACCATAAAATTACAGGCACTCCATTGCCTAGATTGCCTGTTACTTGTAGAGATTGCATTCAACTCAGAAGTCAAATACAATTGGCTAATTGGTACTTCATGGAAGAGTACACTGTGTTAAGGTTTTATAGTTCAGTGGTAGAACCCTACAAACTTCCAATACATGTGATAGAGAGGGTATTTGCATTGGAATATGTACAACATATGGAGAGCATAGATGTACTCTTTAATGGTTAGCAAAAGAAAATGATATTTCTTTCCTTGCCTTTCTCATTTAGAGGGTTCACATTTGACAGAAAAGGATTCAAAGTGCCACGTGCCTTTTTTTTTTCAATTTTTTGCTTTGATGTTGTCAGTCACTAGCAGTATGATCCACTCAACATAATTGGAACAAAGCTTAGAGAGAATGGGAACTCTGCAAGCAAATGTCAACATGAGAGTATGCCATTGATAGAAAAATTTAAAAACATAGAGGCCTGGGACGAGGTCAAAACAGAGATGGAGAAATATTCCACTGAAAATAATATTTCAATACAAGAATTGTCATCACAAATTATGGCATTGCACAAACAAAAAGGAAAAGTGCAGCCCACAACATCGTACAATTTCTACTAGAAAGCTGCTCAACCATCTAGAAAATCTATTCCAAAAGAACTAGTGGATGATTGTATGGATGGTAATTGGACTTAAACCAAAATTTCTGATTTTTGGGAAATGAGGAAGAATCTCGGTGGGTCAAAGACCTCTGCAAATCTTTATTACGTGGAAGAGGATAAAATATTTAGCAAATTATGGAATAAGGAGCATCCAACTGAAGCATATGATGATGATGATGATCATCCTGATAATGAGTATGAGCAGGATTCTGTGAATCCCATATCCATTAATGTATATTCAATTAGTAGAGGAGTTGATGTGTCCACAAAATAAAAATATACCAAAGGGGTAGATATTGTAGATAAAATGGGCTATCTAGGTTGGGGTGGTCTAGGTCCCAGTGGACAAGGGCCTTGGTGTCCACCTGACCCACCAGTTCCACCAAAATATAGTGAGAAACCAAGCCTTGGAGTTGAATCATCAAATTCATAAAAAAAAATACTACTCAGTCAATTTCATTTGTTCCAGCTTCAAATCTAGTTCCACCTGTTCCAAGCACTCATATTCAATCTAAATCAATTGCCACTCCCACAGGTGTGGATATCATGGGTAGAACTAGTGGTCCAAAAATGACATTACAGGTGGACATGGGATCAATGGATCCCAAAGATCAAGGCAGTGTAAAGAAGCAAAAGGTTATGAAAAGCAGTAGTACAACAATGGCAATGGTGATTGTGAGTCCAATAATTGCCACACCTTCAAGACAAAACCCTCAGAACAATCCAAAAACTCCACTTGTAATGGGTCAGGGTGTTGCTAATCCCCATGGTGGAATTAGGAGAACCACAAGAAACATAGGTGGAAGCTCAAGCATCACTGCAAGTGGTATTTCACCTTTCAAACATTCAATTGTGTTAGAAAACCCTGATTTTCATTACAATGGTTTTGTAACTAACTTTGAACAATAAAAAAATAAGAATAGACAAAAATACTAAGACATTGAAGATGGATGCAGTTGCTGCAACTCATGATGCAGAACCTACATCTAATAGGTTATTTCCCACATATGACCCAAAGAAAGAAATGATGGAGTTCATGGTTATTTTGCCCCCAGCTAGAGATAACAATCCACTAGAGAGTTAGTTAGATCCATCTGAATTTCAAGTTAGCACCCTCCAAATGGATTTATCCAAAATTAAAAACTTGGACAAGATAAATATGTTGAAAATGACCAACCAAGTGGTCTATAGTTCAATGATGAAGTTGGAGAGAGAGAAAGGAAAGCTTCAGGGCACAATAGATAAGTTAAAGGCAAACTTGGCAAATGAAAAGGCAAAGGAGAAAGCAACAGAAAACAGGTCCAAAGAATTAGAAAAAAAGATAAAAAATTAATCCTCTAAAGAAGCAATTGGACAACAAGAACATATGGATGCATAACTGAAAGTTTTGAGGGAAAAATTGAAATAGAGTAAAAAAAAAATTGAGGATGAAAAAGTATCTTCATTAAGTTTATATAAAAGCATTGAGAATGCGGGACATGCAAACAATAACTTAAATAAAGAATTGGAGAATGAGAGGGTAAAAAGGAAACCAGTTCTTAGAAATGAGAGAAGACCTAAAAAAGGAAATTAATACAATTAAAACTTACAAAAACAACTTGAATGACTGAGAAAATAATACAGTCAAGCAAATAAAAAAAGACTTTTGGGAGCAAATAAAGGTGTGTGCTGATAGGCTGTGATTGGTTTGAACTGAATGAAAGTATTAGAGATATTTTTGGGAGGTTGAAAGAGCACATTGAGAAGAACAAAAAGTTTTGTCAGAGACAGAATACTACAAAGTAGATTTTGCAACAAATCAACACAACCAATGACAGACATTTGGCAAGAAAGGGAATTCAGGACCACATTGGTGCATTAATAAAGGCGAACTCTATCTTTAAAAAATGTCAGAAACTAATAGAAGGAGAGGAAAATTTTGCCTTATTTGGGACAAAGCTCGCCAAGATGAATAAAAAACAACCAAAATGATAACTCTTGATTTGCCAAGTCCTGGTCCTGATTACTCATCAATGAATTTCGTTGGAAGAGAAGCTTACAAAAAAAAGTTGGAGGACACAATGACGTCTGATTTAGGCAAGCTTCCTCAAGACACAACTGATGAAGGCATTGCAAAGTGCATAAAATATTGTCAAATTTGAATGCAGTAATGGAAGGATCATTGATTTCAACTCACTCTTCTAGTGCAGGTCATTTACTATAACATGACAAATATTGACATTCCAACTGACGAAGAATGGAGCATACTAAAGAAACTGACAGAATCATCTTGATCACATCAATCATAGTATGTGAAAGTACTTTCAATTTCCATCATCTCTATATTTTTTTCTAATTACTTGTATTGAGTTTAAAGTAACAAGTTTGAACTTTATTTTTTTGAATAGGATCAATGTTTTAGATGCTATTGCCAATGCTAATTTACTAAACCGACATGTCAAATGTAGAAATGTATAGTTGTAGAGATGTTGTAGTTGTCTTACTAATTTTGATTTTGAGACTTCACATTAGGCAAATCAACCTGAAACTGTTGTGGCTCCCTTGTTTCTATAAAAGGGAATTCAAGGTCATTGGCTTAGGCTAATGAAATTGAAATTGGGCAATGTGCCAATGGCTATTGAGTCATTGACTTTTGTAAACAAAATCACAGAGTTGTGTTCTTACTAATATTAATGAATGAATTGTTACATTGTATCATATTTGTAATTAAATTAATGAGAATTAGTATTTATGAGAATTGTAACATATGAATTGCTATGTTGTCAAAAAATAATAATGAAAAATCTACAAGAATTCTACCATATGAGTTGAATAATGCAAATGAAAACCATTATTAATTATGGAATTGAATGTTGATGACATTATCAACCACATTCATGTTTTTGACATTAGAATATGCTATTATGCATGATTGATGATGAGATATAGAAACTGACAGTAGACCACACGAAAATGTATAATAAATACCTAGGACTTGCTACTTCTACAATGGTTCAAGCTACCACATCATATCATTATCAGGATCCTCGCATTCATCACAATCAACTTCATATCTTCCTTGGTTCTTCGATATGTTTTCTTCACTCTGCATACCTTCGCTTAACTGATGTTCACCGCTAGAAGTACTAGTACCACTACATGAGTCAATGACATCGTTGTCTCTGACACTCCCACTTTAGTTTGAAATGTTTCCCAACCCTCTTCTCTAACTTTTCTTCCTCCACAATTTTAGTGCCCTTTTGTAAGGAAAAGTATTGACTTCATACTTGGATGTATAGAGCCTCAAGAAATTTTCCAAATTATTGTTTAGTTTGTTTCTTAGCTTTGACTTTAGGAATCCCAAAGCATTGAAAACTCTCTCATCCTCCACCGACCCCAATATCACGGTCAAACATAAATCAACAAGCTTGAAATTTTTTGATATTGAGTCAATCAACATTTCACTCTCAACTAGATTTTTCCAAAGCCTTGTTGCTGATCCATCTTAGTGGGGGTTCTGCATAATATTATATTGTTCCCTCATTGCCAGTGAAAAAAGACCTGATTTTTCTCTCAAACAAGATTCATCTAAAATTCTATTTAGAGTTACTCCATTTATGATGCAGTCAAGGATGGAGAATCTAATTAAGGACTGTCCGACCTTGTAGCCAAACACCAACACAACGGAAAACACAAGAAACCAAATTTGAAAGAAAATAGATGTCTTTATTTCATCAAATAACTGATTACATGGAATGTGCCAGACTGTAAGGCCTTCCTGGTTACGGCCAATTACAATGCAAGAAATAGTTCTACAAGATTACAAGGATCCAACACACTTCTCCTCAGCTAGCCCAGGTTTGCAACACGACAGTGATCTGGTAGGCACTCCAAGAAGGATCTAAACTTGTACCCACAGGTCACCAAGCAATCTTTTTTCTACCTAAGCCCACAAGCTACTAACTCTGCCTTCACAGATCTACCACTATCTGCTACTACCTAAACAACTACCCAACCATCTTAAATACTAATCCAAGCCACAAGCCGGCTGGATCAAATAATTAACTCCTACAAACAAATATTTAATTCACCAAGTCGGCCTTCAGATCCACATAGAATGATGCAACACACTAGATCTAGTTCCCCACACGTCCAACGATCAATCCATAACACGAGGAGCATGACCCAAATTAAATGCACCAGTTGGCCAAGCCGAATCTCCAAGAACAACTGTCGGCAAGCCAAACTACCAAGCATTAGGAAATTCACCGAGCATCTACACCCACCGAGCTCTCAAAGCATTATCGAGCACCAATGTCGACCGAGCACTACAAGCATTGCCGAGCACCATAAGTGCTGAGTCTCCTTCAATGAATGAGCTCCCTTCAGTGATCGAGTCCTCCAGCGATCGAGCCACTTCAGTGACCGAGAAAAAAGCATAAACACTGAGACCTCATCAGTAACCGAGCATTGAGAAACAAACCACCAAGTCATTGAGTGACCAACATCCATCAAGATCCAACAGGACTTCCAACTGAGAATCACCACCAAGACCAGTGAGCTCCATCGGTGAAGCCTAACAAACTTCAACCAAGAATTACCATCAAAGACTGAGAAATGCTAGTCTTCTATCAAGATCACCAGCCAAGTAACTGAACTCCACTAGACAGTTATTGAGCTTGCCAGAATCTTCAAGCACTGAGCAATAAGCTAGGATGCCACTGCATCAGACTCCCGGGGTACAAAGAATAGTGTGTCCCACACTTTCTCACCAAAGGGAACATCTAAAAACCACCAAGTCCACTTCATTTTCACCAAAGGTTTCCACTCCATCACAGGAAAGAGAACCAATCTGCAACTCAGCCAATCAGTATGTCCAACATCTTGAACAAACTGAGCCTTCAATCCATCATCAAGGATCCAATCAGAATCCCATCCTAGAATCTCATCACCAGACTTATCACTGTCAACCAGTAACTTAAGTCCACAACCAATAAACAATATTTGTACCACAACACCGAACAAAAGCAATTTGGTAACACCAACATCACTGAGGTGTTCAACAACAGGCAAATCTACACCATCAACCTGATTAAGCACAACTAGATGCTCTACAATTTCCATGTCAGGCATAACTGAATGAACATGAAAACCAATCTCCTCACCATCCTCAACAAGATCAACCACATCATCGGTAATCACAGGTAACTCAGCAACAAGCATGAGTTTCTCTATAGGTTTGATGTCAGACTCCACTAATTGAACATCAAAACCAATTTTGCATACATCTTCAACCTCTGAACTGTCATAAGAATTCTTGTCAAGATGTCTTCTCTCACGAACCAACCTACGAACTAGCCAAACAACTTTCCTCTAGATCGGCATACTCCAACTTCGGTAAGCTTTACAAAGCTCAACAACACTTTCCCTCACAAGGTTCTTAACTCGGTTCTCCATGCAGTTCAGCAAATCCGCTTCCAATCAAGCAAACCTCTCAGAAATCACATCACCAAGGTCCAATCCTCTCGGAGACATCTTCAATTATCTTCGAAAACCTTCTACAACAAACCCTAACATCGACCACCTCCAAGCTGTATGCAAGTCAGATCGCAACCTGCCACCTTGCATGAACAACCAGGGCAAGATTTCACAAGTTCAATGTCACAGATCTGCAACTTAGATTGCGCACAATCTCTTCACCAACAAGATTAACTTTGCAAGATCAACCTTGCTAGGTCAACCTTCTACTTCAACAAGATCAAACTCTCCTGCTCTGATACCACCTGTGTAACACCCCACCAGGGAACCCAAAAGAAACTAACTTACAACATGATACTAAGATTGGTGAACATTATTTTTTCTTCTAAAGTTTATATTTAAGATAAACATGCACATGAAAGAATTAACCATTAACTCACATAACACACATCGTAAACATAGGTTACAAATCTAATGGATCCCATGACGTAGAATTACTTTCTAACATAACTCATAAAATAACGTCAACAAAAGATTTCATAAATTAAATACACAATTACATCGTAATAATTACATTTCAATGAACATCCATGAATTCTAATAAACATACATCCGCTGCACATGTCGCAAGGTATGCAGTAATCACTCTAACATCTAGATACAATATCCAGATTAGGTATCACATGTGATACTCTAATACAAGATAAAAGAGAATATATACAAAGGACATCAATGACGAAGCAACATAAGGAATCCAACTGCAAAGACACCATCAAGCACTGGCACCAGGACGTCGAATCTTGAATGGTAAAGAATCACTAACACTCGTCCATGTAGAACCACAAAGGTCTACCCCATCGTGCTAAGGAGATAACATCGGACCCCAATCGGATAATCAAGTCAAATTAGGAAACACCACTAGGAAAGGAATCTTGAAAGCTTACTAACTCAAGGACAACAAGTATAGTGATAGGTATGACTCACTAATCCAGAGGCAACCGACACATGTAGGATAACTAGACTATGCATAGGCAGGTGTCATCATGTACGTCTAACCCTTGAGTCTCATTTTAGTAATCACTCTGGATCCCGACACTCAAGTGACCATACATGGATCAATGACTTCTTGTACAGATGAATCCATTAACTATGCTAGACACACCTCTCAAGGTGGCCAACATCATCTCCATTCCCATCTTAGTCTGTACTAGTGATGAAGGGTGCTCCCCTTAATACCACAAGCACATAACATAAATAGAGAAACAACAACAATAATATGCAAGAATAGAAAATTGGCTTCTTATTATCTCCACAAATGTGGAATTACTAACTTTCAAAATTACAATATGCAAAGCCACATGGGCATTCCCTTACAATATTTTGTAGGAAAAAGCCTCAAATCAATACCCAGATCTACTACCCAGAACTGCCTTAGAAAACACTACGGGCCTTCTTTATATAGGCAATTTCCACCGCCCGAGAAGGTTCTAGAAATTTAGCCCTTAAGGCCGACCAAACTTAGAATTATTTTATTTTACAATTTATTACATCAAAGTCGGCTCAAAATGAGTTTTGAAACCCAAACAAAAATTTTGAAGAAAAATTATTTTCCGCCATTTCAGGTGACCCAACTTCTGAAGACCATAAGTCATCGCCCGTTGACCCGATTGGCTATTATAACCCCATTCTAGAAATGCCACGAAGCGCTCTATAGGCTTGACCGGTGCAAAATGCTTGTCACCCAAATTTTCAACCTCATCCGGGGCCTCTAAAGCCTTCAAAACTGAGTTCAAAGTTTCTATACCCTGCTGCCAATACCGAAAATCTTCAATATCTTCAAAACTACACCTGAGCTAGCCATGAAACTTTGCTGGCAGACTGATATGACTGAGATGAACCTCCACATGTAAAATTAGAACATTTCAAGATCGTAAGACCAACTTACTAAAAATAGGAAGTTTCCATAAATAGCGGCTTTGCACAAGATAACCCTTATTGAATACAAAAATAGAAATATTTTTGGGTGATGCAAGATTGCTCTTACACCTAGGATGCTCCTACATCAGACACCCGGGGTAATTTGAGAAGTGACCCTGTCACGACTCAGGTGTGCAGAGGAAAACCAAGATGGTTAACCTCCTCCTTTGTTAGCCATGATGAATCTTCAACAGGTCATCCTTTCCATTTGACCAAATACTCTTCATATGTCCCGTTCCTTGTGCTTCTGCCAACACGACTGTCCAGTATGTCTTCAATCTCCTTGATATCTGAACTGGTTGCTGGAATACTCCACTGTGCTGCTGCAACCTCATCTTCAACACCTCCTTCATGATACTCTATCAAATCTGAAATGTTAAACACTGGTGAAATATTCAGCTCAGTAGGCAATCCTACCTCATATGCATTTCCTGAATCATGCTTCTTCAGTATCTTACATGGTCCAAACTTCTTCATTTTCAACTTGTTATATGTACCAACCGAAAATCGCTCCTTCCACAAATGAACCATGACTTCATCTCCAACCTGAAATTTCTTATGCCTCCTTTTCTCATCTGCCTTAGCCTTATACTACGCATTCATCTTGGTAATATGCTTCCTCACCTCCTCATGGATGTTCTTCAAATGTTCTGCAAAATCCTCAGCTTCACCACTACTTATTTCTCCTTTATCTATCTTTCTCAACTCAGATGCATTTCTTGGACTACTTCCATATACAATCTGGAATGGTGATTTACCAGTGCTCATGTTGACAGAATTATTGTACGCAAATTCTGCCTGTGGTAAAATCAAATCCCATCCTGTTGGCTTATCTCCAACCAAACATCTCAGCAAATTTTCCAAACTCCTATTCACCACCTCTGTCTGTCCACCAGTCTGTAGATGATGTGATGAACTGAACTTCAAATATGTCTTCAACTTCTTCCACAATGTCTGCCAGAAATATCCAACAAATTTAGTATCTCGATCTGAAACTATGGTCTTTGGCAAACCATGTAGTCTCACCACTTCTCTGAAAAATAATTTTGCTACATGAACAACATCATTAGTCTTCTTACAGGGAATGAAATGTGCCATCTTCGAAAATCTATTAACAACTACAAAAATTGAATCATGTCTCCGCTGTGTCCTTGGTAAACCAAGAACAAAGTCCATACTGATATCCTCCCAAGGCTTCTCTGGTACAGGTAATGGATGATAAAACCCTGTATTTTGCTTCACTCCTTTTGCCATCTAACATACTCTGCAACTTTGTACAAACTTCTTCACATCTTGCTGCAACTGTGGCCAATAATAATTTTCACTAACCAAAGCAAAAGTTTTATCTTGACCAAAATGTTCAACCAATCCTCCGCTATGCTTCTCCTTGATGAGATTCTCCCTCATAGAACTTCGTGGAATGCACAACTGACTCCCTCTGAATAGCATATCATCCTGGATGATAAAATCTAGCCATTTCGTCCTATCTAGAGTAACAGGTTCTTTACAAGCTTTCCAAGCTTCACCAAAATTAGGATCCTCTGGATACAAATTCTTGAGTTCCTTGAACCCAACCACTTCAATCTGCATCTCTGTCAGCAATAGTTGCCTTCTGCTAAGGGCATCCACAACCCTATTAGACTTTCCACTCTTGTGTTTCAAAATAAATGTATAACTCTGCAAAAACTCAACCCATTTCAAATGCCTCTGATTCAACTTTCCTTGACTATTCAAATATTGCAAAGCTTGATGATCAGTATACAAAACAAACTCCTTAGGAAGCAGATAATATCTCCACTTCTTTAATGCCTGAACTATAGCATAAAATTTCTGATCATAGATAGAATATTTTCTCTTGGCATCATTTAACTTCTCATTAAAATGAGCAACAGGTTTACCTTCTTGGCTCATAACAGCTCCTATTGCAGTACCACTAGCATCACAATCTACTTGAAACACCTTATTAAAATCTGGAAGTGCTAAAACAGGTTGTTCTGTAACTTTTTGTTTCAACAATTGAAAACTCTTTTCTGCCTCATTAGTCCACTTAAACTCTTTTCTATCCCCTCTCATTGTTTCAGTCAAGGGTCCACAAATACTGCTAAAATTTCTGATAAACTTTCTGTAAAAGCTAGCCAAAATATGAAAAGATCTTACCTTAGTAGCACTCCTTGGAGTAGGCCATTCAAGGATAGCCTGTACCTTCTCTGTGTCCATTTTTAGACCTTCTGCTGAAACTACACATCTCAAATACACTAACTCTTTTTTCACAAAACTGCACTTCTTCAAATTAATCAGCAATTTCTCATCCCTCAACTTCTCAAACACCATACGAATATGCATCATATGTTCCTCCAATGTCTTGCTAAAAATTAAAATATCATCTAGGTAAATAATGACAAACTTACCCAGAAATTCTTTCAGAACCTCGTTCATGAGCCGCATGAAAGTGCTCGGTGCATTGGTTAGCCCAAAAGGCATGACTAACCACTCATACAGTCTTTCCTTTGTCTTGAAGGTAGTTTTCCATTCATCTCCTTCTCTGATCCGAATCTGGTGATATCCACTCTTCAGATCTATCTTTGAGAAATACACAAGCCCACTCAAACAATCCATAATATCATCCATTCATGGCAATGGAAACCTATACTTGATTGTGATCTTGTTTATTTCTCTGGAATCTATACACATCCTCTACTCTCCATTCTTCTTTGGTGCTAATACCGTTGGTACAGCACAGGGACTCAAACTCTCTCAAATCAACCCCTTCTGCAATAACTCATGTACTTGTCTATTCAACTCTTCACTTTCTGCTGGTGTCATTCTGTGTGCTGCCTTGTTTGGCAAACTGGCTCCTAGAATCAAATCCATCTGATGACTGATCTTCATTACCGGTGGTAATCCATCAGGTACATTATCAGATACAATATCCTGAAACTTATTCAACAAATCTGCAACCTCTACAGGTACATCCTCTACTTCTTCTTTACCAACTTTTGGAATTAAAGAAAAACACAAATGCTCATGCCTCATACCATCTAGGAATTTTTTTCCATCAACAAATGTTATTCTTGCATTACCACATACCTTTTCTTCGGTCTCCTTCAATGGCTTTAGCTTATGTCGCACTCCATCCTTTGTCAGGGAATAGGTATTCGCACGATCATCATGTACATCACATCTGTCAAACTGCCACGGTCTACCCAACAACATATGACATGCATCCATAGAGATGATATCACATAGTACCTCATCTTGGTACCCGCAAATCTTGAACTTCACCAGGCACTGTTCATTGACCATGACCTTGTGGTCATCCTGGACCTAGGCAATCCGATATGGATGTGGATGTTTCTATCTCTTAAGCTTCAACTTTGTCACCATCTCTTCTGACACCAAATTGTCAGTGCTTCCACTATCGATAATCACATCATAGCATTTACCCTCACACTTGCATCTAGTGCGAAACAAGCTTCTCCTTTGTTCAGGTTCATTCTCACCACTCAACAGGACTCTTCTATTAATCAGTGTTTCTCCTCTTTTAGCATCTTCAGAATTTGATGATCTAGCATCTTCATCTACATGTGCAACTCTAGCCTAGCTTTCATTTCTCCTGTCTGTTCTGCCTTGGCGTTGAGGACATTCAAATGCCCTATGACCTTCTTCTCCATAGTGAAAACACATTCTATGGAAGCCTCCTCTTCCTGAACCTTGTCCTCTTTCTCTTCCTCTCTGATCTCTATTATTCTGATCTTGAAAATGATTGGAATTATTTCCTCTCTGATTCTAGCTGCTACTAGCCTCATCCTTCTTTTTTGGATCTTCATTTCGGCCACCATATGATCATCCACCAGATCTTCCACCATGACCTCTTCCATTTTGTCTGCTCTCAAACTTCTTGTTCAGCTTTTCTTCTACTTTTAGGGAAAATTGGTATGCCTCCTCAATATTGATCATTCGAACCAGATTCAACTCCTCCTGAATGCTTGGCCTTAACCCATTAAGGTATCAGGCAACTTTCTCCTTATCAGCTTCTGCATGGCCTGTTCTGATGAGGAGTCGATAGAACTCTTCTGTATACTCCTGAACAGATCTTCCTGCTTGCTTCAAACTTTGCATTTTCTTTAGTAGGTCAAGCTCATAATCAACAGGAATGAAATGTTGCTTCAATTTATCCACATCCGATCCCATCTTATGATTTTATCTTTCCCTCTTCTATTTCGCTCCAATTGAATTTCTTGCTACCATATCTTCGCATGACCTTTCAATCTGGCCTTCGCAAATTTGACCCTATCAGGATCCTCAACATCTTAATACTCAAAATATTCCTCAGATTCATTGATCCAGTCGATCAATTCTTCTAGGTTAAGATTTTCAGAAAATGTAGGAACCTCAATCTTAGGTCTTTTCCCAATCTTGGAAATCACCCGAAAAAGTCTTTCTTCCTCCTGGTTCACAATTTCAGCTTCTCCTTCTTGATATTCTTCTTCAGCTTCATCCTCGCTTTGGTCTCTGACATTAAGATTCATTCCTCTGTGAATCTCTTCTTGCAATGCTCACACTTGTCTCTGCAGCTCTCTAACCTCAGGTGTCACAGCACTAGCTCTTCCGCCACGTTCTCTTCGTAGAGGCATTTTCACGATGCACGCTGAAACCCTAACCACAGTCCTGGTACAAACTGCCTCATAGTCGGTGATCTGTTTACACACTCAAGAACTCCTGCTCTGATACCACTTGATGAAGGGTGCTCCCCTTAATACCACAAGCACATAACAAAAATAGAGAAACAACAACAATAATATGCAAGAATAGAAAATTGGCTTCTTATTATCTCCACAAATGTGGAATTACTAACTTTCAAAATTACAATATGCAAAGCCACATGGGCATTCCCTTACAATATTTTGTAGGACAAAGCCTCGAATCAATACCTAGATCTACTACCCAGAACTGCCCTAGACAACACTACGGACCTTCTTTATATATGCAATTTCCACCACCCGAGAAAGTTCTAGAAATTTAGCCCTTAGGGCTGACCAAACTTAGAATTATTTTATTTTACAATTTATTACATCAAAGTCGGCTCAAAATGAGTTTTGAAACCCAAACAAAAATTTTGAAGAAAAATTATTTTCTGCCATTTCAGGTGACCCAACTTCCGAAGACCATAAGTCATCGCCCGTTGACCCGATTGGCTATTATAACCCCATTCTAGAAATGCCACGAAGCGCTCTACATGCTTAACCTATGCAAAGCGCCCGTCACTCAAATTTTCAACCTCATCCAGGGCCTCTAAAGCCTTCAAAACTGAGTTCAAAGTTTCTGTACCCTGCTGCCAATACCGAAAATCTTCAATATCTTCAAAACTACACCTGAGCTAGCCATGAAACTTTGCTGGCAGGCTGATATGACTGAGATGAACCTCCACATGTAAAATTAGAACATTCCAAGATCGTAAGACCAACTTACTAAAAATAGCAAGTTTCCATAAATAGCAGCTTTGCACAAGATAGCCCTTATTGAATACAAAAATAGAAATATTTTTGGGTGATGCAAGATTGCTCTTACACCCAGGATGCTCCTGCATCAACTAGCACTCAAGCATGGGCGAGGAACTTATCTTATTAGGTTCATTTTAATATCTCTCAATGTTGTATTAGGTTATCACTTGATTACAATAACTTACAATAAGTGATCTTGGCAGCCACTTCTGGGCCCCGACGCTTATTGTAAGCCACCCCCTAACACATATCTTGGTAAACTACCCTAGGCTCATAGATCTCTCCTAGATCAAATATAGATAAAATCAGATAGTCAGACATCCAGAATCATCACAGAATTCAGGATTGACTACATAAACATAATCACTGAATCACATAGTACAACGTGAGCCTATAAGGTTAGTTGGAAAATACATAATACACACTCATGCCAAACATAAGAAACAACATGAACAAGAAGATAATTCCCATGCCTCCGTCTTTCCTAGGTCGTCTAGTTCCCATAAAATCGATAACCCAAACATCCAGGAAAGATAAAACCACATTGCAGAAAATAGCCAATTTCAGTATGAAAAGATGCATATACAATCATAAGAAAACTTGAACGTTTGACATTAAATAAGAGTTCAATTAAACATACAATTGCATACACACTTTATACTTCACACCTGGCCTAAATAAAATGGACACTTCAAATCTCTACAATTTCAACTAAACCTAATCTATGTCCAATTATATTTAATTAAGATGTTATAAAAAGTTCACTATACCATTAGCAAACATAGTTCTCTATCCCCATGATAAAATAATAAATTAATTTTATCAAAAGCCCTATTAAACCAAAACAATATTTTAATCAATATTCAATTAATAGCCAAAATAGATATTGCTACAAAATTAACCATATTTTAAATAAAAACTAACTCTAGCAATTATTATTAACAATAATAATAGCCATTAAATATTACTAAATATTTAACAAAATCTTTTAATAAAATTTATTATTAAATAATAATAATTAACATAAATTACAAATATTATTAAAGTCTAATAACAATTTTTTTATTTTTTTTAAAGCTAAAGTGGGCGAGCCACCATAATTTTATTTATATATATAATCTGATTCAAGGACTCGTCCGTGGAAGAATCAGTAAGAAACCCCGGAGTCGTAATCCAATACAAGAAAATATGATATTTACAACCACTACATTTTTACATCCAGTCACTACGAAATTACAACCAATTGACTACAATATGCAAAATCTCCATTCACTACAAAAGCCCCTTATCTGAAGGGGTCGGGGAGATGAAGCCAAAAATTTCAAAATCTAAGCAAGTCCCTTGTCTGAAGGGATCGAGGAGATGAAGCCAAAAATTTTAAAAATTCAAACATGTTTACAAAAAGAGGCTATTCACCCATCTCCATGGAGCTAGTAGAGGAGGGGCGCTATACACGGAGCCACGCTAGCTCCCAACCTCGAGGAGGAGTCGAGGGTGTGATCACGTTCTAGCCGTCGTTGGAAGCTTGAGCAGCAAAAGGGTCGTTGGATGACAAGATTGGTGACAGGGAGACATTAAGATTCGGAGCCCCAGTAGCAGTTGCAATGCATGGAGGAGGACAAACCAGAGGCAATGGAGAGACGAGGAGGTCCAAGACTGCGTGCGCAAGATGCCAAATGTTTTCTAAAAGTTCCAAGCCAAGCACATGGCTCACAATTTGCAGGTTAGCTCAAACAAGCCAAAAATTGCGCTGTTCCATAGCCCATTTGAAGCTGTCGAATGCCATGAAATGTTCATGACTGGACATCAGAGCATGATGAGCAAAAATCCCACCCACCAGATCTTTTCCTGACCATAGGTCATATTTCTGCAGGGCACTAATAATCAAGCTCCCCGAGTTATATTGAGGATGAACGATTTTATTGATGATGACAAAAACCAAATCCACCGATTGGAGAAGATCCATCAAATTTGACACAAAGATAGAAAGAAGTTGAGAAGGGAAAAGAACCAGTTTAGTCCACGGAGAAAGCACATGCTCACCAATGACCCTTCTCACCGCTTTGTACTATAGCATAGACTGGCATATGAATACTTGATTGAGCTCCGGGCCATTGATGCAATGCGAAAATGGGGTTTTTGTGAAAGTCGGCGAGATGAGAACTCTGTAATTTCTGGGAAGGAGGTCCGAATGATGAAATTTTCCACAAGTAACACAGCTATCAAATTCCATGATTCAACCCGAGAACAATAGAAATCCCCAAAAGCCGTAGCAAAGATGACGATTGCGATGGCATAAAAGGAAAATGAGGCCAAAGTTATATAGAATTGCGAGAAGAGATTCCCAATGAATTCACACATTTGAGTTTATTTGCAATCATAGTGTGGATCTTTTATTTGTACACCCCATCAAACATGGCGAATATGAGAGCCGCAAAATTTCATAACCCATGTGAAACGCTTAATACAGATGTGAGGAAATTAATTGGGCTTCTTCGAAAGTTGAGCAACAGTTTAAACGGGCAAACTAAGGCTATGTGACACCATAAATTTGGGGAGGTACAAGAGATGTGACATGAACAAAATGTTCAGTACCTGATCTTGCTTAATTTGAAAACTTCGGGATGTACTTTTGATTGTAAATAATTAAAGCCTGGAGTTCACTAGATAGAGTTGACAAATCTATTGGATTAATGTACTCAACGTTCACTCCATCACACCCTGAATTGGCAAGATAATCTGCAACCGAATTCCCTTCCCAAAGAGTATGAGAGATGAATAATCTCGAATGAGTCTAGTACACACCATATTTGCTGAAGAATGTATGCCATTTTCCAATTTAAGGACTCCTGTTTAATACATGCATTAATGACCACCATTGAGTCACCTTCTACTTGAATATGTTGGAATCCACATTTTTTTGCCAAAACTAACCCTGCAAGTAGTGCATACGCCTCAACCATATTATTTGTACCTGGCAGAATTGATGAGGTTTTTAGAGCAAGAACATGTCCACATTGGTTCCTAATGCAAGCTCCAATCCCATATTTGCCTGGATTACCTCTGGAAGACCCATCAAAGTTGAGTTTTATTGAACCATCAAAAGGGGGAAACCAATGAATATTGTCCCTGATAATTGGAGAGGACTTCTGACTGCGATGAAGCCAACCAATAGGAATGTGAATGTCTTTCCATTCCTGAATGATAGAGCTGTCCCAGTTGGAAAGTATTGGATTACATTTTACTCTATGATGACTAGCATTGACAACTTTCAATATCAATTTCTCAATACCCACTAAGACAGTACTGAGTGATGAAGGGTCCCTCCGAAAGATCCTTTTGTTTCTTTCCCACCATATTGCCCAGACAACACATGAAGGAATGCATTTCCATAAAACATGAAAAAGTGAAGAGGCAAAAAGTGTAGGCCAGGCTTGAAAAAGGTCCCAAAGATTATTTGGGAGTGGAGTTGGAAACTGGAGTTTACTAAGGACAAAAGTCCAACATTGATGAGTAGAGGAGCATCTAATAAAAAGATGATCAACATCTTAAACTACTTGATCACACAAGACACAATTGAAGGGATGGGCAATATTAAATTTAGTGAGACGATCACTAGTAAGAATTCTCTTTTTTAAAGAAAGCCAAGAGAAACATCCTGCTTTTGGGAGAGTAGATAAATTCCAGCAGAATTCATAAGCTCGAGTAGCATTGACATAAAAAATCTGCTGTTGAATAATCTTGTAACCTTCTTTTATGGTATATGATCCTAACTTACCTGGAGCCCATATTAATTTGTCTTCCTTCCCTAATAGAAAAGTGTCTCTTTCTGACAAGACTTTCAAGAAGGTCTCTTTGTCTTGCATGGAAATTGGAAGGTCAGTCGGGTCTTTCTAGATGATCTTTCTAGAGAATAGGCATGCTGTAGAAACATAATCTATTTATGATTTTCCCCAGTAATCTTCAGAGGATCTAACTACATTAGTCAGAGATTGTAATTGAATAAGAGGAGGCATCCCACTCTAGGAATCATGCGAAAAGCTGATACTACCACCATTATTTACTTCCCAAGTAACATATTGTGTGACAATATCTCTTGATTCCATCATAAAGTTCCAGATGGCAGACCCTTTAGGAGGGTTTTGGATGGAAAAAATTCTCATTGGACTCAAATTATCTAGATACTTTTGCTGCATAATCTAACACCATTTGGAATTTGATTTAGAGTAAACCTGCCAAACTAATTTCCCTCCAAAAGCTTTATTCCTCATTATCATGTCATGCAAACCAGCACCCCCAGAGTCTTTACCTTGTGACATCTCATGGAGTGAAATCAATGGAATTTTTTAATCTCCCGAAATGTTACCTGCCCAGAGAAAGTCCCTCAGAATTTTTTGAATGGATTGAGTAACTGAAGCAGGGGCCTTGAGGACTGAAATATAGTAATTTGGGATTGCTATAAGCACTGACTTAATGAGGAGGATTTTTCCTGCAAGAGAAATCCATCTGGCTTTCCAGGCCACTATTCTTGCCTTAATCCTTTCAATGATGGGAAGCCAATATGCTATTTTATTAGCTCCAATAAAGAGGGGGATGCCTAGATAAACTGAAGGAAGGGATTCGACTGAGAACCCTAGGATTGAAATGATTTTGTTAGTGATATTCAAGTCAGAATTAAAAACAAAGATCTTTGACTTCTGAGGATTGATCTTTTGTCATGATGTTGCTGAATAAAGGTCTAATGTTAGCTTAATTTGTTTAGCCTCCAAAGCATTGGCAAAACCAAAAAGGAGAGTGTCATTTGCAAACAAAGAATGAGTGACCAAGATGTTTGTGTCCCCTAGAATTACTCCTTTCCATAGACCCCTAATATGTAAATGCTGAATGAGTCTACTGAAAGCTTTTGCCATTAAAATAAATAGGACCGGGGATAAGGGATCATCTTGTCTAATACCTTGTGTTGATTTAAAAAAGTCAACAGGTGAACTGTTGATTATCATAGAGAAGGCTGCTCTCGAAATACATGATCGAATCCACTTACACCATTTCTTGTCAAAGCCAAATTTTTTGAGAACTTTAAAAAGAAAATCCCAACAAACTCTATCATAAGCTTTCATCATGTCCAATTTGATGATGAAGCATGAAGATTTGTATGCATCAATCAAATGAAGGGTCTCATGTGCAACTAGGGCACCTTCCATGGTTTCTCTTCCTGGGATAAAACCTCCTTGTTTTGGGGACACAATATTGGGGATCAGATGCTGGAGTCTCAGATACATTACTTTAGTAATTATCTTATATATTGTATTGCATAGGGAAATAGGTCTGAAATCTAAAAATGTCCTGGGAGACTTAATCTTTGGGATGATAGCAATATTTGTTGTGTTGAACATATTCAGCATTGATTTAATTTTTCTTGACTCTTCAATAACACCCAACAACTCCCACCAAGGAAATCCCAGCATGCCTGATAGAAGGTAGCCGAAAAGCCATTTGGACCAGGGGATTTATCAGGTGATAATGAGTACACCACCTTTCTTACCTCAAAAATTGTGAAAGGGGCCATTAGATTGATATTGTCGACCTCTAAAATAATGGGAGGAATAGCTTGAAGAATGTCCTGAATTTGGAGAGCTGAGGGATCCAGATGAAGAGATGGTGCTAGAAGATCCTAGAAGAACCTAACCCCTTCCTGACGAATGCCCTGAGAATATAAAATTAAGGTGCCCGACTGTGCATTCTGAATGGAGAAAATCCTATTGGCAGCACATTTTTGTTTTGCTGATGCATGAAAATATTATGTATTTTTATCTCCCTCCCTAAGCCAAAGTTCTCTTGGTTTTTGGCTCCAATATGTCTCTTCATGGGAACATAACTCTTCCCAATCTGCTTGTAATTTTTTATGAGTGAGAAAATCCTCCTTATTGAGCCCTTGCTTAATCATTTTGTCAAGAATATCTGAAAGTTGCTGTTTAACTTGATCTTTTTCCATAAAAATGTTCTTAAAGGAAACCTAATTTCATTTTTTTTTTTTTAATGAATTTAAGTTTCTGAGCGAATTGATACATTTTATATCCCTCACATGTAGGAGCATTCTCCCACCATTGTTTCAGAAGAGGAAGAAATTGCGGATGCTTGAGCCACATTTTCTCGAATTTGAAAGAGGGATGATGTTGAAGGCTTGGGGTGGTCACGGGCATGTTGAACTGTAAGGTGATAGGAAAATGGTCTGAACCCAGGCATGCTAAAATCTCTGATTGGAAAGTAATCCTAGTAAGCTTCCAATCAACCGTAATAAAAAATTTGTCTAGTCTAATTGCAATCTGAGAAAAATCAGCTCTTTTATTTGTCCATGTAAAAGAGCCCGTAACAGATTCAATGTCCAAAAGTTTATTGTCTTCCACAAATTTTGAAAAATTAGAAATAGTTTTTGTTGGAGGAGAAACACCCCCAATTTTCTCATATGCATTTAATATAGCATTAAAATCTCCCCCCACAATAATATGTTGATTGGATTGAAGCTGAATGAGATCCGTCAAACACAACCAAAGAGCTTGTTTGTCATTTGTGGCACTAGGGCCATAAACATTGATTAAGACAAAGGTCAGGTCAAAAGCAGTGACATTTAACATTTGGAAATTATTCGGTTGTGCTAAGCATTGTGCCTGAACAAATTTAGGGTCACATAATACTGCCAAACCTCCGGAGGCCCCAATACCTGATTGCTGGATAGATTGCCAAGATCTCCACTTCCCTATTGATTTGTCAAAGGTCTGTTGAGACATTTTTGTCTCTTGTAATAAGATAATATCTGCCCTCATAGAATAAAGGTCTTGTTTGATTCTATCTTTTGTCAAAGGCATTCAAGCCTCTGACATTCCATGATGCAATCTTCATTGTGGAAAAGGAGGACACTTTATCCTCCTCGTCTCTCTTTTTGATGGTGTGAATTTCCCATCTAATGTAGACCGAATGCCCACATCAATCTCCACCTTAGTCTGTATATTCTTCGGTTTCCTGCCCCTCTTCTTAGGAGTTGAAGGCATCACTACTTTTTGATTCAGAGATTGTTCAATTCATAAAGAAACTTTATGATCAAAATCTCTCCCCAAAGGACTCCTATGGGCTGAGTTTTCCGGCTGGCATACCTTATCCATCGCCTCATGAGAGAGTTGGATTTGATTGTTCTCCACTGACTGGTCTTTGATGACCCAGGTGTCTTCATTATTTAGCAAATCTACCATAGAGTGATTCACATGAAGATCACTAAAATATGAATTTTGGAGCATACTGAAATCTATGAAAGATTCATCTTGAGTTGTAGGAAGTAAAGCTATAGATGATGAATCTTGCAACACTATGGTTTGGGTTGCAGAAGATGAATCTCTATGCTGCTTAAAATCTTCATGGTGGATAATTCTTTCCTCTCTGCTATTTCATATATGATTTTAGTAGCCAATTCAGTCAAAAGTTGATCTGACAGATTTCATGCTCTTAGATTGACTAATGTCTCTTCATTAAGTACATCATGTGATATGGGCCTATTAATAGGTGAGGCCTGATACATAAGTTGATGAACTAAATTATCAATATCTTGATTAGAACCATGTGACTCCTCCCAACCAATGGATCGAACCTGTGTGGAATAATGCTGCAACGAAAGGAGGAAGCTCACTGCAAACATGAAGTAGGCCATGACTTGTTGTTGCCCTTGCCTGACAGGTTTAATGATCTCTTCACCCGTGATATGAATATTGTTCTGATTATGATGGATATGGGAAGAAGAACATTTTGACGGATTGGTGCAATGATCCTCACACACCTTCAAGATAGATTTGGACAAAATATTACATTGTGAGGTGAAATGACCTAACTGATGTTGATGACTTTGAACTGAGGCCTCATTTTGAAGAACAATAGATTGCTCCCAAACTCCCCACTTAGATTTCAAAGTGATAGCACTTGGTAACTTCTTGGAAGGGTCAACAAGAATATAGATTCTAGTATCTTGATGAGGAAACTCAAAAGGGAGCAAGTCATGCTTAGTAAAAATACCAATCCCGTTTGCTATAATTTCCACAATTTCAAGCTCCTTATATTCCAGGGGCAGTTTTGGCAGACATATCCAAACCGGAAAATAAAGGGGGAAGCTACTATCCAGTCTTAGGTTTGGAGTCTAGAGAGCAGTAAAGAGGCCAGGCCTATTGCAGAACCAACTTTTGATCCTATGAATAACATCTCTCTCATTTGATGAAGCAAACTTGGCCATAAAGAAGCCCAGATTATCATCTAAACTAAATATGTCTAACAACCCCATCCAGTTCTGAAGAGTCCAGTCTTTAATATCAGAAAATGGGAGGACACTATTGGAGAACTTACCGATGAAATTCGTCTCCAGAAGATGGGCAATTTGGTCCTGAAGAAGATTTTCTGGCAGAGTAATGCTAAAGCCTATTTGGCCCATCGCTGGCAAGAGAAGAAA
Source organism: Chamaecyparis obtusa (assembly GCA_027943335.1). Lineage (NCBI taxonomy): Eukaryota > Viridiplantae > Streptophyta > Pinopsida > Cupressales > Cupressaceae > Chamaecyparis > Chamaecyparis obtusa. The sequence goes on from BSBK01003987.1 coordinate 210,750, forward strand.
GAGTCTGATTTACTGAAGTCTAGAATGATTTTGTTTGCCACACCTGAAATGACTTATTTGAATTAAAGGGAACTGTACAATCTGACTATTGGAAATTAAGAACTTTGACCCCTCTAGGGTTTTGAAGAGCATTCAAGGGTTCATCCTAATCTGACGTATGACTAGGGGAGTACCGGATATTGATAGGTGATCTAGGTGGAGTACCTTCACAGATGTCAAAAATCAGCTGGGGGTTAGGATGCCAACCAAGCCCTTTCCTGAAGCACCCAAGCCCTTTCCTGAATTGCCCATGAAAATAGGAATTTTTATTCTGAAAATCATGCCTGACCTTTGAAATTTTTTTCCACCCATTTTGAAATTTGAACTGGGGTTGATCAAAATGGTGTTTTCCAAAGGAGTCAACTTGAGTAGGGCAATTCTCAGCTTGAACAAATGTTTCTTCGTTCTAAAAAATGGAGGGAGTGGGAAGCTCAGCTGAGAAGAAACCCTTATTCCTCTGAGAAGGAGCTTGGAAATGAAAAGAAGGAGGTGACGATGGCTTAAAATGGAATCTAGGGTTAACAAAGAAAGGCTTTGCAGGTTGGACAATAGCTCTTCCAAAGAAGATATTGATGGCAGCAGGATCAACATTGTGACCCTGACGACTAGAATATTTTTTCTGAAATTGACAATATCTAAAACCCCAAGAGAGTTGAGAGGGAATACGGGAAGAAGCGGGTTGGACAATGGGAGTACCTTGAAAGAGACTAGCGAAATCCTGCAGAAAGGAGGGATCCTGTAGTTGAAGCTGACCCCGCATGGAATGAGAGCTGGATCGCTCTTTGCCAAGATAGAAATGGTGAAACAACTGACTCTGAGATGGTAGAGGACGCCTTCTACCGTGCACTGTCCGAATCTGATGCCCATCCTGCTTTCGACCTACAACTTGATGCCCTTCTTCCTTTTGATCTGCAACAACCATGATCTACTTTCTAGATGATGTTGATTTGTTATTTTTTCCAAATTTAATAACAAAATTATTATTAATGAAAATAATTATAAAACAAACTAGCTAACAAAACCTATTAACAAATACTATTAAATAATAAAGAAAATATTTAACAACTTACCGTTGCCAAAGTTTATTTTATAAAATTTAATAAAAAAAAAACCGAATTAATTTTAACGCGGGGGGAAAAGCTTTCCCACACCCACATGGCTCCATGAATAGTGGTCACCCACCGCACGACACCCTAAGGTGCCACCGACAGGTGGTACCACTGTTGACGGTACCCAAAGTACTATCAGCAGGGTACTCCCTGTCGACGGTACCTTGGGTACCGCCCAGTAGGGGAACCGTGCGCCTTAGGGATGGTGGGGGGTGTGGTGGCCCCCACCTCCCACAACCAATAATTTTTAACAAATTAAAAACTTTCCAATTTTTTTTTTAGATTTAACTTTGCAAAATAATTTCATTTACAATGAAATTTGTATTTTCTTTAACACATTTTTTTTTGTATAAATAAAATACTAACACATTTGTTATATATTATATTTTGACAGGGCTGCACATTTCTGAAAATGAAAATGACAGTATAGGAGGTAATTTTCCAAAAATGGAAATATTGGGATTTTTACAAATACAAGCCAAATTTTGTTTTTTTCTATTATGTCTTTTTCCCCACTAATTTATTGTATTAATTTACATCCAAATTGGGTTAAAATGACTAGTTTTGTCTTTTCCTAGTAATTTATTTTTGACTGTATAATTTACACAGAATGTTTATTTTTTTCTAGAATATTTTTCCAAGTTAAGTTGGATTTTCTCAAAAGCCCATTAATTATTTTCAACAACTGAGTAGTATAAACTATAGCTAGATTAATTTTTCCTTTTCTAAGTGATCTAGGATGAATTTTCTCTCGAAATTTCGACAGCATATCCCTACTATGCCAAGTATTTATAAAATTATGAAATAGAAAATCTATGAGTTTTCCAAACCTCCAAATTGAAAGCATAAACAAAAATAGATCTATATCTATAAATCAAATCAAGCACAGTAAAATACTGAAAAATTCTATAGATGAAATCACATAAAGGTTCCTTAAACCCCTACCTCAATTCCAATGCTAGAAACTGAAATAGAATGCCTGTAGAATGTTGAAACTCCTAGATCTGACAACAGAAGAGCTCAATCCTGCAGATCTGAATCACAGTGCATGCAAAACCCAAATCCAGATGCAAACAATCTTCACCCAGAAACTCAAGCACACACACAAAAGCTCAAGAACACAAAAATGTCTTTCAACTTCTCCAAAATCTCTCTCCACAAATCTCCAACAACCTGATTGAATCCAAATGAATGCTAATTTCCCCTATTAGGGATTCAATTCCACCATTCATGCAATCCCTAGATGACTCACAATTCAACTCCTAATCAAACTTTCCCTCTTTAGTTGAAAGAAAATGCTAATTAATAATTAAAAACATATTTAATTGTGCACAACTCAACTTAGACTTTTAAAGACAAGTTGTCACCTTTTTCAAACAAATCACATTCAAACTCAATAAAGCACATGTTAGTATTAATATGTTAGAAAGTAAAGTCCACCAAGATAATTGAGAGGGGGGGGGGGTGAATCAGTTATCAGATAATTATAACCTTTATCAACTTCAACAACATTTAACCATGTAAGCAATGTAATTACCAACCATAGAAAGATATTCATACACAATGACACAATAACAGAATAACACAAGATATGTTGACTAGGGAACCTCTTGATCAAAGAGTAAACCCTGGTGGGAATGATGCCCACAAAAGATGCACTAATATGAATATTCCTTGTGAAAGGATGGACTCTATTAGGAGTCTTATGAAATACATTCAGTACATATGAATCCCTGTTAGGAGATTTTGAATCCCTGTTAAAAGATTCTAACCCTGTTAGGAGTTATGGAAGATAGAAGGACCCACTGCCCAAACAGCTTCAGGGTAAGATCACTGAACACACTGTCCAAATGACATTAATATTATTCAGTAGAATAATATAATATATGTTACCTCCTTACTGTGCCAAACCGCACTCACTGCGACACCAGATCTCAATTCCAGATCTCTGTACTTCGCATGTCTTCCTTCACAATTTTGCTTTCACAACTTCATTAGCTCTTTTCTTCACTTCATGCTTACATTCACATTCAACCATAACATGCATACACTTATTTCACATTAATACTACATTACAATAAGGAAAAACATTCCTTCCTTTATACCACACTCAAATAATTACAAATGAGTCGGCACACAAATACAAAATAAAAGTTTCCACATGCTACATCAAAATTACATAAAACTGTCGGCTTCCAAATGCAATAACTCTTCACTCGTGTGACCTTGAAGTTTGCAGTATGAACCACGTCACTATCAATGTATCTCAAACTTCCCTTTAACTGCGCAAAACCAGATTCCATCCCGATTAGGAGATATCATCCGATTTCCACAAACCACTATTCAGGAACACTGCCTGAATACTGCTTCCACCAAAATGCTCATAACTTCCATGAATAAATGAATAACTGTCTACGCTCTTAACCATAGAGAAATAACATATCAAAGAATATAACCTCAACATCACATAGCTCCAATTGCAATATCCCATGTGCACTAATCAAAACACTGTCTACTTCTCTGCAAGTCTCGAAAAGATCACTGTGTTGACATCAATGACAATCATAGTCATGAATGCAACAACAACTGCTACCGAATGACTGCCAACATCCAGCATTCATTCCTAACATAATATCTATTATTAAATAATTTAATATTCCAAACATCATTAAATCATGCAATTTAGTAATTTAATAACTAATAGACAATATAAATCCTATTTTCACATAATTAATTAATTAAAAACCAAATATCATAATATTTAATTTTTAATTAATTAATACTCATACAAAATAAAATTATTATTATTTTTCAATAATAATATTAATTTCCATAATTATAGAAAATCACGTAATCAAACAACAATAAAACAAGATCATCAAATAAACATACAAACTCAAAGAAGGGATCCACGAACTTTGTCAACTGACAAATTTGGATAGGGTAGTCAATAGATACTTATCCAACACTTAGGATAAATAGGCTTAGGATAGGGTTTTGGGTCCAACTGTTACCTCCCCTCTTTACCATTGAGATGAGTATTTATGGGCACGCTCATTCCTGCCAATTCAGGAAAGATGATGCCCTGTACCTGCAAATCTATCATCACAAAACAATGCATGTACATACATAATATAGCAAACAATGATAAGGTACGGTCGGTCATGTGCATCTCGACAAAGTAAGTAACTACGCCTCTGCCCTCTACCATACAAACACATAAAATATATACATACAAATGAACACCATACACATGCTAGTATGGGGTAAGTACATCATAATCCAACTGAAACATAAAACATCACAACATGATAATATCAACATCTAATTGTGCCATCACATAACATAATCATAATCATAATCATAATCTAGATCATCAATCATCACTTAAATAATAAGATCTGCACACAACAATATGGCCTAAAAGAGTATGGCATCTGAAAAATTGAAAACAAAATATGGAGGTGCTACATCCACCCCCCTAGAATTAGGCTTACTCCTGGAAGCCTAGAACAAGTAGGGATACGAGTCCCATAAACCTAGCTGTACTGAAAAGAACTAGAACAAAGATTACTTATAAGGTCCCATTGGGCGCTTCCCCACCGTAGGGTTCAAACACTAAGGATCATTCCCAACTGCAAAGGCCCTATGAGATCTGCCTGCATCTCTAACTGTAGGCTCAGAAGTTATCGGCCTATGTCCTACAAACTGAGAAAAATCATATGACTTATGACCTTGTTGGCCACAATTGAAACAATCTCCCTTGAACACTCTTCTCGCTACAGGAACACTAGACTATTGGAAGCTACTTCTACTGGCACTCTACTGAGCACTCTGAGTAGACTGACCAAAAGAATGATCCTTACTCTGCTGACCATTACGGAAGTTCTTGGACTAAGAACCACCACTCTGAGTAGAAGGAAGTGGAGGTGACTTAACCTACTATTGGTTCTGGTTACCTCTATATAAGTTCAATGACTTCTTCAAGTTCCCATTACCCTATGACTAATTCCCTCTAAATCCTGAACCTGATGGTCCACCTGCTGAAACACCTGAATGGCGATCATAGCCTGAGACTATGTTAGCCTTTGTGAGTGTAGCCTTAACAACCACTTTCTTGAGGGTCTTAGGCTCGAAGAGTAAAACCTCTCCAATAATGCGTGCATTCAGCCCCCTAACAAAATGTTGTACCAGTAAGGTTTTATCATGTCCAAATCTGGCATACTGCTTGAGCTCAAAGAATTTGCGCTCATATTCACTCACTGTCATAGTCAGCTATCTCAAATTATGAAACTCATTGGCCCTCTATTCCTCCACTGATCAGATAAGAAATGTTCTTGAAAATGCTCCAAGAACAACTCCCATGTAACTATGTCCATCCGAAGAACTAGCTTCTCGTCCTCAATCCTCCACTATACAACCACAAAATTTGTGAGCTGTGTCACAACATATCTAGATCTAGTATTTCTACTAAAGAGGTGCATGGTGAATCTTCACTCTAAGGCTATCAACCATGTCTTAGCCTTAAATCCAGTGCTCTTCCCATCAAAGGGAATAGGTCATCCCCTCATAAGGTCCCTCATATGGTTTGCTGCCACCATTGAAGGATCCACAGTAAATTTTCTCCTTAGAGGGCTCCTGTATCTTTCCCTCTCTCTCTCTCTCTCTCCATCCCTCTACGAATGATAAGAACCATCCTGATCTACTCTATTCTGCTTGGGACCAAGGCAGGTAAGGATTGCCTGCAAGAGCTGTCTCATATCAGGATCATCCTGACGATCCTCTCTCTACTCACCCCTAGACTGCTGGTGGTGACTCTCCTAACTGACACTTGTGGAGGGACTAGGTTGCCTACCCCTTCCACATCTGCCAGACCCACCTCTACCTTGGCCTCTAACTGCTCTAGTTGCAGGCATGATTCCTGCAACATAAAGAGACCCAAAATATCTCACAACATAGATCAAAACATAAACCAAGACAAAATGATCACAAAGCAATAGTCTAAAAATAGATATGTTATATGTCTAAGTTTATTTTCAAGTTTAATCTATACACATAAAACCTAATGAGCGTACATACCCAGAGTTCCCAGTGTAGAAACTCTACTTTGATACCAAATGTAACGCTCCGCCAGGGAACCCAAAAGAAACTAACCTAGAACATGATACTAAGATTGGTGGACAATTTTTTTTCTAAAGTTTACATTTAAGATAAACATGCACATGAAAGCATTAACCATTAACTCACATAACAAACATCGTAAACATAGGTTACAAATCTAATGGGTCCCATGACGTAGAATTACTTTCTAACATAACTCATAAAATAATGTCAACAAAAGATTCCATAAATTAAATACTATTAGAAATAGGGAATACTGAGAGGGGGGGTGAATCAGTATTCCACAAACTTTAACTTTTGCCCAATTATGAATATAACATATTATCTTTACACATGCATAACATAAGAAACTAAATAACATGCATAGCAATAAAGAACTCATAACACATGATATGTTCTCGAGGAAACCCTGGCCAAGGGAAAACCCCAGTGGGGATGGTACCCACAAAGATCCACTAATCAAAAGTATCCTGTTAAGGATGTTGACCCTATTAGGAGTCTATTACAAGCATATAGTGTATCAGTCCTGATTAAGAGACTATAGGCCTTGTTAGAAGCCTCAACCCTGTTAGGAGTTGTCAATACAAAATCTGATTACCAGATGAGCCCACTACCCAAACAAGTAATGTACAATGTATATACTGATTACAAAAATGGATTTAGGTACATAACCTTGTGCTGCTTTGATGCAGGAGCATCCTGGGTGTAAGAGCAATCTTGCATCACCCAAAAATATTTCTATTTTTGTATTCAATAAGGGCTATCTTGTGTAGAGCTGCTATTTAGGAAAACTTTCTATTTTTAGTAAGTCGGTCATACGATCTTGAAATGTTTTGATTTCACATGTGGAGGTTCATCTAAGTCATATCAGTCTGCCAGTAAAGTTTCATTGATAGATCAAGTCTAGGTTTGTAGATATTGAAGATTTTTGGTATTGGCAGCAGGGTACAAAAACTTTGAACTTAGTTTTGAAGGCTTTAGAGGCTCCATATGAGGTCGAGAATTTGGGTGATGGACACTTGTGAGAGTCAAGCCTATAGAGTGCTTCGTGACCTTTCCAAAATGGGGTCATAATAGTCAATCGGGTCAGTTGGTGATGACTTATGGTCTTCAGAAGTTGGGTCGCCTGAAATAGCGAAAAATCATTTTCCTTCAAAATTTCTGTTTGGGTTTCAAAAGTTATTTTGAGCTGACTTTGATGTAATAAATTGTAAAATTAAATAATTCTAAGTTTGGTCGGCCCTATGGGCTAAATTTTTGGAACCTTCTCGGGTGGTGGAAATTGCCTATATAAAGAAGGCCCGAAGTGTTGTCTAGGGCAGTTCTAGGTAATGATTCGAGGCTTTGTCCTGCAGAATATTGTAAGGGGAATTCCCATGTGGCTTTGCATTTTGTAATTTTGAAATTTGGAATTCCACACTTGTGGAGATAATAAGAAGCCCATTTTCTATTCTTGCAAATTATTGTTGTTTCTCTGTTTCTGTTATGTGTTTGTGGTATTAAGGGGAGCACCCTTCATCATGCTTACATCAATGTCACTTCACTGCTATCATACTTCACATGATTACAATCATATTTTCAATTGCTTCTTCTCTAACATGACTACCTTTACAATTTATACAAGTTATTAAGGCTAATAACTTTACATTGTCGGCTTCCATATATCTTTATCCAAGAGTAAACATCAATAAGGTTCTTTGCATCATCATATTTCCTTTTCAGAGTATCTCTTTCATCAGTAAGCATATCAATCTGTTCAAGAGCTTCTTCAAGATTCTTTTGTAGTTGATCCATATCCATAGAGATCTTACTCAAGCTGCTAGGCTTTCCTTGAATGATTCTTCTCTGAGTAACTAAGCTCTGATACCAATGGTTAGAAATAGGGAATACTGAGAGGGGGGGGTGAATCAATATTCCAAAAACTTTAATTTTGCCCAATTATGGATATAATAGATTATCTTTACACATGCATAACATAAGAAACTAAATAACATGCATAGCAATAAAGAACTCATAACACATGATATGTTCTCGAGGAAACCCTGGCCAAGGGAAAACCCCGGTGGGGATGGTACCCACAAAGATCCACTAATCAAAAGTATCTTGTTAAGGATGTTGACCCTGTTAGGAGTCTATTACAAGCATATAGTGTATCAGTCTTGATTAAGGGACTATAGGCCTTGTTAGAAGCCTCAACCCTGTTAGGAGTTGTCAATACAAAATCTGATTACCAGATGAGCCCACTACCCAAACAAGTAATGTACAATGTATATACTGATTACAAAAATGGATTTAGGTACATAACCTTGTGCTTCTTACATCAATGTCACTTCACTGCTATCATACTTCACATCATTACAATCATATTTTCAATCCCTTCTTCTCTAACATGACTACCTTTACAATTTATAGAAGTTATTAAGGCTAATAACTTTACATGGTCAGCTTCCATATATCTTTATCCAAGAGTAAACATCTAGGATGTCATCCCTTTATATTTTTAAGTCATTATTTTGATAAACAAAATAATCCCTCAACTCTTTACCAATTTTGCCTTCATATTCTGTCTTGTCGGCTTCACACTGTCTTCGGTAAAACTGTCATAACTAATTCTGTACATGCTGTACTAACTTGCACTCTGAGATGGATCATCATTAGTCATCATAGAGTCGATGTTCAAGTGCACAAGCACTTAGCTTACTCCAGTCAACGCCACAAACAAAAACTGTGTCCTGTTACACTGTGAAAACACTATCTCACACTTAGACAAATTTTCAATGCGCTCTGCTATACTTTCTCTTACACCTTTTTTCTCTTCATGTGGATCATATGTTTCCATAATGACAACATCTATGTACTCACTTTAACCAAATTGCCAACAATCTCCCCCTTTGTCATTGGTGCCAACATATGAGAAAATTGGCTAAGTGTACAAGTCAAAATCTCAAAATTGTATCAAAATTGTGGCCATAGTATAGAACATGTATACTATCCTTATAACTCCTCAAAATATAATCTCTAATACAATGCTCCCCCTAAGAGTATCAATCCTTATCAAATATATCAATTTTATGCTCTAATATCTCTCCCCCTTTGACAACAATAACAAAATAAGGTAGGGAGGATTACAAAATTGTATCCCAAAAATATTATACCTTCATTTACTTATTGCAAAGCTGGTAGGCTTGCAACACAATCTAAAAAATCAGCTTTCATAGCTTCTATCTCCTTTTCCCATGACTTCTTAATGGAATCTGCCACAATGAGTAATGTGCTCAGTCCATAAGCTGCTATCTGACAAGCTTGGAGGTTATCAAATTTGAATTTTTGAAAGGATGTCTTAGCTGTAAGACATTCTCCTAACTACTCTTCAATGATGCTCAACTTCATAGAGATGTGTTCTCTCAAAAGAGTGAGTCTCCTCATTTTTTTGTTCCTCTCATCTTGCAATATTCTTATTTCATCATAAAGTTTCCTAATCTTCTTCTCAACATCTAATATCTTCACATTAGGGCTAGAAAGAAGGTTACATTCATTCTGAATCTCAACTTCCTTCAACTTGATCTTCTGTTCTTCTTCTGCTGTCAAAATTTCTAGTTTTTTACACTGAATGTACAAAGATTTTCCTGTCTCCAAATGCTTCCTCAAGTTCTTGATACAAATATCAAGATTGCTAATATCATTCCTGATATTATGACTGATGTTCAAAAGCATTTTAGCTTCATAAGCTGCTTGAGCTTTCACTTTTGCAATATCAGATAGGTTAGTAAATTTATTGTCAAAAGTGCTCATTACCTTCTTAGCTTTCTCTAAAGGGTCTGCCTCTGTGATTTGTTTAGTTACAATGCTTTTTAACTTCTCAGTAAGGTCCTTCAGACTCCCTTCAAGATTCTTCACTTTCTTGTTCTTGCCAATGATTTTATTCAAAGAAGTGATCAGTTCCAACCGATCATCATCATCAACTTCCTTTCCTAAATCTTCAAACAAAGATCCAATTTATTTCTTCTTCACAGTCTCAGGAGTAAGACTGATGTCTTCTGTGGTAGAAATGGGTGCTTGAATCTCAGACTCCTTAGGTTCTTCACTGATAGGCTGAGTCTGCTCTGCTTTTTCAGTTCTATCCGATTCATTAAGAGCCGAATTGTCAACAATGTTTGCTAAGTTCTTGAATACATTGTCATCAATATCCAAGGTGACCTTAGTGCCTTCTACATTCATAGTTTCATCTTCAATGTTAATAACTGAAGGAGAGGGAATATCCTCTTGTTTAGCTTCAACTGCTTGCTTTGCTGCAACTGATGGTTCTCCAACATTTTTTGACATGACCTTGATTATTGCCTACTCTGTATTTGAATTAACTTCTTCATACCTGCCTCCCATAATCAAAATGGTTCTCCTTTTGTTTCTCAAATGGGTGCTTAAGGCCTTCAGAATCTGCTTCAAGTGTTCATCATCTCTCACTACACAAAGCTTCTTCACAAGATTCTTTCTGATATTAGTGTCTTCTTCAATTGCTCTTTGCTTTCTGTTTACAATTTTGGTATACAACTCATCAGGTATTTGACCTTGAATAGAATCAAATTTCTTTTATGCCAAAATCATATGCTTCACAATAGCATTCGCCAAATTTAGTCTTTCTGAATAATCATAGAGTTTATAGTACTTGTTCATTTTAGTGAAATTTCCATCTTGTATGATTTCTTCGTTTACTCTCTCGACTCTCGATTTCCATGTCTTCTTCTTAACTGAAGTGTCATCATCCTTTACTTCTGCAATTTCTCTTGGTACTGGTTGAACTAAAGTTTTGTTTCTCTTTCCTGGTCCAGTAGCAATTTCTTTCATTCTCTTGCTAGCTGAGGAGGAAGTGGATCTAGGTGTTACTTGTTCATTTTCAAGTTCCTCAACTTTCACCTTGACTTGTGTAGGTTCTTGCTATACTGCACTGGATGACAAGGGTGGTACAATCAAGACTTCTTTCTGTCCAATATCCTTGATTGCTGCTACTGTTTGTTTAGCTATTAAGAATTATTTTTCTGACATTCCTGAATCTTTTAGTATTTTCTTGATAGTGCTGTCAACTCTCTTCTTAGACTACCTTTCTTCAATTATGACTTTTGCAGAGTTGAAATTCTCTTCAAAAGTTCCAAATCTACTGCACTGAGTGTCCAATTTACATTTAAGTAACCTACCAACATATTCCTTTGTTTCTGCATTAGATATCTCATAGCCAAGAGGGTCTATGAACTCAATTCTAGGTTCCACTGCTTCAATATAGGTAAAGTCAGTGTCAACCATGAAACATATATCATTTTTATACTTTTTCACAAGTGAATGTGGAATTCTTGATCTGCTAGTTACCATGTTCTGAAATGTCTTCAATACCAACTTAGCACTTTCATTTACTTTGTCAATAAAATGTTTCAAATACATTCTTTTGATTCTTTCCATAGTGTCTTGTCCATCATTCCAATCATTTGCAACTGTATAGGGAAATCTTCTTAATGGGTGGAAAAACATGTAAGTGATCAAAGAAGAAAATCTAAATTGTGCATACTTGGACTTCTTAATCTTCTCCAAGTTCTCAAACAATTGAATTCTTAGGATTTCACACATATCAATAGGTACCTTGTCAACACACATTAAATATGCTATATGTACCATACCAGCTGCCATATCATCTTCTCTAGAATTTGCACAAAACTTAGTGGTTAGGATTTTGCACAAATATCTCACATCATCTTGCTTTATTTTACTGATCACAATTCCTCTACCATTGTAGGATGAACCTGTGTTGTCAATCATTATTTTTCTCATATTTTTCTCATTTAAGGGCATAGCACTAGATTTAGATAATCCAGTTACATCATGAATCAAATCAACAATAATGTCAATTACTCTTTCCTCTAGCCAAAACTTCCCATTATGAATTCTACTCAAAATAATCCTAGTGCATTCTTCATTGTCAACCTCATACTTCAATGAATACCTAACAATCTCATTGTCTTTCAAATGTTCATATCCTTACTTCAATGACATATCATGGTTATAAATCTTCTAATATTCATTGGTAAAATCACTATCACTTAGGGTTTCAAACTTGCATCCAAGATAGCTCCTTACATTTTCCAAATGCAAAACTCCATCTGGTACAAATGATAATGGTATCCTAGGGTCATCTTCTTCCAAGGGTTCTACTGGTTCTTTCTTCATTCTAGGTCTATTCTTATCTTTGACATTGTGAATTAAGGATACATCCATGATTACTTTAAATTCCTTATATCGATTCAAAGATCTACCAAGATAAATACTTCAAATTCATGATTTTAGGGCTTCCCCAGATTCGACGCTCAAATCTTTCACCAAATCATTGCAAAATGCTTCCAATCTCTATTCTTTGCTCTCCTAAACACTTCAATTCACTTTGATAATCAAATAACTTTGATCATAACCTTTTATTACTTCACTCTCACTTAGATCTGACATCACATTCAATTCTTTTGTCGCTTCTTTCCAAAAAGTTGTTTCTTTCAACCTGCAAAACTTAAAACTTCTTGCGATCTCACAAAACACAATATTTTCTTTTGCACTCTTAACCATAGCATCAGTACATCATAAACTACCTTCCATTAACTGTGCAAGACTAAATTCATCGAAAATCTAATTCTACACTAATTCTAAGTTCCTAATCTACTGTAATTTACATAAATTAAGTACTTAAAGACAGGTTAGGTAAGGATTCATTCTTACCACTTGATACTTTACCTTTTTGATTACCTTCAATGTTGAATATGTCTCCTTGATCTGTGCCTTTAACAAACTTTACTTCATCTATATTACTATAGCAACCTTTCTATCTGTTTCCTGCATTTTCATTTCTTCTTTCATGATTTCTAGGGTTAGGGTTAGGATGAAAAACTCTATTGTTCATTTTGCAAAACCTTGCTATATGTCCAATCTTGCTACATATCTGACAAACAATTCCATTGTTTCCATATCTCGGTCCTTGCTAATTGATCTGTGACCTGCAATTTCTAGCAATGTGTCCAATCTTGTTGCATCTATAACATACTACTCCATTTCTTCTATTCACATCTTTAGTAGGTCTCTTATCTGCATTGTTAGTATTCCTAAACATTTTACTGCCATAATTATTCTCAATAACTTTAGGTCTTCTACATTCAATAGTTCTATGTCCAAAACCATGACAATTATAACAATAACCATTAAAAGGTTTAAATTGTTTACCTATGCAATCTTTCTTCATATGACCAATAGTATTACAACCAAAACATCTACCTTTGAATTCTCTTTGCATACCTTTGGGTGATTCTTCTTGCTTCAGTGATTCTTCTCCTTTAGGTGTGTCTTTTGATTTGTTGATCTCATCTGACTTCTTCTCATCTATACTTTCAAATTTTTTCAGATCTGGTTCCTTGCTTTCATCATTTGTTCTAAATATATTAAATCCAAGTCCAGTCTTATCATAGGATGGTTTTCCATAAGATACTTGTTCATCGATCTTCTCACTATTTGAATATAGCCTTTCAAGTTGTTGTTTGGATTGAGTCAATTCACCTTTCACAATCTTATTGTATTTCTCAAGTTTTGCATACTGCAAATTGACTTTCTCAAATTCAGATGTTACTTTGCCAAGTTTAGATCTTAATTCTTCATTCTTAATCTTCAACTTTTCATTCTCAGATTTCAGATTCACTTCATTTATGTCATTTCCATCTTTCAAACTAGGCTTCAGATTTTCTATCTTCAGTTCATGCTTAAGGATCACATTTTCTTTTTCTAAATTGTCATCACAATCTTCAATAAGAATTTCAGATTCTTTTTCAAATTTTAGATCTTCTACCTTGTTTTTCAATTTCTCAATAAGGTTCTTTGCGTCATCATATTTTCTTTTCAGAGTATCTCTTTCATCAGTAAGCATATCAATATGTTCAAGAGCTTCTTCAAGATTCTTTTGTAGTTGATCCATATCCATAGAGATCTTACTCAAGCTGTTAGGCTTTCCTTGAATGATTCTTCTCTGAGTATCTAAGCTCTGATACCAATTGTTAGAAATAGGGAATACTGAGAGGGGGGGGTGATTCAATATTCCACAAACTTTAACTTTTGCCCAATTATGGATATAACAGATTATCTTTACACATGCATAACATAAGAAACTAAATAACATGCATAGCAATAAAGAACTCATAACACATGATATGTTCTCGAGGAAACCCTGGCCAAGGGAAAACCTCAGTGGGGACGGTACCCACAAAGATCCACTAATCAAAAGTATCTTGTTAAGGATGTTGACCCTGTTAGGAGTCTATTACAAGCATATAGTGTATCAGTCTTGATTAAGGGACTATAGGCCTTGTTAGAAGCCTCAACCCTGTTAGGAGTTGTCAATACAAAATCTGATTACTAGATGAGCCCACTGCCCAAACAAGTAATGTACAATGTATATACTGATTACAAAAATGGATTTAGGTACATAACCTTGTGCTTCTTACATCAATGTCACTTCACTGCTATCATACTTCGCATCATTACAATCATATTTTCAATCCCTTCTTCTCTAACATGACTACCTTTACAATTTATAGAAGTTATTAAGGCTAATAACTTTACATGGTTAGCTTCCATATATCTTTATCCAAGACTAAACATCTAGGATTTCATCACCTTATATTGTTAAGTCATTATTTTGATAAACAAAATAATCCCTTAACTCTTTACCAATTTTGCCTTCATATTCTGTCCTGTCGGCTTCACATTGTCTTCGGTAAAACTATCATAACTAATTTTGTGCATGCCGTACTAACTTTCACTCTAAGATGGATCATCATTAGTCATCATAGAGTCTATGTTCAAGTGCGCAAGCACTTAGCTTACTCTAGTCAATGTCGCAAACAAAAACTATGTCCTGGTACACTGTGAAAACACTATCTCACACTTAGACAAATTTTCAATGCGCTCTACTATACTTGCTCTTACACCTTTGCACTCTTCATGTGGATCATAAGTTTCCATAATGACAACATATATGTACTCACTTCAGCCAAATTGCCAACAAATACAAAAATTACATCATAATAATTACATTTCAATGAACATCCATGAATCCTAATAAACATACATCCGCTGCACATGTCGCAGGGTATGTAGTAATCACTCTAACATCTAGATACAATATCCAGATTAGGTATCACATGCAATACTCTAATACAAGATAAAAAAATATATATACAAAGGACATTAATGATGAAGCAACATAAGGAATCCAATTGCAAAGACACTATCAAGCACTGGCACCAGGACATTAAATATCGAATGGTAAAGAATCACTACCACCAGTCCATGTAGAACCACAAAGGTCTACCCCATTGTGCTGAGGAGATAATATCGGACCCCAATCGGATAATCAAGTCGAATCAGGAAACACCACTAGGAAAGGAATCCTGAAAGCTTACTAACTCAAGGACAACAAGTATAGTGATAGGTATGACTCACTAATCCAGAGGCAACCCATACATGTAGGATAACTAGACTATGCATAGGCAAGTGTCATCATGTACGTCTAATCCTTGAGTCTCATCTTTGCAATTACTCTAGATCTCGACACTCAAGTGACCATACATGGATCAATGACTTCTTGTACAGAAAAAGCCATTAACTATGCTAGACACACCTCTCAAGGTGGCCAACATCATCTCCATTCCCATTTTAGTCTGTACTAGCACTCAAGCATGGGCGAGGAACTTATATTATTAGGTTCATTTTAATATATCTGAATGTTGTATTAGGTTATCACTTGATTACAATAACTTACAATAAGTGAACTTGGCAACCACTTGTGGGCCCCGATGCTTATTTCAAGCCACCCCCTAACACATATCTAGGTAAACTACCCTAGGCTCATAGATCTCTCCTAGATCAAATATAGATAAAATCAGATAGTCACACATCCAGAATCATCACAGAATTCAGGATTGACTACATAAATATAATCACTGAATCACATAGTACAACATGAGCCTATAAGGTCAACTGGAAAATAAACAATACACACTCACGCCAAACATAAGAAATAACATGAACAAGAAGATAATTCCCAAGCCTCTGTCTTTCCTAGGTTGTTTAGTTCCCATAAAACTAATAACCCAAACATCCAGGAAAGATAAAACCACATTGCAAAAAACAACCAATTTCAGTATGAAAAGATGCATATACAATCATAAGAAAACTTGAATGTTTGACATTAAATAAGAGTTCAATTAAACATACAATCGCATACACACTTTGTACTTCACACCTGGCCTAAATAAAATGGACACTTCAAAGCTCTATAATTTCAACTAAACCTAATCTATGTCCAATTAGATTTAATTAAGATGTTATAAAAAGTTCACTATACCATTAGCAAACATAGTTTTCTATCCCCATGATAAAATAATAAATTAATTTTATCAAAAGCCCTATTAAACCAAAGCAATATTTTAATCAATATACAATTAATAGCCAAAATAGATATTGCTACAAAATTAACCATATTTTAAATAAAAACTAACTCTAGCAATTATTATTAACAATAATAATGGCCAATAAATATTACTAAATATTTAACAAAATCTTTTAATAAAATTTATTATTAAATAATAATAATTAACATAAATTACAAATATTATTAAAGACTAATAACAAAGTTATTATTAATGAAAATAATTATAAAACAAACCAACTAACAAAACCTATTAACAAATACTATTAAATAATAAAGAAAATATTTAACAACTTACTGTTGCCAATGTTTATTTTATAAACTTTAATAAACTAAAATAAAAATAAAAATTGAATTAATTTTAACGTGGGGGAAAAGCTTTCCCACACCCACGTGGCTCCATGAATAGTGGTCACCCACCGCACAACACCCTAAGGTGCCGTCGATAGGTGGTACCACTATCGATGGTACCCAAAGTACCGTCGGTAGGGTACTCCTTGTCAACGGTACCTTAGGTACCGCCCGATAGAGGAACCGTGCGCCTTGGGGATGGTGGGGGTGGGGTGGCCCCCACCTCCCACAACCAATAATTTTTAACAAATTAAAAACTTTCCAATTTTTTTTTTAGATATAACTTTGCAAAACAATTTCATTTACAATGAAATTTGTATTTTCTTTAACACATTTTTTTTTTGTATAAATAAAATACTAACACATTTGTTATATATTATATTTTGACAGGACTATACATTTTTGAAAATAGAAATGACAATACAGGTGGTAATTTTCCAAAAAATGGAAATTTTGGGATTTTTACAAATACAAGCCATTTTTTTTTTCTATTCTGTCTTTTTCCCCACTAATTTATTGTATTTATTTACATCCAAATTGGGTTAAAATGACTAGTTTTGTCTTTTCTTGGTAATTTCTTTTTGACTGTATAATTTACATAGAATGTATATTTTCCAAGTTGGATTTTCTCAAAAGCCCATTAATTATTTTCAACAACTCAATAGTATAAACTATAACTAGATTAATTTTTTGTTTACAAAGTGATATAGGATGAATTCTCTCAAAATTTCGACAGCATATCCCTACTATGCCATGTATTTATAAAATTATGAAATAGAAAATCTATGAGTTTTCCGAACCCCCAAATTGAAAGCATAAACAAAAATAGATCTATATCTATAAATCAAATCAAGCATAGTAAAATATTGAAAAATTCTATAGATGAAATCACAGAAAGGTTCCTCAAACCCCTTCCTCAATTCCAATGCTGGAAACTAAAATAGAATGCCTGTAGAATGTTGAAATTCCCAGATCTAACAACAGAAGAGCTCAATCCTGCAGATCTGAATCACAATGCATGCAAAACCTAAATCTAGATGCAAACAATCTTCACCCAGAAACTCAAGCACACACACAAAAGCTCAAGAACACAAAAATGTCTTTCAAATTCTCCAAAAGCTCTCTCCACAAATCTCCAACAACTTGATTGAATCTAAATGAATGCTAATTCCCCCTATTAGAGATTCAACTCCACCATTCATTCAATCCCTAGATGACTCACAATTCAAATCCTAATCAAACTCTCCCTCTTTAGTTGAAAGAAAATGCTAATTAATAATTAAAAATATATTTAATTGTGCACAACTCAACTTAGACTCCTAAAGACAAGTTATCTTTTTCAAAAAAATCACATTCGAACTCAATAAAACACATGTTAGTATTAATATCTATTATTAAATAATTTAATATTTCAAACATCATTAAATCATGCAATTTAATAATTTAATAATTAATAGACAATATAAATCTTATTTTCACATAATTAATTATTTAAAAATTAAATATCCTAATATTTAATTTTTAATTAATTAATAATCATACATAACATAGGAAATAAAATTAATATTATTTTCCAATAATAATATTAATTTTCATAATTATAGAAAATCACATAATCAAACAATAATAAAACAAGATCATCAAATAAACATACAAACTCAAAGAAGGGATCCACGAACTTTGTCACCTGACAAATTCAGATAGGGTAGTCAATAGATACTTATCCAACAATTAGGATAAATAGGCTTAGGATAGGGTTTTGGGTCCAACTATTACCTCCCCTCTTTACCATTGAGATGAGTATTTATGGGCACACTCACTCCTCCCAATTCAGGGAAGACGATGCCCTGTACCTGCAAACCTGTCATCACAAAATAATGCATATACATACATCATATAAAAAACAATGATAGGGTACGATCGATCGTGTGGATCTTGACAAAGCAAGTAACTACACCTCCACCCTCTACCATATAAACACATAAAAAAAATACATACAAATGAACACCATACACATGCTAGTATGGGGTAAGTACATCATAATCCGACTGAAACATAAAACATCGCAACATGATAATATCAACATCTAATTATGACATCACATAACATAATCATAATCATAATCATAATCATAATCATAATCATAATCTAGATCATCAATCATCACTGAAATAATAAGATCTGCACACAACAATGTGGCCTAAAAGAGTATGGCATCTGAAAAAATGAAAGCAAAATATGGAGGTGCTACAACCTAATGTAGTCAAGGATGGAGAATCCAATTAAGGATTGTTTGACCTTGCAGCCAAACACCAACACAACGGAAAACACAACAAGAAACTAGATCTGAAAGAAAATAGATGTCTTTATTTCATCAAATAATTGATTACATGCAATGTGTCGAGCTGTAAGGCCTTCCCGGTTACGGCCAATTACAATGCAAGAAATAGTTCTACAAGATCACGAGGATCCAACACACTTCTCCTCATCTAGCCCAGGTCTGCAACACAACAACGCATTAGTAGGCACTCTAAGAAGGATCTAAACTTGTACCCACAAGTCACCAAGAAATCTTTCTCTTACCTAAGCCCGCAAGCTACTAACTCTGCCTTCACAGATCTACCACTATCTGCTATTGCCTAAACAAATACCCAACCATCTTCTTAAATACTAATCCAAGCCACAAGTCGGCTGGATCAAATAGTTAACTCCTACAAAAAAATATTTAATTCACAAAGTTGGCCTTTAGATCCACATAGAATGATGCAACACGCTAGATCTAGGTCCCCACACGTCCAACGGTCAATCCATAACATGAGGAGTGCGACCCAAATTAAATGCACCAGTTGGCCAAGCCGAATCTCCAAGAACAACTGTTGCAAAGCCAAACTACCAAGTGTCAGGAAATACATTGAGCATCTACACCCATCGAGCTCTCCAAGCATTGTCGAGCACCAGTGTCGACTGAGCACTACAGGTATCACTGAGCACTAGAAGTGTCGAGTCTCCTTCAACGATCGAGCTCCCTTTAGTGACTGAGTCCTCCAGCGATCAAGCCACTTTAGTGATCGAGCAATAGGCATAAACACCGAGACCTCATCGGTAACTGAGCACCGAGCAACAAACCACCAACTTATCAAGTGACCAACATCCATCAAGATCCAACAGGACTTCCAACTGAGAATCACCACCAAGATGACTGAGCTCCATCGGTGAAGCCTAACAAACTTCAACCAAGAATCACCATCAAAGACTGAGAAATGCCATTCTTCTACCAAGGTTACCAGCCAAGTAACCAAAGTCCACCAGATAGTTACCGAGCCTGCCAGAATCTTCAAGCACTAAGCAATAAGCCAGGATGCCACTACATCAATTTAACTCTAGTTTTGCAAAAATGATCTATCAAACTTAGTAGCCTAGTTTGAAAATCTTTCGAATTGTTCATTTTCCAATATCGAGGAAACACAATAGCCATGGATTCAAGTAGTTTGACTGTAGGAAATTTTACTAGATAATATGTGAGGAAATATCATAGGCAATGTGCTTCATAGAAGTTGTTACAAACTCAACGATCTTGGTAAAGTCTTCCCTTTTAACACTTGACACTCACTTCTTGGGGTTCTCTCCTAGTTCCTCAGACTCGATCTTGGAAAAGTAGTGCAGTGGTATCTCAACTCTGTGAACTTCTGCACATAACTCCCTGTTTGCACCGATTTTTAAAAAGTTATTAGGATTGTCCAAATTTGTGATTTTCTGCTAGCTGGCAAATTTTACATCATTACATGATCGATAGAGATTATCGAGCGTCATGCATGTCAATTTACACAACACAAAATATTCTACAATATACATAGCTCTTTGTTGGGCCTTTTTCATTATATTTTTCATTTCCTCAAGCATGGGGAGAAGACCTGCTAATGTTAAGAGTGCCTCTACATTAGTTAACATTCACAACACCATAGGAAATTTTGGTAGCCCTACTTTGTCATGACTTGAGTTAATTAGACCAATCAACGATTGATATTCTGAAAAAACTCGACGCGCTGGTCCATCCAAAGAGATCCATCTGGTATCATTATCCTTAAGAAGCTTGTTCCCGTCGGTTAGTCCTTTGGAAAATTGTTGAAATTCCCTCAATCATTTCGGACTTCGACAGAAGTATTGTAGAGCTCTTTGATTAAAAGTTCAATTTTTTGTACTAGAGCATGCTTGCTGACAACTCCAAAAGCTAGATTCATTCTGTGGGCCATGCATTGAATCTGAGTAACGTAGGGTGCACAAGAAGATTGTATCTTTGTGCAAAGACCACCTTTGTGGCCTTGCATTAATGAAGCTCCATCTGCTCCAACACACACCAACTTTTTGGCAATCGTCATGTCATTTATACCTCCATATTCAATTAGAGAACTCTTTACTAGTTCAAATAAATTTTCCATTGTTGCATTATCCTTCATTTTAGCAATAGTTAGTAGATGAGATTGGTGAAGAAAATTGTGTACAATATAAACATGCATGCATACCCAGGAAGTATTATCTACTGTTGTATCCTTGTCTAAAGACAATGCAATAAAATTTGACTCTTTAATTTTTGCCTTTAGATCCTCTTTTTAAACCTCGGCAAGGCAACTTGCCTATTCCCATCCACTGTTTACTGACCAGTCACTATTAGGATAGTTACAAACTTTTAGAAAGTGTAATAAAGAAATCAATGATGGGTAGTCTATCATAGGATGCCCTGTGTTCAAAATATTAAAGACAACGCTTAACTGAACAACTTTTCCCATTATTTCTACTTCCAATGCTTTTCCAAAATAAGTTTCAATAGAGCCTTTAACTTCACCAGGCTTCATCTTTATATTTTGCTGAAATTCATATAATTTTGCATTCCTAACATGCTGAGATTCCTCCTTTGTTTTCCTTCTTATCACTAGTTTTTGAACTTCATCTATGGTTTTCTTTTCATAAACTTTACCCATATGCTTCTCTATGGTGTCAATTTTTAGCTGCAACCTCTTTTCCTTCTTATTTATTTTGGTGTAAATATTACATCTGCATTCTACCAGAGGCTCACCTTCAATTGGATTGTCCACTAGTTCAATGAATGGATACTTTGACACCCATTCTACTTGAAAATTTCTCGACAAATCCCACATCTGATATTTTTTTGATTCTCTATCATTCTTTGAATTGTATTTTCTTTTCTTCTTCCTTGCACCATCATCTTCTCTGACATTTGTAGTCTCATCCAAGTTGATTATATCATTATGGCTAGTCTGGGTATTTAACTTAAAATCTTCTTCAAGTTCATCATGATTTGAGATATTAGGTTCACTAACTTCTTCAATATGCCATGTAGGTTCAGGTTGTGAATCTTGAAAATCTTCTTGTGATGAAGTATCTTCCCGATTTTGGAAAAAAAATTTCCAACACCATGACCAAAGTACGATGATAAGGTTTTGTATTTTGCTGGCCTCTCTTGGTTTTCCCCATATGTGGGAGCCTTACCCTTATTCTTGTTTGACATCTCGATTCTTCAAGGAAATAAAGGCTACTAGCCTACTAGTGCAAAAAAAGAATGTTTACTTGTTGAAGAAGTGACAATAGAACTATAATATATATACATATGATTCATTGACCCTTAAATCATGTCTGAGGTCTCCCTGGTCACCACTTTTCACTAAATAGTCCCCACTAAATAAGAATGAACCCAAAATTATATAGTCACATAATAATAATCACTTACCTTTGCCTCAAATTCAATTGCAGCTGCGACTCGCCAATGTAGTCAAAACTCAATAGTCTGAATTTTGTTATCGATCAAATTGAACCAAACCAAATTTTGTACAATAACACTGATCTATGAATGTATTTATACTAATCCTTTTTTGGTGAATTCGGTGGGAGGTATTAGGTCTACAAATATTTGGCAAAGCCTATGTAATTATAACATGTCTTATGTTATTTCTGAAGTGATTATGGGTCGTCCAATACCTTGGTATGATTAATAAAGTTGGCGAAAATGCATCAATTTGATACACACGTCCATAAAATGCCAGACAAATTTGGGGCTGCCTATAAATATCTATGTATAAAATTATTGGCGAATATAGGCTGTCCATTTGGGGCTGCTCTGAAATTATAGGCAAATATTTAAAATTTGTCATGCCCAAAACTTATATTCCATTGGTGATAATGTGAAAATTAAATAAACTAATGGGTGATGGGCCCAAGCATTGGACCCAATTTTAATAAATTCCAAATGATAGGGTCAATCCCATATGTGCAATATATTTTCCAAATCACGAGTTGTTGACATGTGACATTCGCCAAATGGTGAATAATCACCACTAAAGTTTTTACTAGTTGTACGGTCTGTGTCTGCTATGCATGCCTACTCAATATTGTCATTGTCACATAGCCTGTTAAAACTGAAAATCTAGCCCACTGGGATGGCAAGATCGAAGGCTCTAATCCCACTGTAACGATCTTGCCCGACAGTTTGAAATAAAGAGATGCGAGATTTGTTATTTCTAGTAGTGTGTTGTTTATTTGTTTTCCTTGTAGTGTATGTAACTTAATTGGTGAAAGCTTATCAGTGTAGGAAAAGAGATACAATGTGCCAACTTCAAGAGTATTTCTATTGTCAAATAACTTCCATTATACAATCCAGAAAAATAATGCTGAAGATATGTTCTGAGTTATTATTTTAGGAATACCTTGACATGAATCCAAAAATGATGGGAGTGAAGAATATTGTGGCTTGTTATGAATCCAAGGTTGATTGCAGAGAGGAAAGTGTTGCGGCTGCTAGCAACTGATAACGCTGAAGCACCCAACCTATGCCTAGACGTAACTTTTCCCTAAGTTGGAGTACACCTGGTACCACCTACAACATTATCACCCGAATGTGTGGAGGTGTCACCTCTACCCAACCGTGAGTGCCAAGGAAGCTCACGAAATGACCAATCCCCCACACTGCCCTCAAGTCTAAGGGTGTTCATATTTGCATAGCGGTGCGTGCCAAGGAGGTAACACAATATCAATGTGTATCACAAGCCGTGTGATGTCCTGCTATTTTCAAATGGTGAAATCGGTTTATACAATCACATTGTTGTGTGAATGTCTACCAATCATATGCTAGATAACTTCTTCATAATGCACCCAATCCTTTGTATTACACCTAGGTTTAATGCTCAACATCAAACGTAATGCAAAAATCTAGTACTAGCTTTGATAATCACCACTCCTTGGGCCTTCCTATTGTTGTCACACACAACACTTGGCTTTGTAGGATTTCACAAATGTGCAAATCCACAGAAAGCCAAGATCACCTGCAAGCAAAATACCAGAAGCTAGAGTGAAAAACCTGTGAGAGAGAGAGAGCTAGGGTTTTGAGAATCTCAGCGGAGTGAGAGAAAAATTATATTTCTCAAAGTATGAAACAATAATTACAAAAAGTGGCTTATAAGGTGAGAAACCCTAAAGCCGGAGAAAGCTAGGTTTGTGCATTTAATAATTAATAAACATATTAATTATTATGCACCTAAATGACAAGCTTAAGTGTAAATAGAATAATAGCGACCTTTAATAATTAAATCAGATAGACTTAATTATAAAGGTAAATTGACTATTACTCTAACACCCCCCCTTAAGCGAAGCTCAGGAGGAAACTAACCTAGCACAGCTATGAAAGCAAGAAATGGGTCCCGACAACAAGGCCTGATCAGGTACCCAACTACAAAGAAATCTCTGTGAACCGGGGAAATAGAGAAAACCCAGTGGGAAAAACCCTACCCCAAAAAGAGATACAACAACATGCTGAAAGAAACATGAAGGAAGGAAGGCCTCAACAAGACCCCCCAAGGACAACTTCTGTCACCCCAAGCATAGAACGCAACTGAAGATAGCGCGGAGATGCAAAGGGTTTGGTGAAGATGTCAGCAACCTGCACGTCAGTGGGAATGTACTCCAAAGTGAGAACACCATCCTGAATCTGCTGACGGATGAAATGCATATGAAGCTCAATGTTTTTAGTGCACTGATGCTCCACTGGGTTGCGGGAAATGTGAATAGCACTTTGATTATCACACCACAGAACAGTGGGACGATCAGGAGAAAACCCAAACTCAGTCATCAACTGCTGAAGCCATAAAATCTCCTGACTAGCATGAACTGCTGCTCTGTACTCAGCCTCTGTAGATGAAAGTGCTCGAGCATTCTGCTTCTTGCACGACCATGTGATAGGACCAGAGCCAAGACAAAAGATAAAGCCAGAAGTAGACTTCTGATCATCAACATCACCAGCCCAATCTGAGTCAGTGTAGCCAACAATGTGAGGAGCCCCTAATGTGTAGTTAATGCCATACATAAGTGTGCCCTGAATGTATCTCAAAATACGCTTGGCAGCTTGCCAATGACTATCATGAGGCTCATGTGAGAACCGAGAGACAAGACCAACTGCAAAGGAGAGATCAGGATGAGTGTGTGTCAGGTATAACAAATTGCCAACCAACTGCCGATACAAAGTAGCATCCACTGAAGGCGTAGTGCAAGAGGTAGACAAAGTAACACCTGACTGAAAAGGTGTGGGAGCAGGCTTGCAATCAAGCATATCAAAGCGTTGAAGCATGTCAAGAGCATACTTCTGCTGGTAAACAAAGATCCCAGTAGGTGACTGAACAATCTGCAGACCCAGAAAGAAGTGTAAAAGACCAAGGTCTGTCATCTCAAACTGCTCCATCAATGCGTGCTGAACATCCTGAATCATAGAAGAGGAGCTACCTATGATGAGAAGATCATCAACATATAGCACAAGGATCAAAACCTCATCCTCAAGACGCTGAATGTAGACTGTAGGATTGGAATGACAGCGTGTGAATCCTGTAGAAAGCAGAAAAGAGTCCATCTTCTCATACCAAGCCCGAGGGGCCTGTTTGAGACCATATAAAGAACGCCAAAGTTTGCAAACCAAAGAGGAATCCTGCACAAATCCTTGAGGCTGCTCCATGTAAATCTCCTCACTAAGATCACTGTGCAAGAAAGAACTCTTCACATCCATCTGAAAAATGGGCCATCCCTGAGAAGCTGCGAGGGATAAGACAAGGTGAATAGAGTTCATCTTGGTGACAGGGGCAAATGTCTCAGTGTAATCAATGCCCTCAACCTGTGAAAAACCCTTCGCAACAAGACGTGCCTTGTACTTATCAATAGAACCATCAGCAGCAAACTTAGTACGATACAACCACTTGCATCGCACTAACTTTCTTCCCTTAGGAAGAGAACAAAGATCCCAAGTATAATTCTTCATCAAAGAAGAATACTCCTCCTCCATAGCACTGTCCCACTTAGTATGTCCTGTCACTACCCCAAATGTCTGAGGGTCACCACAAATAGCATGACTCAGAAGACTAGAACCTGCAATATGAGACCGGGTGCGACAAGAGGTGGAAGGGTCACCAGCCAGAGATCCTGCAGCATCAACTGTAACACGAGCCCATCTAGGCATCTGTGGAGGATCCTATGGTGGAGGTAAATGGGGATCACCAAGATCATCATCGTCATCATCCTGAAACACAACTGGAAGAGATGAGGGAGTAGTGGTAAGTGAAGTAGACTCTAGAAGCGGGGTATCTACTGCAGGAAGGCGCTCATCAAACTGGACATCCCGTCGAAACAGGACCTCTCTGGAATCAGGGTCAAACAACCTATATGCCTTAACATCCTCGCAGTAGCCAACAAAAATGAGGTGTCAGCTCTTCTGCTCCATCGCTCTCCTCTGAGCGTCAGGCACAAATGCCCATGCTTCACTACCAAAAACTCAGAATGAAGATACATCAGGCTTGACATGAGACCAAGCCTCCTCAGGAGTCATATGTCGAACTACCTTGTGAGGCATCCGATTCTGAATATAGTTGGCACAATTGACTGCCTCTGCCCAAAAAGATGAATCCATGGACCTGGACTGTATCATACAATTAGCCATCTCCCGAAGTGTTCTATTCTTTCTCTCTGCCACACCATTCTGCTGAGGGGTGTAGGGCACTGAAAACTTATGCTGAAGACCATGTTCAGAGCAAAAATCCCTGAAAGCCTGGTTCACATACTCCCCCCCATTATCTGTGCACATCCGGCGAATAGAAAGACCAAATTGCTTCTCCACAAATGTCTTAAAGACTCGAAATGAATCAAAGACATCAGATTTGTACTTCAAAAAGTACACCCATGTGCGCCTGGAGAAGTCATCAATAAATGTGAGCACATATCTGGCACCAAAAAAAGGAGTAAGAAATGACATGAGGTCACTGTGAATCAACTCCAATGATGCCAAAGCACGAGTAGCTCGTCCCTGAGGAAAAGGATCCCTATGTTGTTTGCCAAGAACACAACCCTGACAAACCCCATCAGTGCAAGTAATCTGTGGAAGCCCAAGAACAAGTGCCTGTGTGCTCATCTGCTGAAGATATCTGTAATTGACATGGCCCAAACGCTCATGCCAAAGTCTACTCACTGAATCTGCATGTTCTATAAGATAGGAACCTGTGCTAGCAGAAGACTCAAATCCATCAAATCTGTATAGTCAGGATGCAGTGTCAACACTCCCAGTAGCCACAATCATCTCAGTATCATGTAAGTCCCAAATAACCACATCATGTGGTGAGAACTCAACTGTCTTACCAGAGCCAGAGTGGCAAATCTGATAGATAGACAGAAGGTTCGTCGAAATGTCAGGGACAAAAAGAACATCCTGAAAAGAACCCCCAGCTAATGAAACTGAACCAGAACCCAAAATAGAAAGATGAGATGAGTTCCCAACAACAATCTGCGAAGTAGCGCAAGAGCAAGTGAGGTGACCAATTGCTGAGTGTGAGTCATGTGGTGAGAAGCACCAGAATCAAGAATCCAGGTGGGCCCAGAAGTCATAGCTCGTGCAGTAAGAGCATGACCTTTCCCTGCAGGGGAGGAGGTGGACTGGGGAGCTGAAATGTGATGCTCCTGCATGGCTTCCTCTAAAGCCTCCAAATGTTTCCAGCACCTGGAAACGGGATGTCCATCCTTTCCACAAAAGCTACAAGTCTCAACTGATTTCTTCTTAGTCTTGGAGGTAGACTCAGTAGACATCGAAGAAGATTTACCCTTAGAAGGGTTAGCTGGAGGTTTTGAATCATTTTTCTGTGCAGGTTTGGAGGAAGACTCATTGCCTGCGGAATCTTTCTTCGGTTTGCCTTTCTATTTTGGTTTCCCCTGTGAAGACTGAGCAACCAACGCTTGGCTAGAAGAGCCAGAAGCATCCATCTGTTGGATCTTTGCCTGTTCCCGTGTCAACCGATCACAAAATGTCTCAAAAGAAGGCATGGTGTGCCTAGCACCCAAAGCATCCATGGTGGAGTAGAAAGTGGAAGAAAAGATCTGATACTGTCCTCGCAACTTTGAGAGTATCAAGAAGATACACTCATCATCTGTCTTTGTTTTTCCACATCCCTACAAAACTGAACGCAGAGACTTGAACTTCATCAAGAAGTCCTCAATGGTGGGAAAGCTGGTAGGTGTCAAAGTAGTTAACTCTGCATCAAGCTGAAGAGCCCGTAACTCATTAACTGTGCCAAACAAATCTGAAAACTTGCCCCAAATGGCCCTAGGAGTGGTCAAACCATCCAAGTGAAAGAGGAGACTGTCTGAGATGTTTAGTGCAATCAAGCCCATGGCTTCATCCATCTTATTCCTGTGTTGTAGAACCTCAAAAGGATGCTGTAGGACAGGTTGGTGTTCATCCAGACATGACCATAAGCCACGTGACATGAGTAGCCTGGTCATGTGTGCTTTCCAAGTGTGGTAATTATGTGGTGTAAGCCGGGCCACAGATGGGTCCGCCATTGAGAGAAAGAAAGATGGAAGTAGAAGGGTCAATTTCTGAAAGTAAATGACAGAAAGAAAATGCACCCCCCCACAAAGTAGGATTCTAACCCCTGTACAGCAAGTAAACAACCACTGAAAGTACAAAAAAAAACTAGAGAAAAACCTGGAATACCGGATGCAGAGTAGGAGGTAAAATAAAGCCTCTACTTCAATGCTGAAAACAAGTGCTCAAATGGTGGAATCAATAAACGAAACCAGCACCATCACGTCCATCTTGGAAACACCTTTCCGACGATATTTCATTTTCCAAAAAATGATATCGGATGCTCAAGATATGGGCAAAAAACCAACTGCCTCTCAAAAAAATACCTCTCTGGAAAAACACAGAGACTAGGTTAAGTTTGAAGGCCGTTTGGCCGTCGCTGGCCGTCGGCGGCGCGGTGGTGGCGAGATGGTGGCACCACCGGAGGAGGCGGAGTGCGGGCGGCGGGTGAGTCGGGCGCGGGCGGCGCCTTGGTTGAGAGGAGGCGGCGGCCGAGCGCGGCGGAGCCCGGCGGCGCAGCGGCTGCGCGTGGGCGGCGCGCGAGCTAAGCACGGGCGGCGCGGTGGTGGCCCGCTGGATTTTGATAAAAAATGCATTTTTTAAATTTTTTTTTCAAGGTTTTGCCTCAGTTTTCGAGCCGTATGGCCCTCGTAGGCTCGAAAATTTTCCCTGGGGTCACGGAGACCAAACGTGGTCGAGTTTTATGTGATTTCGACTCTCCCGGGCCTTCTGAACGCAATGGCGGTGTCCGTTTCTGCTCAATCTTCTCCATAAGCTTGTGCCTCCTTCAAAGTGATAGAAAACCTCAGAAACAAGCTGTGGCTGTCGTCTTCGAATCCAGGCTTCAAGAACTTCAACTTCGACAGTGGCAGGGAAGCTCTGATACCATGTAGGATTTCACAAATGTGCAAATCCACAGAAAGCCAAGATCACCTGCAAGCAAAATACCGAAAGCTGGAGTGAAAAACCTGTGAGAGAGAGAGAGCTAGGGTTTTGAGAATCTCAGCGGAGTGAGAGCAAAATTATATTTCTCAAAGTATGAAACAATAATTACAAAAAGTGACTTATAAGGTGAGAAACCCTAAAGCCGGAGAAAGCTAAGTTTTTGCATTTAATAATTAATAAACATATTAATTATTATGCACCTAAATGACAAGCTTAAGTGTAAATAGAATAATAGCGACCTTTAATAATTAAATCAGATAGACTTAATTATAAAGGTAAATTGACTATTACTCTAACAGGCTTGAACTGAAAATACACATGCATTTGATCCTTTAACTGAAGATGATGTTGAGAATGAGGTTCTTCTCTCTTACCAATACATTAAATTCTGAAATGAAATCTGAATGATTCCACCATTGTCGAGATGCTGGGGTTGCGTCCAACTCCTCAAATTTTTCCTCAAGGGTTTCCATCCTCAAGAAAATGATAACCAGTCATGTGAGTAACTTGTTTGTTTCTTTTGGTTTATAAATTTCATGGTGTCGATCCCAAGGCATACTTTATGCTTTTATAACTTTTATAAGAGGGAAAGCACGAAAAACTAAGCAATGTGAGATAAAGTGCGCTCACATAAAGTCACTTAAGTTACTTTTTAATATAAAGTGACTTAAGACATAAAGTAACTTTTATAATCTCACTTTATAAAATAAAGTGACTTAACTATAGAAAAGGCATCCCAAATAATAAATATTCACCCACTGAAGCCTGTGATTGGCTGGCATCCTCTGAAAGAAGCCACTAGTCTACTTGGATGGGGAGATAGACTAATTGAGCACCATAAAGGCCTAACATGGAGAAGGGGACATTACATTCTTGTACTAACTTTAGTGGCTAACATGATGTTTCAAAGAATATCATTGCACAAGGCTAATTTAAGAAGTAACTTCAACTCAGCTAATCCATAATATCTTAATATAAACCAAAATGTGCATGGATTATGTGCTTGCTGAATTTCCTAAAAAATGTCCTTTATTCATATGGCTGAAAATTAATAATATTGATCTCTTTGGGGCAAAGTAATAAATTATACTCATGACCACCTTTCTTGAGGAAAAGGAACCTTTCTTTATAGCTTGTGAACTTGTTGTTGAGTTAAAATAATGTATGCTTTGTTACTATCTTTAATAGATGAGTACGAGGTATATTCTATAGTGTGTCAAATATGGCATTGATATCAGGAATCAACTACATCTTTTGAGTGAAATTCATTGACACATGTTTCATAAGTAGTAGTTCAAATTAACCCATCTCCCATAAAAATGAATGATTGACTTAACACTTATTGCATCTAGGTGATATTCACAGGGTGAAACCTATGATTTTCAGAGAGGTCACTTTTCCGAATGTTTTTTTGACTTGAGAATGCTTAACCATGGAGATTCCCCCAAGATCAAACCCACTTAGTTTGTTATCCCATTTAAAAAACCTTTAACAAGTTTTGTGCTTTATGGACCATTCATTATAGAGCTTTTTTAGCTTGTAAATTATTTAGTAGAAGGTATTTTTTAGTTTGTCAAATTATGATGTTGTCGTCACTATCCAACTACAAAATTTTAAGTCAAGCTCATTAATCCGTATTTCATGAGTAGTTCACATGAACCCATCTCTCATTGGAACAAATGGTCCTCTTAGCACTCATTGTATCTAGGTGATTCTTTAAGGAGTGAAGCATTGAGACTTCCTATGAGATCATCCATCCCTATACTACTCTAACTCAAGTTTGTTTAACCATGAAGTGTCTCCCAAGATCAAACCTACTTAGCTTGCTACCTCATTTGGAAAAATTCCTACAAATGTTTTTCCTTTTGAACCATTCATCATAGAGCCCATTTAGCTCATAAATTTGTAAGCAAGAATTATTTTTTGGAATGTGTCAAATTATGATATTGCTATTTGAAAGGAAGAAAATTGTGAAATAATGCTTCTATAAGATAAATCTAACATGAGAGAATGCAAAATTTTCTTACAAACCATTAAGCTGATACATATTAGATATAAATATGAAGTTCAAATTTTAACAAATAAGCACATAACACAAGATTTACATGGGAAAATACTTGAGAGAAAACCCACTTTCCACAACACATAGCTCAATTGATTATTAGTAACAACAATTACAATATAATGTATAGAGTTTATGCTCTTCTAGGTGTAGCTACAAAGAATACAGATCTTTTGAGTAATTTTGGTAGTGTAATGAAATTTCAAAAAATATAAATTTAGCTCATAAAATCAACTAAGACACCAACATATTTATATAGAGCTTGACACGAAGAGGTAGGTGTCCATGGTTTTCACGAACAACTTCTACTCGTAGAGGTAAGTGGTCAAAAAGCAACATCTTGCTAATCCCATGGCATGTTGCAAATGAAAATGTCAAGAGCACTAACATCTATCTCATCCATAATGATCATCTTGTGAAATACAATGTTAGTTCAACATAGATTTTGTCATATCGAAGAATAGGTGCCTTCCTTACCTCACACTCGTCAAAAGTGAACACCATAAATGACAATTGCTGAATATTTCCTTGTGACTCTTCCTCTAAACTAGTAATTATTGTAGTCATCATGGATGCTTGACACTAGTTTCCTAAAAAATGGGAACTCCAAAAGTGGGCATCAACTTCCTAGAAGAATCCATGTTATAGTCTCATCTTCCATGTAGGATGCCACCTCACCAAAGGTCCCACGAGTATGACATAACATTAGGAAGTTTGAAACGACTTAGAATATAACAATATATATGCAACTATTAATAAATAATTCAACATGCTAGACTCTAAGACTAAGACACCTTAATTCCAACATTCTCCCATTTTAAAATTATTTCCTCATCTTAGTTATGAATCATAGAGTGTGAGTCAATATGTCAACATTAAAAATAGTTACATAGTTCAATCCAAAAAAAATGCACTTCAAATTTACGGCCAGTGGAAAAATTAATTTCATCTATTCTCCCACTTGTCGAAGACTTGTCAAGAGTAGCTCTCTATCATTTACTTGGGCACAAATGGCCATTGAATTGACACATCATCTAGATTTTGTTGCGCTCACTAGCTTTGTTAGTGCATATGCAACATTCAACAAAGTATCAACCTTTTCCATTTTCACCTTTTCATCTTCCACCATATCACAACTAAGTGAAACTACACATTAATGTGCCTTGTTCTATGATTGAGAAGGATCCAAAAGACCTCAACATTTTCACAGTCTCAAAATTAGACAAAAGTGGTCTCAAATCAAAAAGCTTGTTGAGAGCTTTCCAGTGCAACTTGAATGGGAAAAGATAGAGTATGTATGACAAAGATATGTTCAATCAAAGTTACCAAAATGAAATTGGTTGACTAGGTCAAATGATGATGTCAACATGATAGGTGGCATCCTATAGATGACGTGAAAATACCAATGTTGATATGGCAGATATAGTTGGTAGACAATGTGGTACAATTTATTGACATGGCAAAATAAACCAATGTGGACCAGTAGTATGGTGCTATGTGTCATGATGAAGTCAAATAGAATAGTGCCACATGGACTACTTGATGTGTGCCAGATAACACCCTTGACTTGAAGCATATTTCATTTATTTGTTTAACAAAATGTGGTTTGGTGGTTCAAACCTTGAATCTCCCATTCCCACTATTCCCTCTCTACCACTACATCACTTAGGATTCTTGGGATTATATTTTGCAACTTTTTGCTTTGTTGCTTGACAAAGGCTGTAAACTGATAAAGTTGGAGGTTGTGGAGTTTGAACCCTCAACCACCCAAATGTTATTTTCTCTTCTCGCCAACTGCGTTTGCATTTATTTCAAGATTTTCTTTTACTACTTGTCCCCTTTGTTAATAATTTGTGGTGGGCCGAGTACATAGGGGCCTGAGCCCCCTCCAAATGCATAAGTCTAAAACAATAATTTTGAAACCCAAAAACCATAAAATAAGGAGGGCCATTAAATATAGAACCTGAATTTTTAAACAGGATTTTAAAGGGTTTTAATTAGAACCACGACTTAATTTAGGTGATATGGGCAATATGTTTGTTAACCCCATTATAGCATGTGAAATTGTAATAAAAGGGGGAGGGGGGTGATTTTTGTAATGAGGGGATATGGGAAGACATTAGAGAATTTTCTTGAGAGGATTTTTTTTTGTAAGTACAAACACTTGTATTTTTTATTCTTTAAGCGTAATTGGGGACAAAAAGGTGTTGAACCCGATCACTAGGTGCAAGTAAGGAGTTTACAAAGGAACCTTAGGTGTTGAGAGAGATTGTGAAAGATATTGTAATGTGGGTCTGGAGCTTGGATGATGTAAACACGCATGTTAAAGATTGGCATTATTAATAAAGCGGTCTTACATTAAGAAGCGAACCCAAAGATGTAGCTCATGTTGAGTGAACTCTGTTATCAAGTTCATGATCTCTCTTATTTTCTATCTTATAATTCTCTTTCATTCATTTTAGTATTTGATTCATTTTAAGTTGTAATGATGATATTTAAGTATATAGTGGAAGTCATTAAATTGTGTTAAGAATTAAGCGAACTTAACTTTGTAATTTCAAAGGTCAATGAACATAACCACACAATTCTATTGTGATCAGGAAAAACTATAATTTGGGTTAAGGATAATTTAGTTTTGCAAGGATTTTAATTACATTTTTGGCAGTGGGCCAATGTCCCTCGTAGGGTTCGTGACATGGCTTAACTGCCTCCTATGTCTTCTATAAGTCTAGTGGTTGTATCAGGCATTAACATGCTGATCTTTTGGTGCAACGACAACCACTACTTGTAACAAGTGGTATTAGAGCTTGGTCATAGATTCGAATCCATGCAAGCCATGGCGAGTGACACTGGGAGAGGGATTGTTGGAAGTGGACCAACATCCCTCGTAGGGTTCATGACATGGCTTAACCATCTCTTGTGTCTTCTATAAGTCTAGTGGTTGTATCGGGCATTAACAGGTCGATCTTTTGGTGCAACAACAACCACTACTTGTAATATCATTCTAGCATGGAAAGTAGGATTCTTTGCTAAGCAAGTAGCACTCTAGTAGACACAACAAATAGTAATATGTTCAAAATCAATGCTAATATCATAACACATTATCTTAAGCCAAATAACTTGTTTACAAGCATGATTAGTTTCTATGTACTATGATTTTGTGATGGACAAAGAAATTATTGCTTGTTTCTTATTCATCCAACTAATAGCACAATCAAACATCGTGGATCTTTTGTGATCAATGTCACCAGCCTAATCAAAATCTACATATCCACATACAAATTGAATGTCGAGGTTCAGTAGGATAACTATGAAAATGTAATAAATACACATATGTAGCCCGCAAATACTTGAATAGTCTTTTAACTGTGTCCTAATGTACTATACTAAGATTAGCCATAAATCAACTAATGACTCCCACTGCTTGAGAAATGTATGATCTATAGTATGGACAATAACATACATCAAGTTTCCACCAACACTCACATAGGGAATTCTAGTCATGTCCTCCATCTTAAAAGGAAATTTTAGGAAATCCTCCAGAAAAAGTTGTCCCCTACAATACTCAAACAACTAGTTTTCTACAAGTTTTCATTCCTAACCTCTCCAATCTGGAGTCAACATACTTGTTTTGGCTCATCCAAAGCTTTTTACTAGCTCAATCTTGGATGATATGAATCCCAAGAATACTCCTCATTGTAATTGATTTTTTTTTTTATCTCAATTATCTTGCTAACTCATACTTCAACTATGAATTCATA
The DNA here is from genome assembly GCA_027943335.1 of Chamaecyparis obtusa. Taxonomy (NCBI): domain Eukaryota; kingdom Viridiplantae; phylum Streptophyta; class Pinopsida; order Cupressales; family Cupressaceae; genus Chamaecyparis; species Chamaecyparis obtusa. The sequence goes on from BSBK01003987.1 coordinate 246,535, forward strand.
CTTTTTATCATTCCCAATAAACAACATATCACCCACATACAAGACTATGTTGAGAATGATGAGATTGTGCCCATTTTCATATTTGTAATACACATAATGATTAGATTTAGATCTCAGAAATCCCAAAGACAATACATATGTATCAAACTTTTGGTACCACGTTCTAATAGTGCATTTTAAATCACACATAAATTTATTCATCTTACAAACCATAGTCTCTTTACCTTTTTAATGAAATACTCTGGTTGTGATGTGTAAATATCTTCCTCCAAATCGTCGTGAAGGAGCATTGTCTTCACATCCTTATTCTCATCTTGTAAGTCATAAGTTGTTTCAAGTGATAATAGGGATGGACATTATCTTGGCTAGGAGATAACATTTCATCATAATCAATTCTCTCCACTTGGGAATGCCCTTTTTGTGACTAATTGTTCTATAAAATTCTCAATAGTTTCATCTAGACCCAATTTCTTCTTGAATGCTGAATTAAATCCAATGGGTTTTCATTCTTCAACCAAAGGTACTAGATCCTATGTAACATTCTTCTTCAATGTAATGATTTCTTTGTTCATGGTTTTTATCCAAGAATCTACTTCATGCGTACCCATAGCCTCTCTAATAGTCCTAGGTTGATCAATTTTAGCAATGAAAGAAAATATGAAATTGGAACCCAACAATGAATATCCAAACCTTTATGGTTGTTGTTTAATATGTGTAGACAAACTCAATTATTGAGGTTGACGTTCTTCCTCTTCTTTAGAATTTTTAGAACCACTAGAGCTCTCCCCATCATCTAGTTTAATATGAGTATGTAGTTCATCTTTTATTGGAGTAGGTGGTAAACAAACTACAACCTTATTTTGTTTCTCTTCTTTCTTTGGCTGCAAATCAATAGTGGAAGGTTTCAACTCTTGGAAAACCACACTTTTAGTGTAGAGAACCATTTTTGTAGCTAGATCCTAAAGGTTGTATCACTTCACACTAATATAATAGCCAAGATATACTCAACCACAACCACCTTGTTCTCCAAATTTGATGTTTTCTCATTCAACACATGAACATATGCCTCACAACCAAAGGCTCTGAGATGTCTCATTGAGGGCTTCTTAGAGGACCATGCCTCCATGGGTATCTTTTCAACAAGTGTCAAAGTAGGAGATATGTCAATTAGACAACATGAAATGGCTACAACTTCAACCTAGAATTTTGTCCAAGGCTAGCACCACTCAATATACTCCTAGCTCTCTCCATCAATGTTTCATACATCTTTTATACAACTCCATTTATTGTCATCTTACATCCTTTTTGTCTTACATCCTCCACTTAAGAAGATAACTTGTACACACAAATAACTTAGTTTTATCATTGAAAGGTTTCATGCTAAACTAGGGATATGCAAAACACCATCAATATCCTTCACTACCATCAGGGAATTGACTCTTGGATCTTGAATGACCAAAAATCTTGAGATGAGATTCATCATCTAGATACACCTTCCCACCATCAAACTCTTCTTACTTTGAGAGCCAACCTCTATGAAAAGTCATGTTGAAAGAGGCACTTGAGTCTATCAACCATGCATCTTATGATGTATGTGTTGTTAAGGTTGTGAGAAAAGTATGTTAATAATCATGAGAGAATTATTGTAGTTAGAATTAATACAATTATTTTTACCTTTCTTTTTCTTCTCCTTGCATTCCTTATAGATGTTACTAAATTTGTTGCAATTCCAAAGTTTTCACTTTGGACTTTGTACTAGGAGACTTGGACTTAGACTCGATGTGCTTTCCATCTCAAAGTTGCAACAAGGTAATGAATTTTTTCTCTACAAAGCTCCCATTGGAGCTAGATCAACACAAAAAGCACTTCAATCTAATGAGAATGACAAAGTTGGCTAGGATCTTATTCCAATTAAAAGGAAGTTAAGTATGGAATAACGCTACCAAATGATAAATCTCACACAAGAGATAATGCAAAACTTTCTTACAAACACTTAAGCTATTGTAGATTAGATACACATAAACTTTAAATTTTAACATGTAAACACATCACATGAGATTTATGTAGGAAAACTCTCAGGGGAGAAAAATCCATACTCTAAAATGCAGAGCTCAATTGTATTATTAGTACAAAAAATACAAAACAATTACAAAGTCTATTCTCTTCTAGGAACACCTCTAACAACAAAGATTTTTAAGTAATTTTAGTAGTGTAACATCTTAGAAAATAATAAACCCCTCTCATAAAATCAACTTAGGCACCAACACAAACACACACACACACACATAGCTCAACACAAAGAGGTAGGTGTTTATGATTTTTAAAACCAACTTCTCACACAAGATGTAAGTGGTTTCAAAAAATAACCTTTTTCTAATCCTATGACATGTTACACATAGTAACTTCCAAATCACTAACACCTATCTCATCTATAACAACCATCTTACAAAATACAATGTAAGTTTAACATAAAAACTTCCATAACCAAGAATAGGAACAATCTTGACCTCATACTAATTGTCAAAAGTAAACTCCACCATAAATGACAACTACTAAATATTAACTCCTCATGACTCTTCCACTAAACTGATAACCATTGTAGCCACAATGAAAAATTGTCATAATCCCAAGATAGCATCTTATGACCCTAGTCCCTAAAAATATAAACTCTTCAAGTGGGCATTGACTTCCTAGAAAATAAAAATCCATGTCATTGTTTTGTCTTCCATGTAAGAAGCCACCTGACCAAACACTCTTACAAGGATGACATGACATTAGGAAGTTAGAAACTTAGGATATAACAATATATGAATATATATTTATTGTTAGGACTCTAAGGTAGAGACACATTAATTCAAACATTATTTGGATTCAATTGTACATAGTTTTTTTGAGTCAAATGTATTAATCGATTTTAATGAGTAATTCACATGAGCCCATTTGTGATGAAAATGAATGATCCACTTAGGAGTCATTGCATCTAGGTGGTGCTCATAAGGGTGAAGCATTGAGATTTCTTGAGAGGTCATCCATCTCAATATTACTCTCCCTCAATTGCATTCAACCATTTATTTTCTTCCAAGGTTAAGTCCACTTAGCTTTGTCACTCCATTGACAAGTGATATGGTTTATGAAGCATTAATTATCCAATTTTTTCCACGGTATTTGTGCACTACTATAATATTTACGGTATTAAAAGCATTTATTATTGCAATACCCTACAATTTTAATGAGAAAGCTTTCAAAGGTATATGGTTGACTCCTAATTGTTGAACTAGTATTTTATATAGAATTGTTAGATAACTGAGAGGGGGGGTGAATTAGTTAAATCAGTTATCGTATAGTCCCAAACTCTTGGATGTACTTTTTCTAACTTAATCAACAATTCAAACAACTTGGTAAGATAAAATAACTATCTTTTTGATCATTTACCAAATACCAGTAATTATCCAAACTATGATTATCGATAATCAAATATGCAACATGTAAAGTATGATAGCAAAACAATCATAACAAATAACACATAACACAATGATTTAACATGGAAAACCTACTAAGGGAAAAACCACCTGGGATTGGTAACCCAAAAATATTTTACTCTTCTAAAGTGAGCTTGGTTAGGAGCCAACCCTATTAAAGGTTACAATGCACACTGTCATGTGTGACCTGGTTAGAGGATTTATCACTAACAGTTAACTTTTGACCAACATTCACTATGGGGTCAACAAGATAACAATTAACATTCCTTGAATGTCATATGGAAATGCAAAAAAACTGTTAAGTCTACTCGGTTAAGACATTTTGCTATAAAAATGGTTAAAATGATACAATTTTGATCTGATTCAAATACAACGCTATTTGCAAATATTCAGATCTATGCTAAGCTCATAAAAAATCCTCTGATCAATAACCAATTCAATTCCTCATATCCTTCAACTTACTTCACTCAGTGTATATATCTCTGATGCTCGGTTATGCCTGCAGCTCAGTTTTGTCTGTAACCAGTTTGATCATGAATGCATGAAAAATACGTTCACGTGAAATATTTTGCAGTCTATATTTTATTCGACATGTTTCAACAATGAAACTTGTGTCTCTTAAATAGACAAGTTAATCATTTTCATATCAGCCATTAGATTTTGCCTCTTAATCCTCATCATCCATTTTTCCGCTTTAACCTTCCTCAACAGATGTATCAATAATATGTTTCAATCTCTTCTCTTAGATCATCTCTTAATTTTGTCAATCGTGGATCTTATAACAAAATTCATTTGTTACCTCAAAATCATAACAATTTCTAGCTCATCAATTTTTGTCGGATGTTCTTATCATTTAATGTTTTCATCCTTACTCGGTTAATACTGAATGCGTTGGCGATAACTAAATCATTTATTACTATCACTCGGTATACACTGCACTAGCTCGGTGTATACATAAATCTTCAATTACTGACCACATTAACTTGTTCAAATCTGATCTCATCTTCATAATGGAATAATGCAACATGCTCAAGTCAACAATATAAAGCCATAGACTCATCAATAAGTTACCCAATGTATACCTTATCCTTATTTGTCATATCCATCTTTTCCTTATGTAGATATCTCATTTCTTCACCATTTCTTCCTTCTATAGATATTCAGATGTTTGTAATTATCATGATAAGTATAGTCAAAACTAGTTGACATCAATGACAACATATTGAATGATTTAATCATCTTACATATCATTTTAATAGGTCGGTGATCTCTAATCACTATATCTTCAGTTCATCAAGATATTCAATTAGTTGTAGATCATCAATCTCTCCCTTTGGCATTGATGGCAACACAAAAAATATGAAATATGTCATACACATACCAAACATCTATTCTACAACTATATAGATAAATGTTGTAGCTTGGTAAGCTCTCCCTAGCTTGATATTTAATATGTTTAATCACTACAAACAACATTCCATGCAGACTCTCCTTGTGAATTTGATCTTTTTCAGTTCTTTGATTCTTTCTCTCCCTGTAGCGGATAGATGTTTCATTGAAATCTCTCTCCCATTTCATGTTCTTATTAACAGATATTTCATATAAATCTCTCTCCCTTTGACAAAAATGCCAAAGTAAATAAATAGCTCTTCAGCATCCAAGTTATTCTATGTTGTTCAGTCCAAATCAAGTACCTTCATGTACAGATAAACAATTCTCTGTTCCAGCTTCTACAATCTTTCAGAACCTTAGGAATCCTAACGTGTGAGCTATGTGCATCAACATGAATGATTTTTTGATAAATTATAGGTTGATGCAATCTCCTGATCACCTCAGTGACTGATAGATAGGGGACAAACCCCTAGTCTAGTCCTCAAGTACTCAAAAGTATCCTTCGGTAAGGGCTTGGTAAAAATATCAGCAAGTTGTTCCTTAAATTTCACAAATTCCAGTTTTACCTATTTTTATTATACTTTTTCCCTTAGATAGTGATACTTAATAGATATGTGCTTTATTTTTTAATGCATCACCAGATTCTTGGAAATGTTTATAGCACTAGTGTTGTCACAATATATAATCTCTAGATCAGTGCTCACCTCATTCATTCCTTCCAATAATTATTTTATCCAAGCAACATTTGAACCATTTGCAGCAACAACAACATACTCTATTTCAACAGTAGACTGAGAAATGCATGATTGTTTCTTTCTTATCCAAGCCACAAGCCTTTCTCCTAAAAAGAATGCTCCACCAATTGTTCTCTTCTGGTCATTAATGTTTTTAGCCCAATCTGCATCAGTGTAAACTCGAAGCTCAAATTTCCCTTCCTTTGTGTATCATAAACCATAATCTTTAGTTTTCTTCAAATATCTCAGAATCCTTTTAACAAAAACCATATGTGAATCTTTAGGATTAGCAAAAAATCTTGCCACAATCCTAATTGCATGTACTATATCAGGCCTATTGTGTACCACATACATCAATTTTCCAATCATTGATCTATACAGTGTCTGATTTACCTTAGTTGATTCATCATCCTTTGTTAACTTACATCCTATCACCATCGGTGTTCTTACTGGTTTTGAATCTTCCATGCCAAAAGTCTTTAACACTTCCTTAATGTATTTTGATTGAGTGATGAAAATCCCATCATTCTGTTGTATAATCTACAAACTTAGAAAGAATTTATTCTCTCCAAACATTGACATTTCAAATTCCTTTCTCATTTCATCGGCAAAAGATTTGCAAATCAAATCATGTCCTCCAAATATTATGTTGTCAACAAAAGTTTCAACAATCAAAATATTATCATCAGATTCTCCTTTCATGTACAATTTACTATTATCACTTGTCCTTACAAAGCCAATACTGATAAGATAAGCATGTAATCTTTCATTCCATGCTCTCGGTGCTTGCTTCAGTCCATACAATGCTTTGTGTAGTCTACATACCATGTTCTTATGATTTGGATCAACAAAGCCTTCAGGTTGTTCTATGTAGACCTCCTCCTCAAGAATTTCATTCAGAAATGATGATTTCACATCCATTTGATATACTTTGAATCCCTTATGTGCAACACATGCAAGTAATATACAGACTCCTTCAAGTCTTGCTACTGGTGCAAAAGTTTCACCATAGTCAATTCCTTCTTCTTGTGCATATCCCTTGCTTACAAGTCTTGCTTTATTCTTAGTGACCTGACCATTCTCATTTAAATTGTTTTTAAAAATCCACTTAGTACCAATTACATTTTTATCATTTGGTCTCAGTACCAATGTCCATGTCTTATTTTTCTCAATCTGTTCAATTTCTTTATTCATAGCCTTGATCCATTCCTCATTTTCAAGTGCATCTCTAACATTCTTAGGCTCTAATTCACAAACTAAGCATGTGTTTTGTCTTAACTTAATTTGTGTCATCATGCTAGCTTGCTTGTCGCCAATGATTTGGTTCTGTGGATGGTGTCTTCTAACAAATCTTTCCAGAACTTATTATCTTCTTTGCTCATCATTCAATTTAAGTTCATATTCTTCCTCGATAGCTTCTTCCTAGTTCTTGGTTTGCATTTGGTGATTCTCTGTAGCATTTTCCTAATGCTCGGTAGACTCAGCCTATGGCTTCGGTAGATAGTCTGGATGCTCAACATATGTAAACCTACCATAGTCTCCTTGTTCCTTCCTGCTTTCTTCACCATTCTTTTCAACAAACTCATCAACTTTTACATTAGCACTTTCAACCATTTTATTAGTAGCCCTATTCAAACATTTATAAGCTTTACGCTTAGTAAAATATCCTAGAAATATTCCTTCATCACCTTTAGATTCAAATTTTCCATTTCTATCATCTTTCAGAATGTAGCATCTACTTTCAAATTTTTTGAAATATCTTACATTCAGTGTATAGCCAAACCATAACTCATAAGGTGTCTTGTTTGTGTCTTTCTTCAGTTGAACTCAGTTCAAGATGTATACAGGAGTGCTAACTGCTTCTCTCTAGTACATTTGAGCAACATCTTTCTCAATCATCAATGTTCTGGCACAATCAACTATAGATCGGTTCCTTCTCTCAGCAATTCCATTCTATTGTGGTGTCCTTGGTGCATAAACCTATCTTTTGATTCCATGCTCATTTAGTGAATTCATCATAAATAAACTAACCTCCTCTATCAGATCTTAAGTATTTCAAGTCCTTCTCGGTTTGCCTTTCAATTTTATCCTTATACCACTTAAACAATTTGAAAGCTTCAAATTTTTTTTTAAGAACATAACTATCATCATCCTAGAGTAATCATCAACAAATAAAATGAAATATTTGTCACCATAATAACTCTGAGTTCTTATAGGACCACATAAGTCGATATGTACCAAATCCAAAATACCTTTAGATGAATAATCTTTTCTTTTAAAACTAGACTTGGTCATCTTTCCTTTCTGACATTGATTGTACATAACATGATCAGGTTTAGTTAGACTCAGTAAACCTCTAACTCTTCTCTTTTTACTAATCTTAACCATGTTATCAAAGTTCACATGACATAGTCTCTTATGCCACAACCATACATCTTCATTTTTGGCCATCAAACAAGTAGTTTCAACATTGTCAAGATAGAATACATTACCTTTTGATTGTCCTCTAGTACCAACCAACTTTACAGTTTCATCATAGATTTTCAACTTCTTACTTTCAAATGCAATTCAGTGACTTGATTTATTTAGTTGTGCTACACTCAACAGATTGTAGTTAAGTCATTTCACCCAATATGCATTATAACATCTAATCCTATCATTCAATAAGATAGACCCTTTTCCTTTCACTTGACAAGGTGTATCATTTCCCATTTTAACTAATCCTCCATTATAGTGTTCAAAGTATTCAAATTTATCTTCATCACCAGTCATGTGATGTGTACAACCACTATCAATGATCCAAGTATCATTCTTGCTAACTTTAGAAATAAGGGTTGTTTCTACATACGTTTCCTCTTCTTCCGAATCATCTTTTATTGCAAAAAATACCACTTCAATTTCATCATCAGTGCTAGTGCCGGTGTCATTCTCATCTTCTCCAACAATGTAACATGCCTTCTTTCCTTTTTCTTTGCAGTCTCAGTTGTTTCTTCTGTCATAGTGTCGATTTCCTCTGTTATCTCTTCTACCAAACTGATGCAAGAGCATCTTGGGTGTAAGAGCAATCTTGCATCACCCAAAAATATTTCTGTTTTTATATTCAATAAGGGCTATCTTGTGTAGAGCTGCTATTTATGGAAACTTGCTATTTTTAGTAAGTTGGTCATAAATCTCAGATTGTTCAATTTCACATGTGGAGGTTCACCTCAGTTGTATCAGCCTGCCAGTAAAGTTTCATTGACAGATCAAGTCTAGCTTTGGAGATATTGAAGATTTTTGGTATTGGCAGCAGGGTACAAAAACTTTGAACTCAGTTTTGAAGGCTATAGAGGTCCCAGATGAGGTCAAAAATTTGGGTGATGGGTGCTTGCGCAAGTCAAGGTTGTAGAGCGCTTCATGGCTTTTTCGGAATGGGGTCATAATAGTTAATCGAGTCAACTGGTGATTGTTAGATTTGACAAACACAAATCATCCCAAGAACACCTGCATGCAAGACTGTCACAAAGAAGAAGCAACAAGACAGAAAGCTATGGCGGCCAAAAGGCCAGAGACAGGAAAATCATTGTGATAGAAAAAGCTTCTATTCACCAAATGAAATTACAATACAATCTCCTTATGAATTACAAAGCGGTGAATCCTTATAAAGGATACCGAAACCCTAAAAGGGAAACTTCTAAGAAAAGAAAACTTTCCTAAGTCTAACTTAAGCTAAGAGTAGAGAACTAATAATTAACTGATTTAATTATTAGCAATACTCGACTACTCTAACAGTGATGACTTATGGTCTTCGGAAGTTAGGACACCTGAAATGGTGGAAAATAATTTTTCCTTCAAAATTTTTGTTCGGGTTTCAAAAGTTATTTTGAGCTGACTTTGATGTAATAAATTGTAAAATAAAATAATTCTAAGTTTGGTCGGCCCTATGGGCTAAATTTCTGTAACCTTCTCGGGCGGTGGAAATTTCCTATATAAAGAAGGCCCGTAGTGTTGTCTTAGGCAGTTTTGGGCAATTCAGAGTAGTTCTAGGTAGATCTGGGTAATAATTCAAGGCTTTGTCCTACAAAATATTGTAAGGGAATGCCCATGTGGCTTTGCATATTGTAATTTTGAAAATTTGTAATTCCACATTTGTGGAGATAATAAGAAGCCCATTTTCTGTTCTTGTAAATTGTTGTTGTTTCTCTATTTCTATTATGTTTTTGTGGTATTAAGGGGAGCACCCTTCATCACAAAGTTTCCATCACTAGATCGATCATTGTCTTTATCTTCTTCTTTCCTGTTAGGACATCTACCATCAATATGGCCAATTTATTTACAATTAAAACAAGCTAAAGGTAACTTTGCTTTATACCTTCCTCTACCTTTCTAAAGTCTCCCGACTATAAGTGCTTCAAGCTCATCAAGCTCATCTTCGCTGTCACTGCCACTTTCATTCTTTATGTTGTGCTTACTGCAAGATTTACCGATCTTCAAGGATTACATAAGAGCAGACTCAACACTCGGTACAATACTATTGTCATAATTATTTAGCTCAAAAGTAGTTAGCTTGCCAATCAAACTATCAAGTGTAAGAGTACTACCAAGTGTAGATCTCATTTCATGAATAGCAGAGATTATAATACCATAGATAGGAAACTAGGCTCTCAGTATCTTACTTATAATAGTGTCTTTAGAAATAATACCTCCCGCTCCTCGGATAACATTGACTGCCTCTTTGATTCGGTTAGAGTACTGTGTGATGTTCTCACCTTCTTTCATCTTCATATCATCAAATCTGCCTCTTAGGCTTTCAACTCTGGCTCTGATAACATTTGCATTGCCACCATGAACTAGTGCAAGTTTGTTCCACATTGCTTTCGCTATAATGCATGTTTTGACATCTTCAAATTCAGCATCAGTTAGAGCAACAACAATCTCTATCATAGTTATATTGTGCTCATGTCTATCTCTCAACTGGTCAACTGTCAAAGGTCCACTAGTCAATTGTAAGTAGCCATGGTCTAGGAGATGTAGAGAAGATTCTCCAATTCCAGATATGTGCAGCCTCATCCTGCTTTTCCATGTTGTGAAGTTGTCTTTGTTCAACTTAGGCACTTCCCTCTTATACATCTTGTGGTATTTTGCTCAAGTCCTTGAAACTTTCCTCCAATAAACCAATATGGTCTGATACCAATTGTTAGATAACTGAGAGGGGGGAGGGGGTGAATCAGTTAAATCAGTTATCCTACAGTCCCAAACTCTTAGATGTACTTTTTAAAACTTAATCAACAATTCAAACAACTCAATAAGATAAAATAACTATCTTTCTAATCATTTACCGAATACCAGTAATTATCCAAACTGTGATTACTAATAATCAAATATGCAACATGGAAAGTATGATAGAAAAACAATCATAACAAATAACACATAACACAATGATTTAACATGGAAACCATGCTAAGAGAAAAACCACCTCAGACCGATAACCCAAAAATATTTCACTCTTCTAAAGTGAGCTCAGTTAGGAGCCAACCCTATTAAAGGTTACAATGCACTTTGTCAGGTGTGACCTGGTTAGTGGATTTATCACTAACAATTAACTTTTGACTAGCATTCACTATGGGGTCAACAAGATAACAATTAACATTCCTTGAATGTCATGTGGAAATACAAAAAGATTGTTAAGTCTACTCGGTTAAGCGATTTTGTTGTAACAATGGTTAAACTGATACAATTCTGATATGATTCAAATACAACTTTATTTGCAAATATTTAGATCTATGCTAAGCTCATAAAAACTCCTCTGATCAATAACCAATTCAATTCCTTATATCCTTCAACTTACTTCACTCGGTGTATATATCTCTAATGCTTGATTATGCCTGCAACTCAGTTCTATTTGTAACCACTTTGATTAGGAATGTATGAAAAATGTGTTCACATGAAATCTTCTGCAGTCTATATTTTATCTGGCATGTTTCAACAATGAAACTCATGTCTCTTAAATAGACAAGTAAATCATTTTCATATCAACCATTAGATTTTGCCTTTTAATCCTTATCATCCATTTTGCCGCTTTAACCTTCCTCGATAGATGTGTCAATAACATGTTTCAATCTCTTCCCTTAGATCATCTCTTAATTTTTTCAGCCGCAAATCTTATAACAAATTTCATCTGTTACCTCGAAATCATAACAATTTCAAGCTCATCAATTTTTGTCGGATGTTCTTAGCCTTTAATGTTTTCTTCCATACTCAGTTAATATTGAATGCATTAGTGATAACTAACTCATTTATTACTGTCACTTGGTATACACTGGACTGGCTTGGTGTATACATAAATCTTCAATTACCAACCACATTAACTTGTTCAATTCTAGTCTCATCTTCATAATGGAATAATGTAACATGCTCAAGTCAACAATATAAATCCATAGACTCATCAATAACTTACCCAATATATACCTTATCCTTATCTGTCATATCCATCTTTTCCTTATGTATCTATATTTCATTTCTTCACCATTTCTTCCTTCTACATATATTCAAATGTTTGTGACTATCATGATAAATATAGTCAAAACTAGTTGATATCAATGACAACATATTCACTGATTAAATCATCTTACATATCACTTTAATAGCTTGGTGATCTCTAATCATTGTATCTTTAGTTCATCAAGATATTCAATCAGTTGTAGATCATCAACAATATCTTATACTTGTAGGGTCTTTTGTGCCTACTGTCGAGCACATGATAGAAGAGAACCATATATTTTATTTACACATGCACACATGAGCATTAAAGGAGTCATGGGTGCAAAGGACATATTTGCTTCAGTACCGCCCACATGGAGAAGTTCTTAGATAGTATAAAAATATGGCCTCTCCTCCTACCTCATAGTTAGATTGATCATCCAATAAAGCTACCCAATAGATGCAATGGTGTTGCATTTTGTACACCTTATGATAGCTATGAATATCTTGCCCTTGCATGTTCCCAACTTCCTACTTGTGTTGAGGCTAGTGCACCAACAACAAAACCATTTTGGAGGGGTGGGTGGGTGGAGGCGGGGAGTGGGGGGGGATGGGGGTTTGTGGATTAACTCTTTTGCATGCTCGCACACACATATTTCATTTATCCAATTTTTTTAAGCACATCCTTTTTTCACTCTCTCATAAGTTTTTTTTTAAGACATTATTGTACACATTTTCATCTCTAATAAGTTTATTTTTCTTAGTAAGCATAATTGTAAATGCTTTCTTATATTTTTATATGCATAAGTGTCTCATTTTTCCATTGTTGTCATTACAATTATTTGTTTGACATGGTATTAAATGATAACATCACCTAGGTCCAATCATCTCAAGGATTTCCATCTTTTAACTTTATTATATCTAATACTATTATGTTTCTCTTATTTGTGACATTTTATAACAATTAATCTCCACTATTTCATATCAATTGATATTAAAAATTATTAATGTGATTTTCCTTCTTATTTTGTTGATCAAATTTGCACATTAAGGTTCACTAAAACATCTTAGTCACCACTTTCATTTTTTAGTCAAAACCAACCAATTGTCTTACTTCAAACATGCTCTCAACATTAAAAACATTGAATCTAGTTAATAACAAAGTGTTAAAGTTTTCCATTCATGTGTAGAGATTTTAGATAATATATTGACCATAAAGTCAAGTAGAACAAAAGCATGTTGTTAACAATTTCTTTTAAAAAGTAAGACGTGATTTTAAAATGAAAAAAAACAAATTCATATTTAGGATTTAGTATTGGCATGACTTGAAGGAGATGTCTACCCAACCATTAGAAACCTAAATCTTACAAGGGAAGGACCATATTTTTTTAACTCTTCTTTGTAAGTTTTAGGTTTCAAATGTTTGGATAGACACTGGCTGTCTTGAATTGGTTGTGGCAAATTTTTTGTATCAAATGAAATTGTGCATGGGAAGAATATATAGAAATAGTGTTTATAGGCAAAGTATGTTTAGCTTTTTTACTATTGGGATTTCAACATGAAATTTAGTTGATGTCAAAATATAAACAAACACAACTTTGTGTCATGGTAGTTTTGAATGATAATTTTTTGAAAAGAGTTGACATAAGTATGTGTTGAACAAGAAATTTATGGAAACATAAATAAAGAAGAATAGGTGTTTCATATTATGCATGTAGAGGAGGTGATCTAATGGTTGAACATCTTATATTTTTGCCTCTAGAAGTCTTATATTCGAATAACTCTCATTTTTTTGAAACAATCTATTTGGCAAATTCGTGTAGGGTAAAACTGTGGTCTGATTTTTTGGATTGAGTTAGGACAGATTTGATGCAAGTACCCTCAGTTACACCTAGAAGTGTCAATCTAAGATTTGTAAGCTGATGAGAGATATAATGGCTATTTGCTCAAGGGATGAAGATAATATGTTAAGTGATTATGAATGCATTTTAATTCACACTCTTATTTAGAAACAAATCTAAGATTCTTATACTTTAACTAATGAATTAAATCTCATACTTAAAATGACTACACTTAAGTCACACACTTCCAATCATGCTTAAAAGGACTAAACTTAAATCACACACTTTCAATCAAGCCTCTTTAATGAAGACCAACTTTTAACATCTACTTGGTTAGATATATAATCTATTACTACTTTCCTTATTATTATAATGAAACTACTTTTCTCCAAATAATTTTCTCTTTGCACTTTAAAAGGGAAAACAAAATGGTTCTGCTTCCTGTCACGATAGTGACATGAAGTGAAACAACGAATAAGAATACCAAAATTTCTTGAGTCACAGTCTATCGGTCCAAACATATATATTAATCAGATCAATCATAAATTGTATGAGTATGACTTAATTTCTAAACTGAGATTTTCCTTCTCGTGCAAATTTTGATTAGATCTGTAAATATAGGAATGATTCGATTTGTGAAATGACACTTCAATTTAAACCAAAGATATTATGCTTTATGGATTATCAAATGCTTTGCAAACTCACAATTCTTTCAACCCGATATTAAACTAAATATGAACTAAACTATTGATTTAATCACACTACTTTCATCATAAACAACGAACATATAAACCATACAAATAAAAAAAATCACTCACTCCACACTTATAAAGAAGTCACTTGATAATGCGAGCAAGGGGGCCATGCCTTCTCAATCACCAAGTGCTGAATCAAACTATGAACACCGGCTACTTCAAATCATGCATTCACAACCAGAGAATAATTATTGGAGCAACAAAGTTTTTCATATATTATCGAGTAAATAGTCTTGAACTATTCCATACATATTTATACACTACTACTTGCTAATCTTGTCTCTAACTAATTACGAGTTAAAAACCATAAAAAATTGTTTTTATACAGATCAAAACAATAACCATCAATCATTCTAGGGCCACAAGCCCCCGAATCAAATAATATAATAGTTTTAAACAACTAAGCTATTTCAAGACCATTTTGAAACCAATGGTAAAAAATAGATCACCACCATGATGTTCTCTCATTCATATGGTCCATGCACTAAGCAATCCTTCCTTCCAAGTACCTGTCCACCTATATATCCCATGTTATGGTAATTAAACAATCTAGTCAACAAATAACGACAATTTTCGTTCATAGTTTTGGTTTTGACTTTTATTTCATATTTATCAAATTCCCTCTTTTGCTCCTTATCAAATGGTGATAGGAATGACATGAATCCCAGATGAATGGAAAATAATGATATATTAAGGATAAAATAAATAACACATTTTAGTCTCATCAGTTTATTGAAGTTAACATCATCAAATATGATGCAACATCAACATGCATGAGAGTAATTTGCAAAAATATTTTTTTAAAAATCTTAAATAATTGTAACTATGCACTAAAGGTAGATGCATGCACATTATAATTGAAATATCACACACACACACACACACGATCTAGTAGATTTATTTTATGCATATTGTATGTTTTAGGAATTGATTAATATGTTTACTTTGAATCAATTGCACACAATATAGTTTGACTAATATTATCATCCATTAGAATCTAGAGAGAATGGTATTTGATCAAATATTCTACCTAATAAATATGTTGATTGTAAAATCATAAATTACTTGCTACCAAATATGGTTCAAAATGTAAAATTTAAATAACTAAATGGGTCAAAGGTGTTGTAGCTCATTTGGTGAGGATGACAACATTCACACCATCCACTAAGGTACAATTCCTATACATATGTAATAGTGAGAGAATGATTCAATCCTTGTATTAGCAATATGTGAGTGTGTGTAGCAAAAATAATTGAATAGATTATAGAATTTAATTCAATGTAGAAGTCCAAAATTAGTAATAGAAATAGAAAAAAATGGTCCCTATAGTAGAAAATCACATATCATTTGATTCTCCCTTCTATTTTGGACTCATAGCAATTAGGTTATCCTTTATGCATGGATTGGAGTGCAAGTTGGCATTTGTTTGCATGAAACATGACAAATAAGATTATCCTAGCCCATGCCTATCATCACTCATCCCCAAGATCTAAATTTGACTCTACATCTAGTCATTTCCCACCTTCATTTAGATTTATGGTCATGAAATTGAATCATATAAGTTCTGTAAATGCAAAGATGAACTCAAAAATTCTAAATTTGAATTTATTGAATCGGGCCCATGCTCCCCAGTCTGAGTATCCGTTATTAGCCAACAAAAGTATGATTTGTTTCAAATAAATTTAGGCTAGTCCTTTAATACATCATAATAACATAAAAAATAATCTAAAGGAGAGTCAACATAGATCTCAAAAAGAGGTCTATCATCATCATGCAAATAAAAATCCATCATATCCACTAAGGACCACTAGAAGGAAATCATGAAAGTCACAAAACAAAAGTAGAGTGTAGAAGCACATGATAAAGCATGAAAAAATGTATAATAAGCATAACACGATCCAAACCATTGTTTAGCTCTCTCAACTAAGGTAGCACAAAACACATACATCAATGTAGCATCACTATATATGCAAGCATTTTATAAGGATAATAAGGATTTAAGATGTATATTTGGATGTTCATTACCACTAAATAATTAGCTTAATATACTAAAAGTGTGCATAATAAAGTGAATCATCATTTATATTATGAGAAGGTGATGAATGATCACTAGGATCCTTAAGATATATACCAATAGACCAAAAGATTAAGGGAAGAAGAAATTACAAGCTCATGTGGAGATGAAACATGTATCTCTACATCACAAAAATCCTCAAGGCAAGATGAAGTAAGAGATGTATCACTAGGAGAACTTGTAAGGGAACACGAAAAGCTAATATGAGACGCTTAAAATATATTTGTGCTAGTTATATCATCGCCACCTAAATGAATATTTTTAAATGTATCATGGGAGGTGAGAGTTGAAGTAGTATCATCCATGGACTAGAATCATGATGAAACATAGAGACAAATGAAGTAAAATCCCTTTATATAGATGGAATGCAACACATGAGACCATACAAGAATGAAAAATTATACAAATGCTCAACAATATTATGTATAGAATATGTAGGTTCACCTATGTTATAAAAGAATGCAATATCCTTAAGGATAAAATTCTAAGAGACAATAAAGTCTAAAAACTACCCATAGTCTATTATGTAGGCATGTGATGAATAAAAAAAATAAAGTTTCATCCTAAGCTGTGATAAGAGATATTAACAAAAGGTTCTAGATGGGTGATTATTAAAGAGATACAACATAATGAAAACCAAATACTCATATAGATAAATCAAGACACACATATAAGAATGTATTTAAATGTCACTCATATCTAGAATGCATGAATAACAATAAAAAAAAATGGACTTCAAACCTTAGTCAAAACAAATAAATCCTAAAGACAAAACCATAAGAGGCTTAGGCATTTCAGAGTCCCTAGTTCAATGTGATGAAAACAAATGTATTTCACAACAATTTGTAGAAGAATACATTGACATTAATAAACTATATGATCTAGATCACGGAAATATCAAAATCATGAAATAATAAAATGAATAAAAATAAATGTACTTAACTCTCACTTTGATGCTCAAAATATTTTGACAAATTAAAAAAAAATAGGGTTGTCATTATGCATAGGAACTAGGATATGTTAGATGCCTATATTAGAATAAATAAACTCTCTATTAGATGCCAAGTTGAATGCCATGCTATGAAATGAACCTCGTGTGTGCAAACTTGACATTGTGCATGTAGAATTGAACCTTGCATGTGTTTTTAAACCTGGGTTATAGATTTGATTTAATAGAAATGTACAAATTTAGATTGTTTTACCTCAATTTGTTGTAGCCATGTCTAAAGAGGAGTTTTCTATGTAAGGATTAGTTTCCATTTTATCAAAGTCCTAGGGAAGTTGATTTGATAGAGACAAATACAGATCAAAGATAATATGCAAGCATGTAGTTTGTCTAAATTGATTATAGAATGAATAATATATATTTTATTATGATACAATCATGTTAAGGTTTCTTAATAGCATATTTTGATAGATTTGAAATTTATTAGATCGTGTCTTTTTATATAACAAGAAAGGATGTAATAATTCAGGCTTTAGTTAATCATAATGACTACTTGGAAACAAAAACACATGCTAAATTAAAAAAATTGAATTCAAGAGTTTGAGGTTTAAAACTATATGCATATAATTGATTCATGATAGTTTTACACCCACAAATCTAATTCAAGATGATGAATATTGAATGTTAGATTAAGACTCTTGAAATGTATAAATATAAAATATATCTAAAATCAAACTATTTACTAACTTTCAAATAAAATACACTAAATTATTTACTTATCATTATCTAATAACATTCTTATGAAAATAAACTCAAAACAAAAAAAACATAAGATGGATCAATTAATAGCATTAGATTCCACTACCCATTATATTGTCGATTTTCTACATTCCTCTCACAAAATTAAATTCAAAAATAGAAAATCATAAGATGGATGGCTGAATCCTTAAGACATCAATCTTCTAATTCATTTGTATTGCCGAATCTGGTATTGATTCTCGACGCTTGAAATCTTTAAGAAAAATAATCATTCATATTTCATGGGGTTTAGGGAATCAATGAATGAATAAATGCTTTTAATAACATCCACATGGCCAAACAACCTATGGGACCCATACATAGCAAACAAACAAAAAAAGCAAGCGAAGTTTGAAACCAAAGGCCCCCACCAATTAGATCTCTTTTTCCTTCTACAGCTTAGATCATCTGTTTTATTTCTCGATCAAGAAATCTACAACCCTTCTAATCTTTTCTTCTTCAAACAACTTATTCAAGGTGTTCACGTTTTGTGTATCAATGTAATTGATTCAAATATCTTTGTAAGTTGAACACTCCATAATATAGTGTCATTTTGTCTCCACTTCTTGTGTTTAGTACCAACACCTTTTGTGTGCCCACTCTTCTTAAGATATCATCCATCTTCTGATTTCACATCTAAAGTGGTGTAAACTAATTCTTGTTTAAGGAATTAATATTTTAGCTTTTCATTTTATTTTTATTTCTATTCCTATGTAATTCTTTCAAATGTGATTTTATGTGAGATTAAAATATTTCATGTAGTACTAATGTTTCCTGCAAAGATACCATGTCCACATACTTTCTTTGAATTTGTCGTGAACATACTTTTGTATTTCCTTAGTAATGCTTACGCACTCTCTTATTTTAACAACCTACTTATTCAACCATTTTTTTGTTTTGCTTCATTCATATGCTCTTTCTTCTCTCTGATATCTCTACTACTATTTTTACCAATGATGTAGCTCCATAGTCTCTAATTTTTTAAATAGTTTAACAATAGACACATAACTACAATTAAAAAAAAAATCTTCCTCCACCAAAATGATCTCATGTGGAATAGGAGAATTAGATTAGAATTGGGGAATTACCTTTGAATTGTCAAATAATAGAATTTGACAACTCCAACATTATTTAATTCCAGCAACCAAATAGACCCTTAAGATATTTAAAAATACAAATAATTGTAAATGTTCTTTCTGATCACTTCACCTTTTTAAAGCATATAAAAGCATATAAAAGGTACTAAATGATTGTACAAGGCATAATTTGAGGGACCAAGCTTCAACCATAATTTCCTTCAACTTTTGACCATACCAACTGTTGAAGGTATGAAATTGAAACAAAGTAAAAGCTTCTGACCAAAGTCTTGTAATTCCTTTCTTTTTGGAGGAAATTGCGGTCCAACCATTAAAAAATATTCCTCCTGCAAATCAACTGACAGTTTTCCATAGAGTTAATGGAACCCCACTTTTATGACAAGAAAAAAGCATTTGCGGAGATACGAAGCTAAGCATATTCGCCTGAACAGATTTCACATAACTTTGCCAATTTTCCAGCAATAGTAAAAGAAAGTTTGTTCTAAGAATTCGAAAACTTCTTGACCAAATAAAGTGGCCAATAATAACCATTTCTTCCATCAGCGAGAGATGTTTTGAAGTAGCTGTATTATTTATACTCGTTTGCCAGGAGTGTTCAATAAAACTTAAAAACTTTCTGAAAAAAATATAGGATTACATTTTTTTCTGCTAATGACGACTTTTAGAATTATGTTTAAAAGATTTTGATTTGCTTGTTAATCGCATTTTAAAGGATTTTGATTTTCTTGTTAATCATATTATAAAAGATTTAGATTTATTGGTTCGATTTGTATATTTTTTATTTAGTTATATTAGTCTTGCTTTTTTAAAGTTAAAATAATTTTTTATTGAATAAAAAAAATTTAAAATTTGAATTCTAAATTTAATTATTATTATACAATTATATATATATATATATATATATATATATATATATATATATATATATATATATATATATATATTGCTACCTTATCCACCTAGATCCTTATGTATTCCAAGTCCACAAGATGAATGACTAGTCTCACCATCCTAATGATCTTACTTATCCATCTACATTCTTGTATGCAAATAGTTGTATTAGTTATATTGACTAAAACCTTCCTTCTTAAAGGGACAAAGAGTGGATAAAATGGCTGCACCTAAATTACCATATTTGTGAATCAATATCAATCCATCTAAACACAACCAAAACTTTCTATATAATCAAAGATCTCCTTTCGCTCATAAAGCATATAATTGTAAGTCCTAAGGGCTACAAATTCCTCCCAAAGACTCCTTATTAGGCCATCCTCTATATTGGGAATTTTATCCTTAAGAAGGATGAAGGTAGAAGCTAATTAAGAATATAGTCTAACAACTCTTGGCCCCCCACTCAAAATCAAAATGTATGTCCAAAGTCTTAAAAAATTTACACCAAATCCTAGATTAAATTAGTATTTTTTTAATGAACTTGAGTGAGGCAAGATCAAGGATGAAGAAATTAGTTCTCACTATCCTATCAAATACTCTACCTCATTAGTACGTACCTCTACTCTTCTTATGAATTATAAAAAAAATAAATTCTCAAAGGAATCCTAAAAGCTCACACCTCAACATAAAGAAATCAAAATAACTTTTTAGTGGATAATTATTGAGTTATAAAATCTCACTCCTACATGTTTTGGTTGTTTACAATAGAAAGCAGAGGTAAATCAGGGTAAACTTTATAATTGATAATACTTTGATAAAATCTTTCTCCTACATATGTTGTGTAAGAGATGTGTGCTCCAACTAATTATTACACTTTGTCTACCTAAGGTATAATACCGTGCTTCTAATAAAGAACAATGATTGATGAGGGGGAACAATAATGGGAAATACAAATGTTCCTTGGATAAAAGAAAAAGATGCACCTAAATGGAAAAGGACAGGAGTATGGACAAATTATATAGATCTAAATACAAATGTTAAGAGGCATAATCCTAAACTATAAAGGAGAAAGACATCCAATAGAAATAGGCCTAACACTTACCAAAATAGATCTAAATAAAATATGATAGAATATGTACACTCATATACCCCTCTTTATGATAATGAATGACTTGAAAACCTCCAATTTTCCACCCATAATGGATCTATGAATAAATTCGTGAAAAATCAGAAATTTCAACAATAGAAATATTAGGTATAAACCCATAATTGTAAGATCATGGAGTTTTAACCTTTAGTGATCTAGGACCTAAATTGAATTCCAATGAACAACTCATTTCTAAATGAGGAACTAAATGAAGAATAATAACACTATAGGAAAGAAGAGCAATGAAAAATTAGTTGTAAAATTCACTAACCATTTATATTATTTCATTGGTGCTACCAATCTCAATCCAATAGCACATGTTTTGTATATCTAGAGATAATATTAAATCATAAATTTAGAGAACTAGAAAAATCTCATCCCTAGAGAATGTTATTAATGTTAAATAGATTGAATTTGACTCTATCCCTTAATATAACTCCAAAAGAACTAAATATGACTCCTTCAAGGAAGAGTTGGATCTTGAATCCCACCATGTTGACTACAAGGATCTAATCTATGATTACCCTATTAAAAAGGAAAACAAGGATGTGTATTAAATCTCTTGTTAAAGAGTGTTAACAAGGACAATAATATGGATAAAGTTTACAACTAGAATAATTGTAATAAAAAATTTATTGAGATGGATGGTAGGTTGAATACTGTCAACAAAAAGGATGATAAAGTTTGAAGATGTACTACTAATAAGATTCACAACTTTGAGGTTCACAATGAAAAGTGGATAAAGATCCATGGAATGATAGACATTTTTCAAAACAAGTTACAAAGGATTGAATAGGCTTTGAATGAGATTGTGAATGATATGATTTTAAGATGAAACATGTTGGTATCGGTATTATAGTTTCACACATAGGTCTCCAAAAATGAAAATAGGTGCATGAAAATATAACTAATTCTAAATTGAAAAGGATTTTAGGTGAACACTGCAACTCCTTCATGGGAGGATAAATTAAAGGCCTTTTTAAGGATAGGAGATTCTATATTACACACATGGGGTGTAACTTTCTCCTTTCATCTATTAGTGTTAATTGTAGTATAGTATTTTTTATTTTTCATTGTAGCATCCGATTTGGTGGCATTTTTATAGCCAATAGTTCTCCATTATGGTTACTAGTTCTCTTTGAACTATCTTATTTTATATTTAAGAGACTAACTTTTATCTTTGGTCTTATATAAGGTACTTGGGACCCTTTTGTAAAAATTACCTCTTGACAATTATAATTTTTTTTCTTTCACTTAATCAAATAAGTATCTTTCATTTAATTTAGAAGTGGTAATTTTAAAACTCCTCCATTCACCATAGTGGCAACAACTCAACATCATAATTTATATTATTACACTTCATATGCTATGCTTTCCTTATTATGGTTGTCTCTAAACTAATACCTAAGCCTCAAGGGTTCACTCTTGATGACCCTACCTACATGTGCTCTCATGGAAAGTCAAAGGCTTCATAGTACACACTCAAAGAGAGTTTATTCACTCTTCTTAATAATATATCTAATATCTTTTTAAACCTTGACTGTCAAATTAAGTGAATCTATGAGCTTCTAGTTCCATTATAATAATTTAAGATATCCACTACCATTAGGTCTAGATTCCAAACCCATCATTACCAATCATTAGTTGTACCAACTTACACATACACACTAGGATAATATCATAAATTACACACATAGTGATTATCTTTAGCATATGTTACGTATGCACAAAGGAGTACCTCAAACACATAGTAGGTACACCAGTTGACTAGTTTTTCCATACATCACACACAGTTAGTAACTCCAACATACATCACAAAGAAAATAGTGACTAGCTCATAAATGAATCACAAAGATAATGGTGATTGGCTCATTCAAGCATGACAAATAAAATAGTGATAGGATGATGTACATGAATTAGAAAGACTATAGGTAATGAATTAGATAAGCATCACAAATAAAATAGTGATTGGCTCATATAAAATGGCTAATTGTCACCTATCCATAGTTCAACCCAAAGAGAAGGAATGTCGGTGCATCGAGCACTACACCATGGGTCCCATTCCTTTCCCTGATCTTTAGCATTAGTGAATACTTGGGAAGAGGATTTGGTGCATCCCATACCACATGAAGGGATCAACCTCAACCCAACAAGATTAAGTATACCATCAAACAATTGGTAAGAGGATTTAGTGCATCACATACTGCACCATGGGTCCATCCTCAATCCCAAGGGTATCCACATGTAGTGAACTAACCTAGCCTAGTGGATTTTAACTTCAATCACCTATAAGCGACTGGTGACAAGTTTATCCAACTAGGAAAAAGTAACTTTTTACATACACCACCTAGTGACCTTAGTGATATTATTAGGTGTCTTCTTTACAGTCTTGGATAACACTTGGCATTGATTAC
Source organism: Chamaecyparis obtusa (assembly GCA_027943335.1). NCBI lineage: Eukaryota > Viridiplantae > Streptophyta > Pinopsida > Cupressales > Cupressaceae > Chamaecyparis > Chamaecyparis obtusa. The sequence goes on from BSBK01003987.1 coordinate 270,562, forward strand.
CTCCATGTTATAAGTGACTGCCAGTGAACCCTCCTGATATGATGGTTATCTCTAGTTATTGCCACCCACATGGTAAGGTAACTATCCATGCAAACACTAGCATATCAAATCATGGATAGCCTCTATCAACCCTTTAACTCAACAAACCAGGTGAGTGCTTACCAATCCAAAAGATACAATAGTAGCTTAGAAGGAATCTTCCATTGGCATGGTCTAATGACAATCTACTAGAGCTATTATTATCATATCTAGGGTAGTCTTGGAAACTTCACCTCTGTGAGCAAAGTGAATGCCAACTAATTCCTTGTAGCAGTCCAGACATTGGTCATTAAAACTATCTAATGACTTCCTATCGCTGCATTTAAACATGTCGATAACTAGCACTTGTGGGGGTCATACATAGCAAGATTCAAATGTGAAGAAATAGATAAGTATAACACAATCAACTGATTTAAGAGTGCATGCATCAATTCCTATAATTAGGGGTTAATATTCACAAATACATAGAACCAAAACCAGATGGCCTTAACTCAATATGTACTCTTAACCAAATATCAACTGTAATATAGTCAACTCATTTACTTTCTTTAGATTTATATCCAAAGGCTTCATTATATAGAAGTTATTAATTATTTGAGCTCTTTCATAATAATCCATTACACATTATCTGACCTCCTCTAATGCCTACAAAAGAGGGAAAGTCAAATAGATTTGAAACAAACCTAATACTTAGAGTTATCTCCTTATACCCTCCTCCTACAAAATTGAGGTGACAAGGTTTCCATTTACCCATGGATTGCCTACATTACTTCTTCTAAATAGGTCAAACTTACACATGGTTCTCCTCCCAAGGTCTCTCAAAGGACGTACACATAGGTCCCTTAACTAATATTTTATTGATTATTATCTTACTCCAATAGGATTCCTTTAAGTGGTTCACAACACTTGATAGTGCTTATCGATAAATAGGCAATCCCGATACCATTCTATAATTTGGAAAGCCTAAACTATAATACTTACATCTAAGGATATTAAGATCTTTGTCTAAACACTAGAAACTTAATTATTCATAATCCAACATGATCATTCTAGAATTTCTTATAGGATCATCTATCTCAACCACACCACCAATATTACACATAATACAACAATAATACAAAGCCCCATAAGTAAAATTGGGTTAATGGCTACAATAAGAACAAATGATAAAATGCATTTAGAAAACTCGAGTAGGCAAGGTTTTCTAGCCCATTCACTAAACATGAAATCAAAACCCATTAAAAAAATTAATGTCCTATTGTTGTATCGTTGACTAGATGTTAATGATAGCATTTGTCAAATTGTGATGAAATCCAAGAGTGTTCCATCCTATTCAAGTGTTGAAATACAAATAAGATCTCACCTCTCTTGAGGTTAATTTATTTGCATAATGAGTTTAGATTGAATTTCCATATTGCATTCAAAATTTGGTAATTTCTTCACTACATAAAATAATAAGATATTAGTAAAGTTATAGTTAAATTGAGAAATTATCCTGTTCACTTTATTGGCAATAAAAACAACTTTCTTTAAACATAATCAATGTTTGTGTTATCTTTTAGACTAATGAGCAACCATGTATCCTATATATCATCATATGAAAATGTGTATTAAATAATGTAAATAATACATTCTTTTTCTTGATAAGTAAAAGGTCGAAGAAATTGATTAAATTTTATTAATATATAAATATATTTACACCTCCGTTCACTGCGGGCATCGGAGGAAAAGAATAGAGGACAGAAAAACCTTGGTATAGCCTGAGACTATGGAAGTCCAGATTTGAAAACATACAGACCGCTTTTGCGGGTTAATATTAAATGAGGGACATGCCCCTCATTTGCACGCTTATTACTTCATGTTTTATCACATTCATGTCTTTCTTTCTACAGAGAAACAATTTTTATCTAAGACACCTAGAATACATGAAGGCAAGTCATGCCATTTACAGATGAAGAAAATATACAAATTAAAATAGTTACATCATGCTTATCCTTCCTGCCATGTTTTCACTTTTCGCTATAATCCCTTCTATCTTGATTCTTTATGGGTCTTTCAAATGATATTTTCCTTCTGAAATGAGCCCTTCTTCTATATACAATCCTTTCCTACAAGAACCTACATATGAAGCATCCTAACTACCCACTGCTAAACATCAATTGGTTAGTATCCATGCATCCTGCATCACCCAAGTTAGTGATTTACTATAATCTACTCAATAAATGCTCAGAGAGCGGTTTAATAAGATTTACCAAATCACTTAATACCATTTCTAAATCAGATACTATTCCTGTAATAGTGGACTTCCTTTGTAACCATTCTAGTCAATGAACCAGATTTGCTGCTACAGGGTTAGAATTTATATAGCATTTATTTAAATATCATCCATACTGAAAATAAGCAAGTCTTTTTATATTAGTACCCAAATATCATTATTTCATATATATTTTACTATCAGCATAACCAGGGTGTTTCTCTGACTTATTACTATGGCCTTAGATGAGGATGCATTTAAGCTGTGGGCAATGTTTTTAGGCCTTGTTTATTTTGTTTGTCTAATGATATTTGATGCATGTGTAGCAATATTTGGAAAACCGGCTAGGATTTGGAATTCTGGGAAATCTCTGATTATCAATGCTTTGATCATCCAGATCCTGTCGTATCTGGGAGTTAAGTCAATCAAATTATCAGGCATGCCCTGCTCTAAAATCATTCAGGACGTTCGACGAAATTGGTTTGTGGGCGGTTCGGGAAGAGTTGTAACATGTGTGTTGATTGGCTATTTCTTCCCTGCAATGGCTCGTGCAGGAGCTGCATCTGACTGGCGCACACTTGCAGCCTTGGTGCTTAGCTTATTTAGCTCTGATTTCTACTCTTTGGCAAGTCAACTTACTTCAAACGGAGTTGACTGCTTTTCTGATAATGGTAGTACAACACATATGTCGACAATTGGCCCTTTCAATCCCAAATTCCTACTTCTAAGCAGCGGAGGCAATATGTTTATAAGGGCGACAATTCTATTCATGGTTTTAGTTTCAATTTGTGCAATTTTAGCGGGTAGAACAATTCGCGGTATGGTCGCACAAAGGATTTCTGTAATTCAATGGGATAAGAGTAACAAAAACGAGGCAGAAAGCCAGCAGAATAAGACTAACAAAAGTGAAGAAAGCTCGTGGGAGAAATTTGAAGGTGAGATAGTGGAATCATGGTTTTTGGCGTGTGTTTGTCACCTTCAGTATGTCCTTGCAAGGTCAGTCTTGAGTTCAGCTGTAGGACTCCTGGCCACAATGTGTATCCTTCTCTTGGGCATTCAAGAAATTCATTTCCATCAAGGCATTCAACAATTTCATATATTCTTAATGTCATGGACACTTGAGTGGACCTTCATTCTAATAGGAGGCTCCGTCATCTTCTGCAGATGGTTCACGGCGGTAGTTTACTTTCCAAGGTTTTCTGTTAAAAATATGAAGTTGAGAGGGTGCACAAGACCTTTTGTAGAGGACTTTTGGACGAGAAGTATCTTAGAGCTGGTTCAAAGCTATAATTTGCATAAATGGTGCCTGAAGGAACAATCAAAAGATGAGATGTTTAAAGGGCTGGGGCTTCGCCTGGCTACAGCAATGAAGATGCATTACTTGTTGTATCTGCTTTGGCCTCTGCAGATTTCGCTCGTATGCTTTAGCAAAGGCTGTTTCTTTATCTCTGAGCTGCTCTTCAGCTCCAAGTTTTTGAGGAACTGTATTCTGGCAAGTGACAAAATGTCGTCTCAGTCCCACAAGGAATTTGAAGAATACAGGGAAATGTTGGAGAAAGTGTGTATGCCTGGAGAAACCCCAGAAAGAGTGTGGGTAGCCAATGAGAAACCTATGAAGCGAGCGAAGGATCATTTCAAGAAGAGCAAAGAGAAAGGCCGCAACTGCGACGATCTCATTACTCTCATTATACCTCACCTTTATCGGGAATCCGATGATGGTGGAAGATTTGTAGATCGTCTTAAAAGGTTGTCACTTGTTGCAGAGCATCTTCCTCTTCTAGATGAAAATTGCGTCAGGATTACAGCACTTTCATTGTTGAATGTAATCAACAAACTCTTATGTTTCCAGAAGGATGGGGATAGACTGACAAAAGCTATTGAAGCTTACCAGCAAGCTTTGGACCTGATGTCTTTTGTCGATAACTCTGATCCTCAACATCCAGATACAATCAATATGCTTAAAGTTATCGACATTGAAGCTGATCCGGTAGGTGTGGCTGTCTACAATGAATTCCATAAGTTGCTAGTATCAAGGAAGGAAAAAATAAATTCCTCAGAAAATTCACCCAATTTGGCTGCTCCCGAGGCGAATCCTGAAAGGGCTTTCAAAGCCATAAACGAGCTACTAAAGGATGCTGAGGAGCAACTCAAGGCACAGAAGCTGACAATTATAAACAAAGGAGAGCCAAATGGAGGAGGACAAAATTTAGAGCCACAATTTTGTGATTCACGGGATTGGAGCACTATAACAGCCAGTTACAACAAATATAGAGTGTGTAAACTGATTCTCAGCAGCAATTTAAACAATGAAAATGAGTTGATGGAATATTTGTATGGGTCCTTAGGTGATGTAATTGCCTATTGCCTGCTAAGGTTACCTAATGTTCTGGTAAAGAGATGCAGGGAGTGGGCTCTAAAGTTTGAAGATGAGAAGATTTGGGATGCCATGAAAATAGCAGGACAGGTTGTGGGAGTGATGCTAAAGTGTAATGTGGAACCCACATTGAAGTCTCCAGAGCCAAAGCTTCTCAGCTCCACGTTCAACGAAATCCAAACGGTATTAACCTAACTTCCCTTTCATTTTACTGCAAAAAAATAATAGACCCCTTTCTCTTTTCTTACGAGATATTGCTGCTCTAAAAGATTTAGATTTGTTTGGTCCCATCTTAAAATTATATTTTGAAAGATTCAGATTTAAAATGCATCACCTTCCATCCTCTCTCCCTATTCCCAAATTACCATAGAACATATATTATTTTTCTACCTCAGAGCACACACTCTTTCCATTTGTACAAGCCAATAACTAAACTTCAATTACGTTGCATCTCCAAATATTTAATCTTTCTAATTTGCAACCGATTCTTTACATATAATTATCAATAATAAACTTTATTTGGTTAGATTTCTCTTACCTTTTCCCAAAAGGGAGTCACTGTTTCTAACTCAAGTTGCCTTTCAAAGTCATAAGGAAATCTTAATATTCAGGGGAAAAATATCCATACGTTAGTCTTAAGCAATTGGTCTGTTCCCACTATAAATAAAGCATACAGTGTTAAAACTTTATCATCAGCAACTGAGCAAAAATTGCCTTTTTAAGTAAAACTCCTCAACTTTGTGTTAGTCTTTTTTTTTTCTCTCAAATAAAAACTGAGCATAATTCCTTAAAATGAGAGAATTTATGGGACTTTCCATAATTCCACAAGCATTCTCTGATAATAATTCTCAATCCTCAGAGCATCATATCCATTTCCTATGTTCTTCAATATTGCCCTTCCAATATGGCAGCCTTGTATTTTTGATAAGTACTCGCTCCTCATCAAATATGGTAGATACGAGTTGGCAAAAATAGGAGAGTGTTTTGAACTCTCTATTGTTAGGACATCGTTCAAGAATAATATTTGCATTTATAAGAGCTTGATTCAAGGCATAAAGAAGAGTACATATGTTTTGAACAACAAGGAACATAGGTTAAATAAAACTGCTTGGGGACCTGTTGTGTTGTAAAAATACAAGTCCTATTGCAAATGAGGACACTCTTTTTTCACTTGTTGGATTCTTGTTTAGTTTATTTATATTTAAGTTGGCAACATTTTTTGGTTTCTTAGTCTCCTAGCTCTTAAGGAATAAGTAAGCCAAGTTAAGAATTCTTAGGTTGAGATGAAAAATGAAGAAATTTTCCAAGGATTGAGTCACAATTGCAAAATCCAAGTTTGAGGAGGGTTTTCTTTAGGTCCAAGTTTCCCTTCAGTCCTTGTATTAGTTGAGATGTTGATTATTTTGAAATCTATATTTTAGTATGAATCATAGAATTTAAATGTGGATGTCTTTGTCCAAATTGTAAAGATTTCACAAAGTATAAATGTTGCAAACTGATGTCAAAGTGTTGTCTAGGTTGAGTGTCGAGGATAAAATTCATGAAGTTACAAGGTGGGAAAATGAAAATTCCAAGCATGGAAAGGAAAATAAAGAAAAATAAGAAAATATGAAAAATCCTTGAACAAAATGAAATTCCATATTTTTGCAGGAAAAATCCTTAGAAAAGGCAACATTTTATAAAAAAATCCTTAAAGAATTATCCTCTTTTAAAGGATAAAGTTCAAAATCCTTTCAACATTGATGTCTCCTTAAGGATAAATTTCAAAATCCTTAGAAACTCATTCTCTTGTTAAGGATAAATTTCAAAATCATTCTCTTTTGAGGGAAAACTTTCAAAATTCTTAGAAACTCATCCTCTTCTTAAGGATAAATTTCAAAATCGTTGTCTTCCTAGAGATAAATTCAAAAAATCCTTTCAAAACTAAGCTTTTTCTAGGGATAAATTTCAAATTCACTTAAATCTATGATTCCTCTCATAGTAATTAAATAAATAGATGAATGGCGGAAGTGATTGAAAACTCTCATTTCTTTGGCTCTCTCGATCTGCATGAGCCCGTACAGATTCATTGTGCAAGTCTGAGGTTAAATGGTTGAGTATTGATTGAGAGAAGCTATCACAATCCTTTTGTGGTCAGGTTTATACCTTAACCTAGGGTTTTTGGAGTTTTTTTATTCTTCCTCTCAATGCCACCATGGAAAATTTCTCATTCTTGGTGGGCTTGAACATTTCTGAATGCTCTTTCATTAGAATATGGTCTTGAGGTGGGAGATTGCAGATGGAGAGAAATTCAAGTTGATAGTGTGAGACATCTCAATGTGGCTGGCAGAGAACACCACTAGTTTGGTTCCCAGTCCCTATAATTTTGAGATGGGCTTGGAGTTAAGCCACATAAATTGTCTTCAATCTGTCAGTTTACTGCCTCTTTACTATTACCTTAGAACAATCCATTTTCCTTGGCTTATACATTCACCCCTAACCAACAACCCATACACACTAGGGTCCTCACACAATCCACACTTTGCTTTGGTACACAAAAAACACAATACCTTACCTCTCAAACAAACTTCACTATTTATTGTCCACTATTATAGTCACTAACCCACTCTCCTAGTCCTGATCCTATCATATGAAATAAGGAAGTAGGTAGATTCAAATCCTATCCTAATTTGTTGTTTTATTTTTAAATGAGAAAAGGAATGTGCAATTACACAATTAATTAGATAAGCATTTCTTAAATTAATAGTGATGGATGAAGGTTACAATAACAAATTGAATATGATTTAAATAATTCATGAATGGGAAGTACAAATAATTAAACAAGTATAATTATTTTGATTAACCATTAGAGTAAATTTGACCCAATTTACTCAATAAGGGGAAGATGCATGAAATTGTTGTTAGTCGATTAAAGCATAATGGAACATAATGACTCATAAAGTGATGTGAATTTGTGATTCTAAAATGGCTTAGAATAAAATCAAAGTAAATTAGGGGGTTTTGTGGATTGTATCTTGCAAATAGAAGAACAATGTTAGTGAATTGTATCTTGCAAATAGAAGAACATGTTTAGAGACAGTCTAGGTTGTCCAAGTGTATTATAGTTGTACAGTTTAAGAGAGAACTATTGTAGAAGGAGATGACGATTTTGTGTGGAGTCAAGAAAAATAAAAAGAGATCTTAGATCTTAAAGGGTTGTCATAGCTCAAGTCCATGTCATATGATTTGAATCTACCTACTTCCTAGTCCTTATTTCCACACACTCTCTTAGCTCTGATCCTATTTGACCAGTCCACTACACCTTCCTATCTTCCTCGCAACATCCCTTCCTCTCAACTAGACACCACACATTCTATCCTCTATGACAGTCCTTACAACTCTCTCTAAAATACACTTACATAACCCTTGTATTGTTCTTTCTAACTTAAACCACCGTTAGCTATCTTCACACCTTTTCTCTAGGCCATGTCCCCCTTTCTAGACCCTCATATGGTCTACCAAAGCTTTCACTGCATAAACATAAACACAAAACAACTGTTTACTGTCCTAACTGGACAGTACCTGTCCTCACTTAGAAATACATCCTACAAACAATCATCTTAAATATCTACTAGCCTCCACCTTCACCATGGAACATAAGGACACCCTTTGCAACACCCCTACACAAATAAACACACCCTCCAAAGTGATTATATATTCGATAAGATGAGTAGAAGAGGAATCATATGGATTTAAAAAAATGTAATTTAAATGCGGTTGGTAAAGGTAAGGTTAATCTCTAGGATTAGGTGACGATAAGGAAAGCTGAGAAGTCGAGATCAAATCTGCATTCAACTACTTAGGAGAAAAATTAATTGTTGAGAAATCTCACAAGCAGTGACACTGAAATTTCATTAAAATTATCTCATACAAAAATTATATTTTGAAATATTCAGATTTAAAATGTATCCCCTTCCATCCTCTGTCCCTATCCCCAAAACACCATAGAACATAGATTATTTTTCTACCTCAAAGCACACACTCTTTCCATTTGTACAAGCCAATAACTAAACTTCAATTGCGTTGCATCTCCAAATATTTATATCTTTCTAATTTACAACCGATTCTTTACATATAATTATCAATAATAAACTTTATTTGGTTAAAGTTCTCTTACCTTTTCCCAAAAGGGAGTCACTCTTTCTAACTCAAGTTGCCTTTCAAAGTCATAAGGAAATCTTAATATTCAGGAGAAAAAGATCCATACGTTAGTCTATTCCCACTATAAACAAAGCATACTGTGTTAAAAATTTATCATCAGCAGTTAAGCAAAAATTGCCTTTTTAAGTAAAACTCCTCAACTTTATGTTAGTCTTTTTTTCTTCTCTCAAATAAGAATTGAGCATAATTCATTAAAATGAGAGAATTTGTAGGATTTTCCAGAAGCATTCTCTAATAATAATAATCAATCCTCAGAGCATCATATTCATTTCCTATGTTCTTTAATATTGCCCTTCCACTATGGCAGCCTTGTATTTTGATAAGTACTCGCTCCTCATCAAATATGGTAGATGCGAGTTGAAAAAAAAATAGGAGAGTGTTTTGAACTCTATATTGTTAGGACATCATTCAAGAATAATATTTGCATTTATAAGAGCTTGATTCAAGGCATAAAGAAGAGTACATATGTTTTGAACATCAAGGAACATAGGTTAAATAAAACTGCTTGTTTTTGGGGACATGTTGTGTTGTAAAACTACACACCTCATTGCAAATGAGGACACCTTTTTCACTTTCTAGATTCTTGTTTAGTTTATTTGTCTAGATTGGAAACATTTTTTAGTTTCTTAGTCTCCTAGCTCTTAAGGAATAAGTAAGACAAGTTGAGAATTTCTAGGTTGAGATGAAAAAGAAGAAATTTCTCAAGGATTGAGTTTCAATTGCAAAATCCAAGTTTGAGGAGGGTTTTTTTTAGGTCCAAGTTTCCCTTTAGTCCTTACATTAGTTGAGATGTTGATTATTTTGAAATCTATATTTTAGTATGAATCTTAGAATTGAAATGCGAATGTCTTTGTCCAAATTGTAAAGATTTCACAAAGTATAAACGTTGAAAAATGATGTCAAAGTGTTGTCTAGGCTGATTGTCAAGGATGAAATTCATGAAGTTACAAGGTGGAAAAATGAAAATTCCAAGCATGGAAAGGAAAATAAGGAAAAATAAGAAAATGCTAAAAATCCTTGGACAAAATGAAATTCTATATTTTTGCAGGAAAATTTCTTAGAAAAGGAAATATTTTATAAAAAAATCCTTAATGAATTATTCTCTTTTAAAAGATAAAGTTCAAAATCCTTTCAAAATTGATGTCTTCAAGAAGGATAAATTTCAAGATCATTCTCTTCCAAGGGAAAAATTTCAAAATCCTTAGAAACTCATCCTCTTGTTAAGGATAAATTTCAAAATCATTTTTTTCTGAGAGAAAACTTTCAAAATTATTAGAAACTCACCCTCTTCTCAAGGATAAATTTCAAATTCATTGTCTTCTTAGAGATAATTCAAAAAATCCTTTCAAAACCGAACTTTTTCAAGAGATAAATTTGAAAATCATTTAAATCCTATGAATAAATTCAAATAATTCCTTAAATCAATCTCTTTCAAGGGATTAGTTTAACAATCAACTCAATCCAAAGAAAAATTCCTTAAACCATCATCCTCTTCAAAGGAAAACTCATTGCTCCCAACCAAAAAAAAATCATCCTCTTTACAAGGACAAATCATTGTTCTCCTAGGAAAAAAAAATTGTCCTCTTCACAAAGACAAATTAGGTAGGGGACATCACAATCTGTAAAACATAAGAGACCCACACTTTTTCTAAAATTGAGTATATAATTAAATTAATGTATTTTATTTAAAATATTATTGATAATGAATTGAAATCATTATAAGTTTATAAAATTTAATGACAAATTAAATAAAATGACGAATTTTGAAAATGTTCTAAATATTGATATCTTGTACTTTCCTAATGTTGTGTAAGCTTGTTTTTTGCAATATTAGTGATTTAAAGGTTATTTATTGCTTGCAGGTATGATGTTATGAAGCTGTCTAAGTTCGAAAGGCCCTCCATATGTGTTGGACTATAAATAAATCCACTTTGTATGAAGCTTCACATTAGAACTGTTTGTTGAGTGTTGTATGCTTTGAATGAAGATAAAAATAGATTGTCTCATCTCCTATTCTGCATGAATATGCATGAGATTTCTTCTAGTTTGGTAGTACTTTGATTTGTCAGAAACTTTTAGATAAAGAAGCATTTGTAATGAATTAATTGTCTCTGATCTCTCTAATCAGCTGATGTTTGATCATGTGATGGAGAAGTTTATGCAATGTATCAGAAATAAGTTTATGTAATATATAAGAATTACATAAAAATGTTTATTTGTGTGAGCTGCAACAATTTATAAGTATTTTACCTTTTTCTCAATTAATATCAGAACATATTCAGAAAGTTATCTGGATTCTAGGAGTTTCATAAAACATGGGCATCAAACTCCTAAAGGCTCCACTGTTTCCAAACTGCTGAAAAAGACACCAGTTTTGAAAGTGAATCCAGTTGCTGAAAAGGCTCAGTGGGAGGACATTACATCAAATCGATGGAAGATCATTGGGATTTTAAAGACAAGAAATCACAGTAAGTTAAAATAGTGGTTCTACCACTACCCCTATGGATGAAGAGGGGATACAATACTAATGTCAATAATTTTAAGAGTAGTAGAATTCTATTTTATAATTTATATTTCCTAGGTGCATTAGAAATTGCATAGTTAGATATACAAGATGAACAATATAGTATATTTTGATTGAGATGAAGAGTAGAAGCTTTAATTGAATATTTTATCTAGTTTCCTAAGTCTTGTTCATTTGTCATTTTTTTCTTGGCTTATGTTCTTAGTTCCTATTTATAATTTGTAATTCATTCTTTGTTGTCTTTGTGTGATATGATTATAAAATATTCAAATTTTCTTTTATTTTTAATGGTATATGTAGAAATCAATTATGTTATCCATTTGATTTGAAAATTCTCTTTTTGTTGGTCTTATTTGTCTATCAAAAAATTGTAAGGAAAAGGTTTTTATTTGTCTATCTCCACATTTTTTACTAGCATTCAGCTAAAAGTTGAATCATTTGCTAACATTTAATTAAAAAGACATAACAAAAAATATAAATTTTCTTTATCGCATCAACTCCTTAAAATATATTAAAAAGTATACATTAAAAATATCTTCATTTTGATAAATGCTTTCCTAGATTTGATAATATACATTTTTGTGAATTTGTAGGAAAATTTCATGTTCCTAAAATCTTTGTTGTCAAATCAACATTTTAAAACATATAAACTTAGATATAAATAAAAACATAAGTATTTGTAGATTTTCTTTCTGATCACTTCTGTTATCTCTATTTGAGCATTAGATGTTGTCATTAGTATCAAATTAGATCAGTTGGTTATCTACGCTTATTTTATCTTTGAAGTTATTTTGCTCTATGTAAGGATAAAGTTTGTTATATTAGGTAGAATTTGGTAGATCCACTGAGCTAGATGAGGCCAACTAGTAGGTACTCGACATTTTCTAGCAAAAGGCCCAGCTTCAAGCGACAACTGGCTCAAGCCCCTAAATCGCCCAAGGATAAAAAAAAGTGTAGTAAAGACGAGTTGTTAGAAAAGGAAAGGTCCCTCATAGTTGGTAACTATTCTTCTCTCAAAGTTTAAAATGTCAAAAGAATAGAAGAAAACAAGGCTTTAATTAGACTTACTTTTGTAGCATAGTTTGGAGTAAAGAAAATAAGTAATTTAATATTTAAATTACTTTTGCATAATAGATTAGATCCAAGTGTCATCCCCAAATACTAAAATTAAGGTCTTTTTGAGTGTTTGGCCAAACAATTTGACATTGGTTCTTTTCAGCCGAGGCAAGGAAGATTAATAGTAGCAAAATACCTAATAATAAGTTGTTTTCTAATGTCATAAAGCATAGGAAACTTGACATTTTTACCTTGGGAACCTCTTCTTTCGTCAATAGATGAACTAAAATTTGGAGCACCAATTGTTATAACATGGAGTGATGAAGCTAGTGAACCTCTTAAGGAATTGGCCTGCAAAGGCCAAATTCATCATTCTTATACTCAATGTCTAATTTTGACAATTTAATTAATAATTAAAAATCTTTATATTTTAAATATATTAATATAATTTATGCATCAAATGGTGAGTGTGTTTTTGAAAGTTTAATTAATAATTAAATCCTTATATTTTAAATCTATCAATATAATTTATGCATCAAATGGTGAGTGTTTTTTAAAGTTTAATTAATAATTAAATCCTTATATTTTAAATATATTAATATAATTTATGCATCAAATGGTGAATCTCTTTTGAATGTTTAATAATAATTAAATCTTCATAAATTTTAATTCTATAAATATAGCGTATGCATAAAATGGTGAGTTTATTTTCAAAACTTTTTGATTAAGTAAAACATATTTTACAGGGTTCCTGAAACCCACATCAAAATAAAAAGTAGAAAATATGAGTTCAGAGCTAAGCTAAAGCATCATAAACAGAGGAACGGGCCACAGAAAGGCCGACCAACAAGCTACCACAAAAAAGAGTAGACAAAACATAGCAAAAAAAGAGATAGGCACTAGGTGTCGGGGTCAAGCGAGGCTCCTGAGCATTGTGGTAGCATAGCATTCGAGGACCTCCATCTTCTCTGCTGCCTCTTTTACCTTTTGAATGTCTTGGGGTCCTTGGGAGCCATCGTCATCCCTATTTTTCTTTGTTCTGGCTCTAGGATTGTTGCTTGGGCCTTTGCTGGGCTTCTTTTTTTCTTCTTCCATGGTCCTCTGTTCTTCCCTATTGTCCATCTTATCTTCCATTTTGTTAATGATCAGCTTGATATGCTCATTGGACGCTTTGAGAATGTTATAGTTTTGCTCTGCAATGCCCTTAAGGGTGTCCTCAAGACTTTTCATTTTTGCTTCTAGGTGATCAACCCTCGACTCCAAACTTTGCTTGCGCTCTGTGACTTTTTGGTCCTTTTTGGCTGTGCTCTGTATTTTATCTTTGAGATCTTCAATTTTGTGGAAGATCCATTTAAAGGACCTGTACTGGTCCAGCATGCTATTCTTAGCATTGTTTAGGAGATTCATCTCCATTTCCCTGTCCTTGTCGCTGAGGACCACAAGAGCAGGGTCAATTAACTCCTCCTTTTGGATTCTGCCATCGGTGTCCTCCAAGATTTTGGGGTTCATAGCCTCCCTTATGATTCCCATCCTCACAGTGTTCACATTGAAGTTCATCCATACCTTTTTCCCTTTTCCAGAATCCTAACTTTGATACTCCCCTCTAGATTTTTGTTTTGAGGTCTCTTGTAGTTTGGGTGACAGGGTAGAGGGATTACCCTGGTCATCCTTGGGGTCCTCAAAATTAGGAACTTGAGCTTCATTTTTGGCTCCAGACGGGGGCTGAGGAGGGGGGAGTTGTCATCACTGATTATGAGATCAACAGAGAGACGACCCAAGAAATCCCCCTTAGTGTTGAGATTTTCCCCTTTTGCATGTTCCTTCTTCTTACTTGCCTCCCCTTTGGAGTTTCCCTCCTCATCATCTGTGTTCATTTCTTCATCATTGTCGTTATACTACTCGTCCGAGAGTATCTCCTTTTTGTCCTACTTTTTTAGAGATTTTTCAATTTTGACCGAGCTCAAAGGTCTTTTTTTTTTATGAAGACCCCTATTTCAAATTTTTGACCTCTTCTTCCTCATAATCCTCAGAGTGCATTTCCTCGTTGTTACCATCCGAGGGAATGTAGTCCAACCCAAAATTTTCACTTTTATCTTTTTTATCCACGATTTCCTTACCCATAATTTGAGCTTTGAAGAAATCATAAATTAACAGTAACAGGCCCTCGTGCAAAGCAAGGTTAGCAATGTTCTTCTCTCTAAAGCCATTTATATTCTCATTTATGGAGGAGTAGAGATAAAATGGGATAGATACCTTTTTTTCATGCCTAAAGTGGTTCAGCAAGACAAAGTGTTAGGTCCTGATTCTATTGAACCTGGTATCCAGAGTGACATATGAGATTAGAGCCTTGAGAACATACTTCCACAACATTTTCATACCCGCAGGTTGGTAATAGGTACCCGACTTCACTATAGCCTTCTTCTCCTCCTCGTTTCTCACAAAGTCGTTGACAACATTGTCTAAAATTTTACGGTCCCTGTAAAATTTTTAACCAACTATTGGGATGCTAGTAACCATTGAAATCACCTCCTTAGTGATAGTGAATGTCTTTCCCTTAATCTCCATAATGTCTTCGTTTCAGCTTTTGACGAAAATGTTGGTGACCTCCTTCTTGCTGCCATGAAGCCTATCAATGAAGGTGGTGATTTCCCCTTTCTACAGGGTGCTCCAAACTGTTGTGCATTTCTTCCACTTCATACTATCATTCTTAGGCTCCCTTCTATGTCTTTCTCCAACCATGGTTCTGGTCCAGAATCGGTCTTCTCTCTGGTAAGGTTGAACCATTTTACTTTCGGTCTTTCTTGCAGTCGTAGTTCTTGGCTCTCTTATTTTTTGCCTTTGAGCTTGAATGTTGTTCTTGGGAATGAATACCCATAAATCATGTGGAGGGGATGCGTAGTAATTAGCCTTTTTGTCCCTCTAGTACTTGTCATTAATGTAATGACTCCTTCGAAAATCCCCATTATCTTTCATAATTATCTTTTATGTTCCCCTCGGTACTTTGGAGTTTGTCCCCTTCAAGTAAATCCTTCACTTCACCTGGGAGATCTCCACCTTGGTGCCACCTCATCTTAACTTCCTTTTTAATTGCCAGGTTGGTGAACCAGTCAGCGACACTATTGGCTTCCCTATACACGTGGGAAATGTGGACCATTTCAAATTTGTTAAGAGTAGCCCGCATTTCTTTGATCATATTGGAAATGGACCATGATGGGGATTGAATGAGATTTAAGCTTTTGATGATATTCAAAGAGTCACCTTCAAGCTAGAGTTTTTTGACCCCTATGTTGTGGACATGTTTGGTGACATGGAGGGCTGCACTCACTTCCGCAAAGTGATTAGTTTGAGTTCCAAGGGGAGAGATGACTGCCACTAAACCAAAACCAAATTTGTTCCTGATGATTCCTCCACTGCTTGCCTGACCAGGGATTCCTTTGGCAACACCGTCAAAGTTGGCTTTGGACCAGCTAGCCGGTGGGCATCTCCAGGTGTAGTTCTATCTTTTCTCCTGAGCCACATCCTTGACCTTTCCTGCAAAAATATTAGAGCAACCATAGTGATAGAAATTTTCCTTAACAGCAAAGTGGATTTTTTCAAAGATAATTTTGGGAGGAGAGGAGCAATAATGGAAGATTCAATTATTGTGTTCTTTCTAGACTTCCTAGCAGAAGTGAGGGAACAAAAAATTATAAAGTCCAAGCTAAAGCTGGTGAAATCCCATTGAGAGAAGAGGTCTTGGAAAGATAGGGGAAAACACCAGGATAAGTCCAGGGTAGAAAGGAGGTTCCAGATGTTACTTACAAAGGAGCAATGAAGGAACAAGTGTTCCACTGATTCCGATTGACTTCTGCATAGCACACACCTCTTGGGTATCTGAAATCCTCTCTTGATGAGGTTATTGACCATGAGGATATGGTTCTGAAGCAGAAGCTAGAAGAAAACATTGATTTTGGGAATAAGGCCAGGAACCTAGGCTTTCGCCTAGAGTGGTTTGGCTTCTTGAGTTTGAGACATCTGTGAGGAATAAGATGAAGCAACCGTAAAGTTTCCATCTGAAGAGTCTTCCCAAATGAGCATGTCTTGAGCATCGGTAAGAGAGATTGCATTGAGATCTTTCATCAAAGGGGCCAAGTCCTAAGATATTTGGGAGAGGTCCACCCAATTGTCTTCCATTCTATAGTTGCTGGCTTAGGAACCGTAAATTTGGATGCAGTCTTCCCTCCATATATTGAAATTCTTAATTTCTCTCAGGCATCCCATTTGAAGCCAATTGTCGTTCTAGAAGTTTATGGACTGACCATTCCCAATTTTCCATATTGCCTTGGATTTAGCCAAATCCTTAACGCTGAGAAGACCATTCCATATAACTGATCCTTTCGGATGATCTATTTCTTCAAAAAAGAGCTTTATAAAGTTGTTTGTGAGTTGTTTTCGAAAGTTAAATTAATAATTAAATCTTTATATTTTAAATCTATCAATATAATTTATGCATCAAATGGTGAGTGTGTTTTCAAAAGTTTAATTAATAATTAAATATTCATAAATTTTAAATCTATTAATATAATTTATGCATCAAATGATGAGTTATTTTTTGAAAGTTCAATCAATAATTAAATCCTTATATTTTAAATATATTAATATAATTTATGCATCAAATGGTGAATGTGTTTTCTAAATTTTAATTAATAATTAAATATTAATATTTTAATTCTATTAATATAATTAACGCATCAAATTAATGGTGAGTTGTTTTTTGAAAGTTTAATAAATAATTAAATCCTTATATTTTAAATCTATTAATATAATTTATGCATCAAATGGTGAATCTCTTTTGAAAGCTTAATTAATAATTAAATTTTTATATTTTAGATCTATTAATATAATTTATGCATCAAATGGTGAGCTTAACATATTTTTTTTGTAGGAGGTATTTTAATATTTGGTTGTTCAAATTTTAAAAAGAGCATTAATTATTTTAAATGGTGGGTTTTTTATAATTTTTTGTAGTTTTTGACCACAAAATATGCAGATCATGAAGAACGGATGCTAAAATTTTTGTGAAAACTGATTTTTGAAATTTGGTCAATCATAAATTGTGTAGGGAGCTTAGCTGCATCTGATTTTGACTACTATTATTTGGATTTATTTACTGAGATGATGATTAGTTGTACATAGTTTAATTTATTACGCCGATAGGCATACCTATATAGTCATAGCACAAGCTATGATACCAGCACAAGAATATGCTGAGAATATGTTGTATACATAAAAAAGCTTTGTCGTTAGTTGCGCATGAATTAATGCCAAATGACAATAAAAAAAATAAAATACCAAATGTCATTTTGTTTTTTTGGATTTACTTTTTCAAATTTGCTTTTTTAAATTTTCTTTTTCAAATGTCACAGTCACAAAAGTATATATTAGTAGATTTAATAATATATAGTCCTAAGATTTAATTATTCCGAGAGATTAAGATTATAACTAAATTATATTTTTCATATTTAATAAATATTAATTAGAAACATATTACTCTAAAAATAATAATAGAAAAATATAAAGAAAAAATAGATACCTCTTATTTTTCTAATTTACAATAAAGATGTTTCTATATTCTCTTTATATTTTTCTATTAGAAATATCATTACTCTTAGAAAAGTGGAATATTAGAAAAGTATAAAAATAATATAGAAACATTTTACTTTTCTAATAATAATAATTTATTTCTTTGTATTATTAATCATATTTAATGAGTTCTTTGAAAGTAATAGGATTACCATGAACAACACATTTTAGGGCCTGTTTGTTTGCTGGAATTGACCTGGAATTAGAAAATGGGAATTGGTTTCCACACACAAAATTAAATTCCCAATTCCAATTCAATGCCTCAATTCTAATTCCAGGTCCTGAGGTAGAATTTGTTGAATGCTCATTTTGGACCAAAATTAGAATTGGCTGCACCAATTCACAAATTCCTGTTTTTCAATTCCAGGTCAATTCCAGCAAACAATTAGAGAGAAACAATTCAATCTTGAATATAAGTCCATCATTAAAGAAAGGGATCATGAAATGAGATGAAGGAGGGGAGTGAGTGAGAGATACGATCATTAGGGGGCATATCTAAGTTTAATATATGCCCAACATTTAATATAAGTCCATCATTAAAGAAAGGGATCATGAAATTTTTGAAAATATTAATTCATAGTCTATTATCTATCACAAAAGTATATATAAGTAGATTTAATAATATATAGTCCTAAGATTTAATTATTCCAAGAGATTAAGATTATAACTAAATTATATTTTTTATATTTAATAAATATTAATTAGAAACATATTATTCTAAAAATAATAATAATAAAAATATAAAGAAAAAATAGATTCCTCTTATTTTTCTAATTTAAAATAAAGATATTTCTATATTCTCTTTATATTTTCTATTAAAAATATCACTACTCTTAGAAAAGTATAATATTAGATAAGTATAAAAATAATGTAGAAACATCTTACTTTTCTAATAATAATAATTTCTTTCTTTTTATTATTAATCATATTTAATGAGTTCTTTGACATTAATAGGATTACCATGAACAATAAATTTTAGAGAGAAACAATTCAATCTTGAATATACATTTAATATAAGTCTATCATTAAAAAAAGGGATCATGAAATTTTTGAAAATATTAATTCATAATCTATTATATATAATTACTTTAATTATTTTGTCAAATTTAATTATGTAATATTTTTTTAATTAATATATCAAATCACAACATCACCCTATATTGAGACTTGCCCAACTAAATTAAGACTTAACTCTAATAGTAAATGTTAATGTTTCAAAACATAATATTACCCTAAATAAATTGAGACTTACCCAAAAAAAATTGAGAGTTAAAGATCTAACATTAAATTAAATTGAAACCTAACCTTAAAACAAATTTAATTATAACTCTAACTCTAATCCAAATTAAATATTGAAACAACTTAAACTTTAACCACGACCAAAAACTAGAATATACCATAAACCTAATACTAAACCAAACTAAACCGTAATCATAAACCTAACTAAAAAATAAATCAAATTTAACCATGACCCTAACCTTAATCAAATCAAATATGAACCCTAACACAAAACCACTTTGAACCTTATCTCAATACAAAATTGAATGCTAACCCTACCACTAAACCGAAAGGAACCTCAACCCTAAACCTAATATATAAATATATTATTTAATATAAATGTCAATTTACTATTTGATAACACTTATTATTTATCTAATATATTAGATATTACAATTGATGTTTGATTAACTTAGAGAGAGAGAGAGAGGTGAGATGAGGGAGGGGAGAGAGTGAGAGAGATGGTGATTAGGGGGAATATCTAGAGAGAGAGAATTATAAAACTAACCATAACTTTAAACCATAACCCTAACCATAACCTGTCTTAAGACTAACCCTAACCCTAACCTCAACCTTTAATTATAAACTTTATCCTAACCTTCCCTCTAACCTTAATATTATCCATGTAACCTAATATAAACCCAAAAAAAGATGTTTTCAATAGAGAGAGAGAGAGAGAGAGAGAGAGAGAGAGAGAGAGAGAGAGAGAGAGATTAGGGGAAAAATCTAGAGAGAGTGGGAAGGTATAGGAGAGGGGAGAGAGAGATGTTTTGAATAGAGAGAGATCTTATAGATAAGGGTAGAGACAAAGGGGCATAATGATGGTGAGATGAGGGAGGGGAGTGAGTGAGAGATACGATCATTAGGGGGCATATCTAGAGAGAGTGGGAAGGGATATGGGAGGGGAGGAGAGAGATGGAACCTCAACCCTAAACCTAATATATAAACAAATTAAAAAATATATTTATAATATATTTAATATAAATAAAATAAATTTCAATTTACTATTTGATAACACTTATTATTTATCTAATCTATTAGATATTGCAATTAATGCTTGATTAAATTTGAGAGAGAGAGCTAGAGAGAGAGGGGAGATGAGGGACGGGGGAGAGTGATAAAGAGGGTGATTAGGGGACATATCTAGAGAGAGAGAGAGAGAGAGAGAGAGAGAGAGAGAGAGAGAGAGATGGTGATTAGGGGCATATCTAGAGAGAGAATTATAAAACTAACCATAATTCTTACCATAACTTTAAACCATAACCTAAGTCTTAACACTAACCCTAACATCAACCTTTAATTATAAACTTTATCCTAACCTTCCCTCTAACCTTAACCTTATCCATGTAACCTAATATGAACCCAAAAAGAGATGTTTTCAATATATATATATATATATATATATATATATATATATATATATATATATATATATATATATATATATATATATATATATATATATATATATATATATATATATATATATATATATATATAGAGAGAGAGAGAGAGAGAGAGAGAGAGAGAGAGAGAGAGAGAGAGAGAGAGAGAGGATGATTAGGGGGAATATCTAGAGAGAGTGGGAAGGGATAGGAGATAGGAGAGAGATGTTTTCATTAGAGAGATCTTAGAGATAGGAGTAGAGAGAGGGGGGGATATGATGGTGAGATGAGGGAGGGGAGAGAGTGAGAGAGAAAATGATTAGGGGCATACCTAGAGAGAGAGAGAGAGTTCTAAAAAATACCATAACTTTAAAGGGTAAGTGCAAGAAGTTGGGTGCCTATTTGTTGGAAGTCTTATAGAATTGGAAAAATGCCTCTCGAAATAGGCACCCGTTTACAAAAATGGGCACCCAATTTAGGTTCGGATGCCCGATCCAAAATTCAAGAAACAACTGCATATTTCTAAAGTTTTTTTTACAACTAGATATGCATTTTAATGCATTGATCTTTTTTTAAAGAAATGGATGCCCATTTTTTGAATTTTAAATAACAGGCACCCATTTTTTAAGACATGAGCGGGAAAATACCTCCGCCTCAGATTTCGGTTCAAAATAGGTTTGGTTTAGGCTTGGTAGAACCAAGCCTATGTCTTGACCTCCAAAAATCTGGTTAAGGCACTAGAATACCAAATTTCTACCTTGTAATTTTTTGAGGACCTTCCTGATCGTATTTTTTAACAAAACAAAAACCCATTAGAGTTCTCACTATCCTAATTTCAAAAATGTAAATTTCATAATGATATGATTATTTTTACTATTTTGTATTATTTATTAATTAAAAGTGGTAGGTCTAAATGTAAAATAGTGAGGTTCATTAAAACTTCAATAACTTTTTTGTTTTTAGGTTTTTTAGAAAACAAATTATATGAAATCAATCTACATACAATTTTCTCGAAGATTAAGTTTTAAAAATAAATGAAATTTTCATAAAATTATGGTGGTCATAGACTAGAGGTTTTGAAAATGTACTTTATAGTCAATTAAAAATTAATTAAAAAACATTTAATTAAAAAAAAAAGATATGCTCATCAATCTTTGGTGCCTAGGTACATTTCCCTAGAAGGATTTGCAAAAATTCATTTATTTAGGTCAAAATATGGTGGTTGTACATGGCTATGGTATGGTCTTGAAACATGCATTTTGAAAAAGTGGTTTTTAAACATTCCTACTAAAAAGTAACTTATAACATGTGAGTATTTAAATAAATAACATGTGAGTATTTAAATAAATTACATATTTGAAAAAAGACCCTAAGCACTACATTTTATATTACTAAAGTTTTTTGAGATTCAATCTCTAAGGGCCTCAAATTTAGACATCAATTGACATGAAATTTGAAAAATAGGGAAAACACTTCCACTTTTTTCCCAAAAATAGGACTCAACTTCTTACAACCACCCTAAACCATAACCTAAGTCTTAAATCTAACTGTAACCCTAAATTCAACCTTAAACTCTAATTGTAAACTTCATGATAACCTTCCCTCCAACCTTAATCATATCCATGTACCCTAATATGAACCCAAATAAACTATAATCTAATCACTAACCCTCATCCTAACCCCTAACCATAATTATAACCCTAACCTTAATCATAAATTTAATTATAATTGTTAAGATAATAATACTAATTGTCACTTTAATATTAATCTCACCCTAGTCCTAAGCCTCACCCTCACCCTATCCCTAACCCTAAATATAATTGTAACTATAAACATAATATTACTCCTAACTTTAAACTATTCACCCTAACTGTAACCATAACCCTACCATTGACCCTAGGTGATATGCTAAGGTTAACTATGATACCAACCCTAATTATAATCCTAATACTAACCTTAAGACTAACCCTAATTTCACCATTAACCTTAAATGTTACCCTAACACTAACCTTAACCATAATAGTAGCACTAACCATAATACTTAAACTAACCATAACACTAACCCTTACATAATTATAGAATAAAATTTATATAATATCCTAACCTTCCCTCTAACCTTAACATTAACCTTAATCCTACCATTAACATTAACCATAAAAGTAACACTAATCGTAGCACTAACTCTTACCACCATATATTCAAATATTAAAAATCATAAAATATCTTCCATGTCACGTCATGATTGCTACTAGCATATATATATATTATATATATATATAATACACTGAGAGTAATCCTTCTCGAGGTACCTATTTTCATCAAATTGCAAGGTGCAATAGACGCCTCGAGAAGAATTACTCTCGGCCTATTATATATATAAGTATATATGTGCTAGTTTTTAATATAAGCAACAACAAAAGGGTGTTGACCCGTGGCACAATAACAACACTCTAAAGGTGAGTTAACAGTAGATTAACCACAACTAGAGTAGCAGATAGTTAACAATAATTAGCAGTCTACCTCTATAAAAAACTAGAGCACCAGCATCAAATATCCAGAGTCATAATAGTCATAAAAGAAAGCAAGTTCAAAGTACTAAAAATGAAAGAGTTTTCATCATGCCACACATGGCAGAAAGATCTTAACATAAACTTAGAAAATAAACTATTATCTAAAGAAAAAACATAGCCTAGCAGGCTAGATGGAGCATCCCAAAAAACCCTAACCATAACCGGGTTCAGTTTCCTTTCCATAGGCATTTGAATAGTAGCACATCTGCCCACTCCTCTTGCAGGAACTTGAAAAGTTCCCTAGGGTCTTCATCCTTAGAAATATGTCTATTAGAGGCCTTTTCATTCAGCATACAGAGGGTGGTGGAAGAGGCGTGCATGATCTTCAATGCAAACTTTCTCACATCCATCAGTCTCTTGTTGGTAGTTTCCAAGTCCACCTTTAATTAGGCCACAGTGCGTTCAAGCTGAGAAATTTGGAACTTGAATTTGCCTACTAGACCAGAACCAATGTAACCCACATCCACATTGGTCTCCTTGGTCATGTCCACCTCCTCCATGGCAATGTGCCCAATGTTATCTTTCTCATGGTTGTCGGAGTCTACAGTGACCTCCTCATGTTTCAGGATATTATTGATGACTTTTTTACCTCTATCCTTAGCCAGATGGTTAGAACGACATGTTTGGTGGGGCTAGGGGTTTACATCCTTAGGGTTGTCAAGATTGAGGATGATCCTCCTACCCTTTTTATTAGGGCGGTGGGTCTTTGGGGTGTGGTCATGTTTCAAACCCTACAAGGAATCAAGGATAGGCTGAATCTCAGAGGACTTAGGGCTCTCAAGGGGGATGAATCATGTAAACCTTTAGACCCATAAGGAGTAGCAAGGCCTTTTTCAAAAGAGACTGGAGGTGAAGGATGAGGTTGTGGTAGGGCTTCAGAGATAATAGATAAAGTGGGAGGTGGGCAAAAGGCCCTGTGAAAGTTGTAGAGTCTCAGCATAAGGCCTAGGTGGAGGATAGCAGGTTTTTTCCCCAGATTCTTAGCTTTGGAAACATTAGCCACATTACTTTCCATAGAGTGTAAAAGAAAAAATGGAAAGGAGATCAAATCTTTATGCCTAAGTTGATTGAGAAAAGGCAAATGGTAGTAGTAGAAAACCCCAAACCTTCCTTCCAGCGTTAAGTACTTCATGATGATCTTGCACATCTTAGGCCAGAACTCTAGGAGGTCCTCAGTGCTATAACCACCATGCTTAGGAACATGCCTCTCCAGAGGGCTCTGGAAGAATCGAGAAATTTTCATCTTGGCAAGGGTTTATGATTAGTACTTATATAAACACGCGTAAAAATACTTTATGATTAGTACTTATTTAATAATTATTGGACTTTTTATATTAAAAAGAAAATAAATAAAATATGTTCGATTGAAAAAGTGGCTATAACAAGTATATATTATAATAAGTATCCTCTCCCCTATATCTGGTAGAATTCTGACAGTGATAATGGCATTCACATGGCGAAAGCAAATTCAAACATCAGCAAGAAAGTGGTGTTCGTAGCAATAGTTGAGGAATCGAGAAATGGTGGCAGAAATTTAATGCATCCAAAGAAGGTGCATTCTAAATTAAAAAATAATCATAATAATGTACTAACATTTCTCAGGCTGAGGCGAATTGCCTCTCTGCTTATCGTAGCATTCTATATATGACAGTTGTGGACAAATAATTTGGTAATACATTATAGTTGTTCCTTTCTAGTTACATACAACTATTACTCCTACTCCTAGCATGCTATGGCAAATCAATTTCTTTGCTTTTACCTTCACATTTTTCAAACATTGTACAGATTTCAGACGGTGGACTTTCTCGATGATTTTCCTGACATCGAATATTAAGATTTGTACTATAGAACTTGGTGAAAGAGTTTTGGAATTGTGAAAAAATTGGTGTAACGCCCCGCCAGGGAACTCAGGAGATATTAACCTATAACATGCTACTAAGTTTGGTCAACATTTTTTTTAAAGTTAGCAAACAAGATAAACAACAGTGTGGAAGCAATTACCATTTACTCACATTAAACAATAACCAAAATAGATTACAAATCCTGAGGGTTCCATGACGTAGAATTACTTAAGAACAAATAAAACAACTAAAGAAAGATGACAAAAGATTCCAAATCATAAATGATACAATTACAACTTACAACAATATATACAATCCTCATGGACATCCATGATAACTAAAACACTAACATCCACTGCACATGTCGCAGGGTATGTAATAAATAAAACTAACATAGAAGTACAATGACCATATTAGGTATCACATGCAATACTCTAATATAGGATTACATAAATGAAGATATGATAAGAAACAACAAGAAGAATCAATGAAGCATCACAAAGGCATCCAACTGCAGAAGCACCAACAACACCGACACCAGAATGTCGAATCTCAAATGGTAAAGAATCACTACCACTTGTCCGTGTAGAACCACAAAGGTCTACCCCACCGTGATGAGGAGATAACCACAAACCCCAATTAGATCACCAAAACCAAACAAGGATAAAACCACTAAGCAAGGAATCATGAAAGCTCTCTACTCAAGGTTTACAAAAATAAAGTGAAAGGTGAGACACACTAATCCAGAGGCATAAATAGAAACTCAGGAGATGATCTAAGCTACATGCTATGGGAGTGTCATCACATGTCTATCTACTCGAGTTACCCTGGACTGGTCACTCTGGACCCCGCACCCTCAAGCATTGAGTTACCTTGGACTGGCCACTCTGGGCCCCGAACCCTCAATACGAACCATGTGGGACTAGAATTCTCTCTCATGGAAATGAGGAATTCTAATCATAACCATACTCTAAATTATCTTTTTAATGATCTATACAAATTTTAATTACTATATTATCACTTAATTACATAACCTACAATAGGTTACCCAGGTACTGACCACTTTGGGTCCCGACCCCTATTGTAAGCCACTCCCCTAAGATGCACTTAATCAATCTCCCCTAGTCTCGTAATCTCACAAACAACCAACAGGTATACAACCAGGTAATCCTAGATGCAGTTTCACACATAAGAAACTGACATGATTACAAAGATACCAAAACCAGATGGAAAATCAACAAGAGCCCATAAGGTTGAATCAGGAATGATAAATTAGAATAAGCACACACATCAAACATGTTGCTGATAACAAATCCAACTGACAAGATCCCTACCTCTGTTTCCCCTAGGTCATTCTAATGCCCGATATCCACAATGCACAAGAATACAGTTCAGAAATGAGAAGCCAACACTCACAATTAAAGAACTGAATAGGAACTACAAGCACTGAAACTTCATAAAGACATGATCCAAATAGGATATTGATTGCATAATAATGATAAAAGAATCATGACATAACAAGCATATTAATGTCACTAATAAAAACAATACTCCCTAATAACATTCTAGGAATCCAGTAGAATAATTGCCTAGTTTTGGTACACACAAGCATTTAACAACTAATTGTTTGTATAACAAAAGAATGTCTCACACTTACCAATATCACCTTTCAAATATTAAATCTAATATTCAAATTAAACCTTTATTACAAAGTTAAGACAACTGATTCCAATGAATTAACTCCATAAATTTTATCTTAAACCAAGATATTTAGCTAATATATCTTATCTAGAAAAGACATGCAAATTAATCATTTTAATCAAATAAAAATTGACTAGTTCAAATCAGTAAACATAATTAATTATAATTAATTTAATCAAACTAAATTAATTATATGAATTAATTAATAAAAAGAACTAAATAAATTATTACACCAATTATATTTGATCTCACTAATTTATTAGCAAAATAAAATAATCTAATTTAAATTTATTCTAAATAAATAAATCTTATTAATTAAAATAAGACAATTATAAAATAAATTAAATTAACATAAAATAAGTTATAAAATAAATTAACTTAACATAAATTATATTAACATATAATAAATTTAATATAAAATAAATTAACATATCATAAAAATAATAATTATTAAATAAAATACATATGGGGGGGGGGGGGGGGGGGGACCTTGCGGGCCCCGCGCCCCATTCCCCACGCGCACCTTCACGTACCTCTGCACAATCCCAGCAGTGGTGGCAGTTAGTATTGTCGTAGCAATACTACCTGCTACGTATGCAGAGGGGGGGTAGGGGATAGTGGTCCCCGCCCCTCAATCTTTTCAATTTAAAAAAAAATTTGTTTATAAAAAACAACGAACTCAAAAGCACTTAATATTTCTTTAAAAATATTTCATTCACATGCATTGCCATATTTTTTGATTATTTAATAGTCATTTACGAAAATAGGATAAATATAAGAAATATATATATATATTAAACAAAGCATTCCAAAGTTAATAAAAGAACATAAATATACAAGGCTGGAATAAATCTTTTAGACTGTCATATTTAATAACCCATTGTACTTTCACAGAGAAACATAAATTTATACTTTTTCTTCAAATTGACTTTTACCAAGATTAGATTTTTTAACCAGAATGTTAATCTTTAACTAAAATTGGGTTTTTAACAACAAATAGCTTTTTCTAAATAGGAATTTATTTATTTCAATCTCTATAGTTAAACTATAGGCCTGTATTAATTTATTGAATTCTAGGATAACCATGAAGAGTTATCTAATGAAAATTTGCCAGCATAACGGTGTGATGGGGAGGCTAGGATAGACTAGCTAGTCTATGCCTTGATCCTTACCCAAGGACCCAAGTGTACTCCTAACACCTATGATTGGTCTATAGGATACCTTACACATTCAAGGACCCCCTGACCTACCTAGCCTGACCACCAAGTTTAGCTATTTGAGCTTGCAACATTCCAAGCTCTAGCTTCTAGCTTCATCCCTTACATAGGCTTATAAGGGTCTTCTAGGGTTCAAATCCATTCCCAAGCTCCAACAGAGGATTTCATGAGTTCCAAGATGTTTTTAGGGCATTTGGCACCTTTTCAATGCATTGGTATGGTTGGGTCATCACCCGATTTGAGGGTTCCTTTGCAATTTAGGGCTACAAGGAAGAGGCCTAATTAGCCCTCCTTCTAGTTTTATAGGGTTTTTGACACCTTTCCATCAAAGTTTTAACACACCTATTCTAAAGAACATCTACTAAAAATGACCCATTCTCAAGGATTTTTGGGGTCTCAGGCTTCCAACAGGCCGTACAACACCTGTGCCAAATATGAGTGTTTTAAGGGCTTCTTGGTCTCTTCACTGTTCTAGTCTTCAACAGCACCTCTCCAAGGCTATTCAAACCCTCTCCTCCACAACACCACACCTTCAAGCACCCTTCTTGACTCCCTCCAAAGGGCAAGCCATGGAATTCCTTCCTCTACTCTTGAGAACTCTTTGTCTGCTAACTACTCCTAGCCAGGCATTGCCAAGCTCGCCTAGGGCTTTGTCAAACACATGTTTGCTCCTACTTTCTGGGCCCCTACTTGCATATAATTACATGTTAGGGTCTATATTCTTAGAATCCAAAGTCCCATGGTGTGTCCATGGTGGAAACAAGATCTACAACCCCATATCTACAAAGCTCTCCAAACTGGCAGAGCACTATCAAATGAAAGAACTAAACCAAAATGCACACAAAAACCTTAAAAGAACTAATCTAATGCACACATATGAAGGATAAACACACAAAAAAAAAATTCCCTTGCAAAGATACACTCCAAACTCCAAATATTCACATGGCAACAGTCTAAAACAGTGACTGTTCTACTCTAGCAGTGTTCAGTTTGATATTTCTGTACTTCCACCATACAATAATGATGCCAACCCTTGGTTTAGGGTTCCATAGGTCTTAAATACCTATCTCCTTGGTATGTGTGTGGTGTTAGGGCTTGTTAGCCACTTAGGTTAGGTTAGGCCATTACAAGGGAAAAGTTGCTTAACAACTTTTGAAAGTTGCTGACAACTTTTAAGAAACTTTTTGTTGCACAAACAACTTTGCTCTCCTTCTTTAAAACCACTATTTTAAGCCCTCCTAAAGCACTCGCATGTGCTCAAACATCTACCAATCCTAACCTAAGACTTCAAACCTCATAGAAAAGCACTATTTTTAGGTTGACAACATTCCCTGAATCAGTGTGCCATTCACATTGGAAAGACCAACTTAACTTCTAGGACCTAGCCTAGGCCTAGACACACAAGCATGAGCTAAAACTCTTATTTTAATTACATGCTTCTCTCAGGAAGAATAACACACCAAAAATGTGAAGGTGGGAGCCCTTAGAAGGGTGCTCTTGCACCATACTCCCCCTCAGCACAACTAAGGCACTTTGGGGTCAAGAAGAGCCAAGTCAATCCCAAACTTCTTGAACTAACCTTCCTCAATCCAGGTGGCTTCAGATTCAGGATGATCCTTCCATTTGATTAGGTGCTCCATGTAAACTTGATGCCTTGTAGTCTTCTTCACTCTAGATTCCAAGACCTTATCTACTTTGGTTGGCTTCTTCTTGGTTATTGCATTGGTGTCTATATCTTGCAGTACCTTTGGTGGAGTTGTACCTTGCTGACTAAGATCTCCTTTGAATCTGATCAGGTCTGCAATGTTAAACATCGGTGAGATGGCTAAGTCTGATGGCAAGTCCACTTTGTAGGCATTCTCTCCATATTTAGCTAAAATATTGCATGGGCCTACTCTCCTCATTTGTAGCTTAGTGGGCATGCCCTTATGCATCCTTGCTTTGTTAAGATGGACCATGACATAGTCCCCAATCTGAAACTATACTTCCTTCCTCTTTTCATCCACTTTAGCTTTGAGTTTATGAGTGGATTCCATAATGGTCTTCTTCACTTGCTCTTGAACCTCCTTGATGGTTTGAGTGAAATCTTCAGCTTGTCTAGTCTTTAACTCCATAGAACCTAAGTCCCTCAATTCACACACTCCTCTAGGGTGTCTTCCATAGACTATCTCAAAAGGACTCCTTCTTGTGGTCCTGTTTACACTATCATTCTAAGCATATTCAGCCTGAGATATAACAAGATCCCAAGTCTACCAATACTCCTTTGTCAAACACCTTAGCAAGTTGCCAAGCACCCTGTTGATGACCTTAGTTTGACCATCAGTTTGAGGATGGTATGCTAAACTAAAAGAGAGATTAGTTCCCAGCCTTTTCCATAAGGTTTTCCAAAAATGGCCCATGAACTTGCTATCCCTATTTGACATAATGCTCAAAGGGAGTCCATGGATCCTAACTATCTCCTTGAAAAAGAGATGTGCTACATAACTTGCATCATGAGTAGTTCTACATGGAATGAAATGACTCATTTTAGAGAACCGGTCTACTACAACATAGATGCTATCCATACCTAATTTATTTTTAGGGAGTCCAACCACAAAGTCCATACTTACACACTCCCAAGGCCTATTTGGAATGGGAAAAGGCTGATAAAGTCTTGCATTTCTTGAACCACCTTTAGTTCTCTGGCATACTCCACATTGCTCAACATATCTCCTCACATCCCTTGCTAGCTTAGGCCAAAAGTAGTATCTCTGTACTAACTCCAATGTCTTTTTTATGCCAAAATGTCCACCTAGATTGCCATTATGCTTCTCTTGAATCAGATTTTCCCTCATGGATCCTCTAGGTACACAAAGTTGATTACCTTTAAACAACAATCCATTTTGAAGGGTGTAATCTACAAAATCACCATGGAAATGGTTCTCAAACTCTAGGCACACCTTGTAGGCTTGTGAGAAGTCTTCATCCTCCTCATATAAGTCTTTAAAACCTACTATTCTAATGCTTTGCAGCTGTACCTCTTGGACAGTCAATAACTTCCTACTCAAGGCATCTGCTACCTTGTTGAGCTGTCCCTTCTTGTGCTTGATTGTGAAAGTAAAGGACTGGAGATACTCCATCCACTTCAAATGCCTATTACTAAGCTTCTCTTGGGTGTTTATGTAGCTTAAAGCCTGATTATCAGTAAAGACAACAAATTCTTTGGGTAGGAGGTAATGCCTCCACTTCTTGAGAGATTGTACCAATGCATACAACTCCAAGTCATAAGCTGAATACTTCTTCTTTGCCTCATTGAGTTTTTCACTAAAGAATGCCATAGGCCTTCCTTCTTGAATCAATACACCTCCTACTACTACACCACTTGCATCACATTCTATGGTGAACAACTTATCAAAAGTTGGCAAGAGTAAGATAGGATTTGTGGCTACCTCTTGTTTCAATGTTTGAAATGCTTTCTCAATTGCCTCAGTCCATTTGAACTTTGTTTTGAGTCCTCCTTTGATGGTTTCAAGCACTGGTGCACATATCCCACTAAAGTTCCTCACAAAATTTCTATAAAATTGTGCCAAGCCATGAAAACTTCTAACTTCAGTCCCTGTTTTAGGGGCAGGCCAATTCAAGATTGCCTCCACCTTGCTTGGGTCCATTTTCAGACTACCCTTGGACACTACAAAGCCCAAATAAACCAGCTCTTGCTGCATGAACTCACACTTTTATAGGTTGATAGCTAATTTATCTTCATGTAGCTTCTTCATAACCAACCTTAAGTGCTCAAGATGCTCTACTTTTGTTTTTCTATAGATGAGTATATCATCTAGATACACCACTACAAATCTGCGTGTGAAGTCCTTCAAGACCTCATTCATTAATCTTATGAAGGTGCTTGGGGCATTGGTAAGCCCAAATGGCATCACAAGCCATTCATACAAACCATCTGTGGTTTTAAAAGTGGTCTTCCACTCATCACCCTCCTTGATTCTAATTTGGTGATAACCACTCTTTAAATCTAGCTTGGTGAAGTACATAGCACCTCCTAAACAATCCATCAAATTTTCTATTCTTGGAATTGGGAACCTATACCTAATAGTGATCCTATTGATAGCCCTTGAGTCTATGAAAAGTCTCCATTTTCCTCCTTTCTTGGATGCTCAGACCACTAGAACTGCACATGGACTAATACTCTTCTTAATCAGCCCTTGATCCAATAGTTTTTGCACTTGTCTTGCCACTTCCTTATTCTGATCCGGGGTAAGCTTGTAGGCTGCTTTGTTAGGTAGAGATGCACTGGGTACAAATTCAATTTGATGACTTATAGCTCTCCTTGGAAGTAAGGTGGTAGGGGTTCCATCACTTACTATATCTCTAAATTCTTCCAACATTTGTTGCACTTCCAATGGTAGTTCTACCTGTAACTTCTTGTCTTCCTCCTTGGGCTTCACCATGATAGCACATCCTATGGTCTCCTCATCATGTAGTGTATGTAAGAACTCCTTACCACTACTAAGAAACACACTAGGTGTCTTATAAGTTCCCTCTTCTTTCTCTATTAAGGATTGAATTTTAAAAGTCCTCCCATCCTTCTTGAAAGAAATGGAGTTTTCCTCTCCATCATAGATCACCTTTCTATCAAATTGCCAAGGTGTTCCTAATAGAAGATGGCATGCATCCATGGGTAAGACATCACAAAGGACTTTGTCTTTATAGCCTCCAATGGAGAACTCCACCCATGTCTACTCATTAACTAGCACACTTTGCTCCTAGTTCAACCAAGTCACCTTGTATGGGTTTGCATGGGGAACCTTTGTGAGTTTAAGCTTCTTTGCTTCTTCCTCTGCTATGATGTTATTAGTGGACCCTGAATCCATAATAAACTTGCAAACCTTTCCTTGTACCTTGCACCTAACTCTAAAAAGAGCCCTCCTCTGCTTGGGTTCACCTTGATTAGGCTACCTTATGAGCACTCTCCTGAACATCAAGTTCTCACCCATTTCTAATTCTAATTTTCTAACCTCATTAGTACATGAGCTGCTGCTATCTTCTTGGGTATAGGCTACCCTCTTCTCATTTCTTGAGGATGATGGCTCATTAGGACACCTATAGGTAGGTTGTCCAAGCTATCCACATTGATAGCATTTCATTGTGGCAAAGTAGGAGCTGCTTCTTCCCGCCCCTCTTCCTCTACCAAAAGATCCTCTTGTATTGATTTCTAAACTTTGTTCCAAAAGTATGCTCTCCCCTTGGCTTCTTGAGTCACCACCTCTACTAGAACCTCCTCTTTGTCCCCCTCTAGAGTCTCTACCTCTTCCCCTATTCTTGGAGTTAGGTTCTTGCTTTCTCCTTTGTTTATCTTCAAGTTTTTTTTCCATATGCTGACATCCAAGTACTATGGTGGGAGTGAACAAACTCATCTCCTCATCTATGCTCCATTTCAAGCCACTTAGGTACCTTGCCACTTTGACACTTTCATCTTCTTTGATCTTGGATCTTAAGCTCAACTTGTGGAACTCTTCAGTGTAGGTGGCTACATCCATCTCTTTTTGTCTAAGGTTCAATCTCCTCCTATGCTACTGGATTTCATAATCTACTAGTAGGTATGCTTCCCTCACCTTGTTAGCCATTGCTTTCCAATTAGAGATTGGGTTCTTTCCCTCTTTCTCCCTCTCATCTTGCAAGTAGTTCCACCAGGTTAAAGCTTGTCCTCTCAATCTAGATTTGGCCACTCTGACCTTTTGTACCTCTAAGATCTCTTCACATTCGAAGTGATTCTCCATGCCTTCAATCCATTGCATCACAAGCTCTGTATCCATCCTGCCAATCAGTAATGGGCCACCTTCAAGTGCCTTTCCTATAATAGCCTTCAAGGCTTTAAGAAATTTCTCATCTTGAGTTGGAGGATCAGGTGTGGGCACATCATCATTAATGGTTTTCTCTTTCCCTTTAGCATCCTACAACTCCATTCTATCTTTCACCTTATCTACTTTTTCTTGGACATCATCCAAGAGTTGTTCCATCTGATACAACCTTTCCTCCAGGAGTCTATTAGCTTCCTCCTAATCTTCCACCTTCTTAGAAAACTATGCATTAGTCACCATTTTCTGCTTGTGTGATGATCCAACTAATTCTTCTGATAGTTGAAACATCCACTATTCACTTCCCAAGCCTTAAGAGGCTCTGATACCAATCTGATGGGGAGGCTAGGATAGACTAGCTAGTCTATGCCATAATCCTTACCCAAGGAACCAAGTGTACTCCTGACACCTATGATTGGTCTATAGGATACCTTACACATTCAAGTACCCCCTGACCTACCTAGCCTGACCACCAAGTTTAGCTATTTGAGCTTGCAACATTCCAAGCTCTAGCTTCTAGCTTCATCCCTTACGTAGGCTTATAAGGGTCTTCTAGGGTTCAACTCCATTCCCAAGCTCCAAAAAAGGATTTCATGAGTTCTAAGATGTTTTTAGGGCATTTGGCACCTTTTCAATGCATTGGTATGGTTGGGTCATCACCCTATTTGAGGGTTCCTTTGCAATTTAGGGCTACAAGGAAGAGGCCTAATTAGCCCTCCTTCTAGTTTTATAGGGTTTTTGACACATTTTTGCCTCAAAGATTCAACACACCTATTCTAAAGAACATCTACTACAAATGACCCATTCTCAAATATTTTTGGGGTCTTAGGCTTCCAACATGCCGTATAGCACCTGTGCCAAATATGAGGGTTTTAAGGGCTTCTTGGTCTCTTCACTGTCCTAGTCTTCAACAACACCTCTCCAAGGCTATTCAAACCATCTCCTCCACAAAAAAACACCTTAAAACACCCTTCTTGAATCCCTCCAAAGGTCAAGCCATGGAACTCCTTCCTCTGCTCTTGAGAATTCTTTGTCTGTTGACTGCTCCTAGCCGGGCACTGCCAAGCTCGCCTAGGGCTTTGTCAAACACATGTTTTCTCCTACTTGTTGGGCCCCTAATTGCATATAATTACATGTTAGGGTCTATATTCTTAGAATCCAAAGTCCCATGGCGTGTCCATGGTGGAAACAAGATCTACAACCCCATATCTACAAATCTCTCCAAACTGGTAGAGCATTGTCAAATGAAAGAACTAAACCAAAATGCACACAAAATCCTTAAAAGAACTAATCTAATGCACAAATATGAAGGATAAACACACAAAAAAAAAATGCCCTTGCAAAGATACACTCCAAACTCCAAATATTCACATGGCAATAGTCTAAAACAATGACTGTTCTACTCCAATAGCATTCAGTTTAATATTTTTGTACTTTCACCGTACAATAATGATGCCAACCCTTGGTTTAGGGTTCCATAGGTCTTAAATACCTATCTCCTCAGTATGTGTGTGGTTTTAGGGCTTGTTAGCCGCTTAGGTTAGGTTAGGCCATTACAAGGGAAAAGTTGCTTAGCAACTTTTGAAAGTTGTTGACAACTTTTAAGCAACTTTTTGTTGCATAAACAACTTTACTCTCCTACTTTAAAACCACTATTTTAAGCCCTCCTAAATCACTCACATGTGCTCAAACATCTACCAATCCTAACCTAAGACTTCAAACCTCATATCAAAGCACTATTTTTAGGTTGACAACATTCCCTAAATTAGTGTGCCATTCACATTGGAAAGACCAACTGAACTTCTAGGAACTAGCCTAGGCCTAGACACACAAGAATGAGCTAAAACTCTTATTTTAATTACATGA
Organism: Chamaecyparis obtusa; assembly: GCA_027943335.1. Classification (NCBI taxonomy): domain Eukaryota; kingdom Viridiplantae; phylum Streptophyta; class Pinopsida; order Cupressales; family Cupressaceae; genus Chamaecyparis; species Chamaecyparis obtusa. The sequence continues at coordinate 306,338 of BSBK01003987.1, forward strand.
TTCTCTCAAGAAGACTAACACACCAAAAATGTGAAGGTGGGAGCCCTTAGAAGGGTGCTCCTGCACCATGGTGCAATGCCAAGTTGCAATAAAATAGAAAAATCAACTATACTAGGGTTTCTGAATACCCAGATCTAATAAAAACATATATCTACCAAATAGAAAACATAGAAAACTATAAAAACACAGAAAGACAAATAGATATGAAATCAGATCTAACAGAAAAATCCAATGCCTACCTCAGATCCAATGCCAGAAACAGAATAAAAATGGAATCCCCTGTAGGTTTGAGAACAAAATTCTCTCCAAAATCAAACCCAACCTGCAGATTTGAAAGATATGTTGCAAAGAGGTGCCTGATCCAGATGCACAGAGAAATTCAAATCAACATGCAGCCACAACAATACACAAATCTCCAAAATACCAAGCACACAAGCTCCCCCAAAAATCTTTTCCAAAACCTGTCTCCCCTCAAAATGAATGCAATCATTTCCTAATAGGAATTCCATTCCCAAATTCATTCAATCCCAAAAGACAACTCAAAAGCTAACTCACAGTTCAACTCCAATTCAGAAATGACTCATAAGACAACTCCTAATCCAACTCAAATTCCAAAATTGAGAGTAAATAAAATTAATTAATTAAAATATCTTTTAAATGCAAAACCCAACTTTGACTTTTGAAAACTAGTTATCTTTTTGAAAACAAATCCCTTTTACCAATTTGCACATGTTATAATTTAAATTCATTATTAAATAAATTAAATACTTAATGCATCCTAAAATCATGAAATTAATTATTTAATCATTTAATAAAATATACAAGCATAATTCAAATCATTTTCAATTAAGCACATGTTAATAATTTAAAACCCAAATTAAATAAATTAAATATTTAATACATCCTAGAACATGCATTTAAATATTCAATTATTTAATAATACACTCAAACATAATTAATCCTAATTTCAATTAAATAATCAATTAATTCTAATTAATCAAATAATTGACTTTAGATAATTTTCCAAATTAAATACATGAACACAATTAAATCATTAAATTCAACTATGATCCTAACATTGATAAACATATAAAATCACCTAAATAATCATAAATCAACTGAATCAAACACAATAAGATCAAGCACAATAAAATCAAACAAATTGAAACCATGCACAGACTCAAGAACGGATTCCATGAATTCATGCCAACCAGGTGAATTCAGGTAGGGTAGTCAAACAGACACTTGTCCAATCCTAGGACAATTAGGCTTAGGTTAGGGTTTTGGGTCTGTGTATTATCTCCCCTCTTTACCATTGAGACGAATGTTTATGGGCACGCTCACTCCTGCCAATTTAGGGAAGACGATGCCCTGTACCTGCAAATCTCTCATCACAAGATGAAGCATGTACATACAATAATATATAACAGACAATGGCGGGGATTGGCTGATCGTGTGGATCTCACAAGCAAGTAACTACGACTTTGTCCCTCAACCACATTAGGCACGTCAAGAAGAAATATAAAATAAACACATCGACCATACACATGTAAGTATGGGGTTAGTAAAATCATAAGCATCAATGATCTCCTAACATATAATCTATCATCCTAAAATAATCATAACATTTATAAAATCAGACTAGGGGCAAGGTAATACATCCACCCCCCTAGGATTAGGCTTACTCCTAGAAGCTTACAAACAGATAAGGATATATATATCCCCCTAAACACGAAGCATTTACTAAAAATGAAACACAATCATAACTCAAAACAAAAACAAAAGAAAACATAATTATAGAGAAATGGTCTGAAAGAAAAATGTTTTATGTCTATGTTTAGTTTCAAGTTGAGACCACACAAAACCTAACAGGTGTACATACCCAGAGTTCCCAGTGTAGAAACCTAGCTCTGATACCAAATGTAATGCCCCACCAGGGAACCTAGGAGAGATTAACCTATAACATGCTACTAAGTTTGGTGAACATTTTTTTAAAAGTTAACAAACAAGATAAACAATAGTGCAGAAGCAATTACCATTTACTCACATTAAACCAACAACCAAAACATATTACAAATCCTAAGGGTTCCATGAAATAGAATTACTTAAGAACAAATAAAACAACTAAAGAAAGATGACAAAAGATTCCAAATCATAAATAATATAGTTACAACTTACAACAATATATACAATCCTCATGGACATCCATGATAACTAAAACACTGACATCCACTACACATGTTGTAGGGTATGTAATAAATAAAACTAACATAGAAGTATAATGACCATATTAGGTATCACATGCGATACTCTAATATATGATTACATAAATGAAGATATGATAAGAAACAACAAGAAGAATCAATGAAGCATCACAAAGGCATCCAACTGCAGAAGCACCAACAACACCGACACCATAATGTTGAATCTCAAATGGTAAAGAATCACAACCACCCGTTCGTGTAGAACCACAAAGGTCTACCCCACTGTGCTGAGGAGATAACCACAAACCCTAATTGGATGACCAAAACCAAACAAGGATAAAACCACTGAGCAAGGAATCCTGAAAGCTCTCTACTCAAGGTTTACAAAAATAAAGTGAAAGGTGAGACACACTAATCCAGAGGCATAAACAAAAACTCAGGAGGTGATCTAGGCTACATGCTATGGGAGTGTCATCACATGTCTATCAACTCGAGTTACCCTAGACTGGTCACTCTGGACCCCGGACCCTCAAGCATTGAGTTACCCTAGACTGGCCACTCTGGGCCTCGGACCCTCAATACGAACCATGTGGGACTAGAATTCTCTCTCATGAAAATGAGGAATTATAATCATAACCATACTCTAAATTATCTTTTTAATGATCTCTACACATTTTAATTACTATATTATCACTTAATTACATAACCTACAATAGGTTACCCAAGTACTGACCACTCTAAGTCCCGGCCCCTATTGTAAGCCACTCCCCTAAGATGCATTTAATCAATCTCCCCTAGGCTCATAATCTCACAAACAACCAACAGGTATACAACCAGGTAATCCTAGATGCAGTTTCGCACATAAGAAATTGACATGATTACAAAGATACCAAAACCAGATGACAAATCAACAAGAGCCCATAAGGTCGAATCGGGAATGATAAATCAGAATAAGCACACACATCAAACATGTTGCTGATAACAAATCCAACTGACAAGATCCCTACCTCTGTTTCCCCTAGGTCATTTTAATGCCCTATATCCATAATGCACAAGAATACAGTTAAAAAATGAGAAGCCAACACTCACAATTAAAGAACTGAACAGGAACTACAAGCACCGAAACTTCATAAAGACATGATGCAAATAGGATATTGATTGCATAATAATGATAAAAGAATCATGACATAACAAGAATATTAATGTCACTAATAAAAAGAATATTCCCTAATAACTTTCTAGGAATCCAATAGAATAATTGCCCAGTTTTGGTACACACATAAGCATTTAACAACTAATTGTTTGTATAACAAAAGAACATCTCACACTTACCAATATCACCTTTTGAATATTAAATCTAATATTCAAATTAAACCTTTATTACAAAGTTAAGACAACTGATTCCAATGAATTAACTCCATAAATTTTATCTTAAACCAAGATATTTAGCTAATATATCTTATCTAGAAAAGACATACAAATTAATCATTTTAATTAAATAAAAATTGACTAGTTCAAATCAGTAAACATAATTAATAATAATGAATTTAATCAAACTAAATTAATTATATGAATTAATTAATAAAAAGAACTAAATAAATTATCACACCAATTATATTTGATCTCACTAATTTATTAGCAAAATAAAACAATCTAATTTAAATTTATTCTAAATAAATAAATCTTATTAATTAAAATAAGACAATTATAAAATAAAATAAATTAACATAAAATAAGTTATAAAATAAATTAACTTAACATAAATTATATTAACATATAATAAATTTAATATAAAATAAATTAACATATCATAAAAAGAAAAATTATTAAATAAAATACATATGGGGGGGGACCCTGCGGGCCTCGCGCCTCATTCCCCACGTGCACCTTTGCATACCTCTTCACAATCCCAGCAGCGGTGGAAGTTAGTACTATTGTAGCAGTACTACCTACTACGTATGCAAAGGGGGGGTAGGGGACAGTGGTACCGCCCCTCAATCTTTTCAAATTTTTTTAAAATTTTGTTTATAAAAAACAACCAACTCAAAATCACTTAATATTTCTTTAAAAATATTTCATTCACATGCATTGCCATATTTTTTGATTATTTAATATTCATTTACAAAAATAGGATAAATATAAGAAATATATATATATATATATATATATATATATATATATATATATATATATATATATATATATATATATATATATATATATATATATATTAAACAAAGCATTCCAAAGTTAATAAAAGAACATAAATATACAAGGCTGTAATAAATCTTTTAGACTATCATATTTAATAACCCACTGTACTTTCATAGAGAAACATAAATTTATACTTTTTCTTCAAATTGACTTTTACCAAGATTAGATTTTTTAACCAGAATGTTAATCTTTAACTAAAATTGGATTTTTAACAACAAATAGATTTTTCTAAATAGGAATTTATTTATTTCAATCTCTATAGTTAAACTATAGGCCTATATTAATTTATTGAATTCTAGGATAACCATGTAGAGTTATCTAACAAAAATTTGCCAGCATAACGGTGCAATGCCAAGTTGCAAGAAAATACAAAAATCAACTATACTAGGGTTTCTGAATACTCAGATCTAATAAAAACATAGATCTACCAAATAGAAAACATAGAAAACTATAAAAACATAGAAAGACAAACAGATATGAAATCAGATCTAACAGAGAAATCCAATGCCTACCTCAGATCCAATGCTAGAAATTGAATAAAAATGGAATCCCCTGTAGGTCTGAGAACATAATTCTCTCCAAAATCAAACCCAACCTATAGATCTGAAAGCTATGTTGCAAAGAGGTGCCTGATCCAGATGCACAGAGAAATTCAAATCAACATGCAGCCACAACAATACACAAATCTCCAAAATACCAAGCACACAAGCTCCCCCAAAAATCATCTCCAAAACCTGTCTCCCCTCAAAATGAATGCAATCATTTCCTAATAGGAATTCCATTCCCAAATTCATGCAATCCCAAAAGACAACTCAAAAGCTAACTCACAGTTCAACTCAAATTCAGAAATGACTCATAAGACAACTCCTAATCCAACTCAAATTCCAAAATTGAGAGTAAATAAAATTAATTAATTAAAATATCTTTTAAATGCAAAACCCAACTTTGACTTTTGAAAACTAGTTATCTTTTTGAAAACAAATCCCTTTTTCCAATTTGCACATGTTATAATTTAAATTCATTATTAAATAAATTAAATACTTAATGCATCCTAAAATCATGAAATTAATTATTTAATCATTTAATAAAATATACAAGCATAATTCAAATCATTTTCAATTAAGCACATGTTAATAATTTAAAACCCAAATTAAATAAATTAAATATTTAATACATCTTAGAACATGCATTTAAATATTCAATTATTTAATAATACACTCAAACATAATTAATCATAATTTAAATTAAATAATCAATTAATTCCAATTAATCAAATAATTGACTTTAGATAATTTTCCAAATTAGATACAGGAACATAATTAAATCATTAAATTCAATTATGATCCTAACATTGATAAACATATAAAATCACCTAAATAATCATAAATCAACTGAATCAAACACAATAAGATCAAGCACAATAAAATCAAACAAACTGAAACCATGCACAGACTCAAGAACGAATTCCATGAATTCATGCCAACCAGGTGAATTCAGGTAGGGTAGTCAAACAGACACTTGTCCAATCCTAGGACAATTAGGCTTAGGTTAGGGTTTTGGGTTTGTGTATTATCTCCCCTCTTTACCATTGAGATGAATTTTTATGGGCACGTTCACTCCTGCCAATTCAGGGAAGACGATGCCCTATACCTGCAAATCTATCATCACAAGATGAAGCATGTACATACAATAATATATAACAAACAATGGCGGGGATCGGCCGATCATGTGGATCTCGCAAGCAAGTAACTACAACTCTGTCCCTCAACCACATTAGGCACGTCAAACAGAAATATAAAATAAACACATTGACCATACACATGTAAGTATGGGGTTAGTAAAATCATAAGCATCAATGATCTCCTAACATATAATCTATCATCCTTAAATAATCATAACATTTATAAAATCAGACTAGGGGCGGGGTACTACAATTGGTCTGCAAATTCCAAAACTGTTTAACCCATCCCATACAAAAAATAATTTAGTGCGCGAGGGCAGTCATATGGTCTATGAGCGAGAGGGATGTTTAACCCATCCCATCTTTGCCTTTCAATATGATGGATCATCTATTTAATGACTATTTGTTACTGTGTGGAATATAACTTTATCAGATGCATTTTACGGTTTTCTTTTCTCTTTCTTCCATTATTACGCCAAAGGCATTTCTTATATGAAACCCATCCCCCTGGGTTAAACTGATCTATAGCCATCAAATGATTCGTACTCATGCAAGATGATTGAAATGATTGGGATTTTTTGCAGTTTTTGAAAAGATCAGAAAATGTGACATTTGTGCTATGTGTATAGACGGCAAGGTTATGATTTAACTTGTCAGGAACTGGAGTTAGGTTCACGGTTTACAAGACACTCATTGCTTATTTGTTCGTTGCTATCTATTTTACCTTTTTGAAGCCTTGACATATTCGTCAGAGGTGGTACTTCATTCCTCTTGTACAATAGTTTAACACAGTGGTGAAGGATACATTTACAGATGTGGTATAGAGTTTATTCAGTTTATATAGAAATAGTCTGCCGGTTAGAGAACACATATGGAGAAGTGGAGATAACCTTGGTGTCGAAATATCCCAATTAAATTGGCTAAATGAAAGGTAGGCGCTTGCGTCAAATGATGTTGTGTCAGCTATCACATTTTCCAATAACTTATGGGATCAATAGCAAATGACAGATCTAACAATTGTCATGTATCCGCTAAAAATCTTAGCAACCCTTGCAATCATGCGGTGACCGTTGATCTATTATCAAGGCCACGATGTCTTCCTTTATGTCGACTGTGGAAAAGGAAATAATATTGACTATTAGATAGAGCATCTAATGGTTGTATTCCATCGAAGCTCTCAACTGGGTCATTGGTATTGCGATGCAAGGTTCATTGTCGATGCATCTTGATCGGATGACTGTCATATGTTAACAAAGAATCTAATTGTTCCTTGCGAACATGTGCCATTTGTTAGATTATGTTATACAACAGTTTGCTGGAATCTTACAATTGTCATGTCTCCTCTAAGAATCTTAGCAACCCTTGCGATCATGTTGTGACTGTTGATCTATCATCAAGGCCACGATGTCTTTCTTTATGTCGACTGTGGAAAAGGATATGATATTGACTGTTAGATGGAGCATCTAATGGTTGTATTCCATTGAAGGTGTTAATTGGGTCATCGGTACTACAATGCAAGGTTCATCGTCGATGCATCTTGAACGAACGGTTGTCATATGTTTACAAAGAACCTGATTGTTCCTTGTGAACATGCACCATCCGTTAGATTATGTTCTACAAAAGATCGATGGGCCGGTTTCAAACTTTAGCAATAACTGGTGCAAAATAAAATTTTCCCCTTAACTATGTGACAATTCGTAATGAAATAGCATTGAATTTAGTATTTAAAACTTTCAAAACCTGCTTTCGTTGAGTGGTGATTAAGGCAAACACCTTAAAATGAAAGATTGCGATTAGCAATGAATATCATATAAATCAGTTGAGTAATGTCCATGATTTTACAAATTATTACTCTTCCAACTTGTAGACAGTAAAATATTTGTTTTGAATGCAATGTTTTCCATCATCGGATATATATGCAGATCGTTACTATATCTGACATTGACAAGTTATATACAAAAAACAAAAGGATCGACATGTAAATTATTCATTGTAGTCGTTGGCTATTAATAAAATTATAAGAAGAAAGAAGATACCATACGCATTCCTTTTCAAATTTATTGCCATTTAATATCTATCAACAACCATAGGTAAAATTTTATGATAGATATAATTCTATACATTAAAAAAAAAAGTTTTGGATTGATCTGAAAACACGTTCTACTTCGTAATATATGTAGGCATACTTTGTCATAATGGTTTACAATGCAAAAAATTAAAATGCTCTTTTTTTTAATTTGTTAATAATTTTTTATTTCAATATGTATTGCGGTATTTTTTATGTTTAAATATCTATGACTTTTCAATATCAATGTAAATAGGCATTTCATGATTCAGAACAACTATTTATTGCTACTCAATTACTACATGTCCTCATTGTATTTGCAATTTTTACTTGTATACCTAAGAGTTGTTGCAAATGCATTAAATTGCATTCAATGTTAAATGGATTGGTTGGTAACAATTTTTTTCTTTTGGTGTTCAAGATGACCGCCTTCATTGACCGTCATCATAGCCTATATAAGAACTATTTTGCAAATACTTTTATGAACCAGTAACATATTTTACAGAAACTTTAATACAGATTTCAATATATACATTCACTTGACCATCAAGACATTTCAAGTTCATCATTATGGAGGCATTATTATCATAGGTTTGAATGGAATACTAGAAGAAGAAGTATACATTGAAAACCCTGAAGGATTTGTTGATCCAAGAAAGAGGAACATGGTATATAAGCTACACAAAGCACTGTATGGATTGAAACAAGCCCCTAGAGCTTGGTATGAAAGATTGCATAATTACTTGGTAAAAATTAGTTTTACAAGAATAAATGACAATAGTAATCTGTACTTAAAGACTGAAAGAGGCAAAGGGATATTATTAGCTAAAATATTAGTTGATGATATCATATTTGGAGGACAAGATGCATTGTGCCAAACATTTGCAAATGAGATGCAAAATGAATTTGAGATGTTTATGTTTGGAGAAATCAAATTCTTTGCTGGTTTGCAAGTTTATCAAATGAAGAAAGGTATCTACATTACTCAATCTAAATATATCAAGGAGAAACTGAAAACCTTTGGCATGGAAGACTCAAGACTAGTAAGTACACCTGTGGCTACTAGACACAAACTATCAAAGAATGATGATACAACAAAAGTGAATCAAACCTTGTATAGGTCAATGATTGGAAAGCTACAATCTGTCATTCATAAAAGACTAGATATTGCACTAGCAGTTGGGATTGTTGCAAGATTTTCTACAAATCCTAAGGAGAATCATATGATGGCAGTGAAAAGGATACTGAGATATCTGAAAGGAATAGAGGATTATGGATTGTTCTACAAGAAGAATGATAAGTTTGAACTGGAAGTCTATATTGATGCAGATTGGGTAGGAAATGTGGGTGATAGAAAGAGTACAAATGGTGGCACATTCTTTCTATGAAAGAGATTAGTCTCATGGACAAGCAAGAAACATAACTGCATTTCTCAATCTACAATAGAAGCTGAATATGTGGCAGCAACAGTTAATTGTTCATAGTGTGGATCAAGCAATTATTGAAAGGTATGAAGGAAGAGATCACTGAGCTAGTTGTTATTTTCTATGAAAACACAAGTGTTATTAATATATCAAAGAACCCTATGATGCACACTAAGACCAAGCGTATTTCTATCAAGTATCATTACTTGAGAGAGCTAGTTCAAGACAAATAAGTGTGATTGGAATATTTGAATACAAAGGAGCAGTTAGCTGATATATTCACTAAATCTTTATCTAAGGATGTACATGAGTATCTAAGAGGTAAATTAGGGGTGATTCCCCTAGTTGAGGCTACCTAAATAAAATGGAGAGTGTTGCATCAAATGTATTACTCAAAATATCTGACAAATTGATGCAAGGAGGTCACACTTTAGGAGATGCCTAAAGTTGTGAAGAGTAGAGCACATGATGTTGATCAGTCATAAGAAATATGACATAAGGAGCATATAGTTCAGAAAGCTGACATGAAGATATCTACATGGTGAAGATGAATGAGAAAGTTGAAAATGTCTTTGGCATTCTTGTCAAAGAGGGAGAGATTCAGTAGAAGTTACCATGAATAGATCAGGGAGAAATTCAGTAAATTTAGTAAAATTGATGCATAGACAAAGAATCTATCAAAGAGGGAGCTGATTAGATGAGAATCAGAATGAAATCAAAAGATGAGATCAGGGAGATTGCTGGACCACAGAATAAGAATGAAGCTAAGGATATTAATGAAGATATGATAATACAACAAAAAGAGTTGACATAAGTTACTTCAATGCATAATATTTTTTAGATTGTATGGTAACTTAAGCGTATGGTGTTGCCATTAATGCCAAAGAGGGAGATTGTTGGAAGTTACACTTAAAAAAATTGTTATATTATCATTGATGTCAAACCTTAATTGGTGAGACAATTTCTATCTATTAGAGTGCCATATCATTTGATCGATGAAGAGAACTTGAAAAGAGGAGATAACAAGGACCTAGTGAAAAGGTTGAGTTATAAAAAACTACAATGGGCACTTGATTAGTTGGCACATTGGCAAGATAATGTGTTATTTAACTATAATACTAAGTGAAGAAGATAGTTGATTTGACACATGGAAGAGATGAGGAAAGAAAGATTGAAAGCATAGGTTTGACTGAACAAAAGAGAAGAAGATTAAGGAACTTAAGTATAAGCCGAGTGATGCTAAGTGTTGACCAAGCACCACTATAAGCCAAGAAAATATAGTGTCGACCGAGCATCAGTAATGATCGAGTATCAAAAGTTTGACCGAGTGAAGACAATGAGTTTCGAGAAGAACAGTTAGCAATGACCGAGTTATACAATGAAGACTAAGCAGAAGAACACAGTGATGACTAAGTGTCAGTATTTTACAGTTTATGAAGGGATTGAGATTCCCAGTTGACACAATTGAATTCTTGGACTATGTAAAGCATTTTGAAGATAAGGATGAATGGCATGGAGCATTTAATGCATGATAAACTGTGTTTAAACCATCCTATGTATGGATTCAAGGAGAAGATTTGAGAATTATCTAGAAGGTTAGAAGGAGAACAAAATGTTGAAAGGATTCGATGAATCTGACCAAAACCTAAGATCTACAATAATGATTAAGTGATAAAAGATTAAGCTACCAACTTAAGGAGGTATAAGGATAACCTAATTATGGATTATGAAAATGGTTAATTCTGTTGATTGGCGAACCTGAGCAGAAGGATGAGAAGAGCTATAAAGAGTTGTGAAGAGGTGATTGCTTGAAGGGTTTCTAAGTACATCAGAGATGGAGATGACAATGAAGGCCACTCCTAATAGGGTGATTAAATCCTTTAACATGGTCACACCTTACAATGTGTATTGTAACCTTTAATAGGGTTGACTCCTCACAGAGCTCACTTCAGAAGAGTGAAAATTTGGTAGCATGTTACTAGTGGTTTTTCCCAAATTGGGTTTCCACGTTAAATCCCAGTGTCATAATTATTTGAATGTTATTTGATGTAATTTACTATTAAGTGTTTCATATTCTACAAGTGGATTACTTTTGGACAGTGGACTTCAAGTTTGAGTTACTGGTTATATGCTATAGAGACCGAGTGGATTGTTGAGTAGATCTAAGTTGTTTAAAGTGTTTAAAAGTTCAATTGGTACATATAGACCTGAGGATAACTGATTCACCACCCCCCCCCCTCTCATTTATTCTAAAATCATTCTAACAATTTATATTTTATCATTGATGTCAACATATGTTTTAGTTGGTTTCATCAAGAGTCTCAGGTAGACTAGTTATGATAGGAACATGCAGGTCTAACAGGGTGGTATAGACAACGTATGATGTTCCAGGGAACACAAGCTTAGATTTGTAAAGAAGGATGTGTTTAGACCTTATTTTTAAGGTCACAAATCTTTATCTATTCTTTTATATGAGTTATGACTGATTTGGTGAAGACTGGTCACAATGCAATAACAGAGGATTATGATAGAGATGGTCTCTGAGTCTTCAAGATAACTTGGATGCAAGCATGGATTGTGGTATGTGAGCTTGAGGCTTGACAAAAGACACATGGAAGAACATTCTATGAGATTCTTAGGTCATTGGGATCATGGTGACATCAGATGTGGTGTGTGATCTTGCGAAGACCTATTTGGGGCTGACTAGAGGATATAACTTGTTCAGAAGGTTTTTAGGGTGGATTTTAGATCTTGGTGCACATTTGATGATTTGTATTTTTTGTATACTTGTTTAAGATACCATGTGTATCTTAGCAAGGGTCTATGTATTCATTTGTGCATTGGGGAATTCCTAACAAACTGACCTAATTGCTTGTTGTAACTTGTATATAGGAAAGTCATTTCTTTAGTGTTGGACATGTTTTTTGGGGTTGAAAACTAATTGTAGAGATGTGTGTTGGATGTAGAGTAGAGATAACTCATTGAGCACTTCATTGGAAATGTATAGGCAAAGCTAGTTTTTGTAAGTTAATTCATTATTGTTACTGTGTACTCTTATACATATTTTTGGATAGTGGATCTAGAAGATGGGTTTAGCCTTCAGAAGGTAGATTAACCTTCACTTTGGGCAGTGTGCTCGACCAATGAGCCTATATTTGTAATAAATTCCTAACAAGGTTGGAAAGACTCTTAACAGGGTCTATTCTATAATAAGGACTTGTACTAAATGTAATAATCAACTCTAAATATGGCTAGGTCTCCAAATAGAGACATAATAATTCTAGTGCATTATTAGTGGGTTTCATTTGCACCGGGGTTTTTCCCTTAATAGGGTTTTCCTCAACAACAAATCTTTGTGTTATTGTGTTCTAATTTTGTGGTGTTCTTATGGTTACATTATAGTTTTGGTTTGTTTAAATTAATCAAATTAAAAGGAATTAAAAGTAATATTTGGCACATAATTGATTCATCCCCCCCTCTCAATTGTGTTGGTACATTGTTATTGCTAACAATTGGTATTAGATCTTCTGGTTCTCTAATGGAAATCTTAATCACTTTAGGAGATCCTAAGATGGATTATTACAAGAAGGAGAGCCCTAATTTTGATCTTGAAAATTTTGACAACTAGAAAAACAAAATGAGGACTCATGTGATCTGTATGGGAATTGATTACTGGATGATTATCAAGAAGGATGAAGAAATCAAGGCAGAATATGAGATAACTAATGCTACTAAAGATGAGAAGAAATTGTTTCATTACAACATGGTTGCAAGGGAAACATTAATCAGTGCATTATCAGAAGCATAATTCATAGAGGTTAAGGAACTTGATTCAACACACAAGATATAGACAAGGTTACAGGATTTGTATGAAGGAGACATGTACACTAAGAGGGTGAAGTTGTAAAATTGGAAAGCAAAGATGGAGAACATGAGGATGTGAGATTACTAGAATGTCAGAGCATACATACAAAGGATAACTAAGGTTGTACAGGAATTAGAAACTTTGGAGGCACATACACTCAAGAAGAAGTGATCACAAATATTATGAGGTATTTGACACCAATTTATAAGACAAAAGTTTAGGTGATTGAGGAGGTCATTCCACTCAATGTGAACTTCAACAGAGAGATGATGATTACCAATTTAACCACCTTTGAGACCACAAAGTTGTAGGAGGCATTACCTAAAGTGGAAATTGCATTCCAAGGCTATTATTCACAATGACAAGGAGGCATTATCAAGCCTTGTGAGCACCAGAAGAGGTAGTAGAGCTTGGAGAGTACATTGATGATTAAGATGAAATAGAGGAAGAAGAGAGAAAGTTGGATGAGCTTGTGGCTTTGATTGCAAAGAGGGAAAAGAGAGGCAAGGGTAAGTTTGAAGGAAAACTACCCCTAAAATGTTTTTTCCTACAATAAAATTGCTCACTTTGCATCCAAATGTCCTACCAGGGTTCCTAAGTGCAAATGTAAGTTTTACAACAAGGATAAGGACTACTATTATGCTAGTGATGGTGTTTCTGATGATTCTGCAAATGACAAAGATGTGATTGGATTTGTTGCAATTAAGGATGAAGAACTCATTCATGAAGAGAAAGCTTTAGTTTCACATGTGGAAAAGAAATCTGAATGGATTATACATAGTGGCTGCTCTCATCACATGACTAGTGATAAAGACAAGTTTGTTCAACTGAATAAATATGATGGTGGAGTGGTTAGATTTGATGATAACACTCCTAGATTGATCATTGGTAGAGAATGTTATACATAATTACATTAAGTGTTGTCATTAGTGTCACATGTATAGTTGGTAAAACAAAGAAAATAGACAAGTCGGTCAAAGTATAAGTATAGTAACCGAGCATAACATAAGGATAAAGACATGTTAACCGAGCACAGACTTGACCGAGCATCGACACTGAGCCATGTGATTATCGAACATACCAAGTATAGTTATAACCGAGTATACATGTTTAATGAATATCAACATTTTATCGAGACATGGATATAGTATTTACCAAGCAATACAAGATCAACATAGAAGTTTGGAATGACATTGAAAATGAGGCAAATGGTTTATACCGAGCTAGAAAATGGTTTACATAAATCAAGGTAAATGTTTCTTAGAGATATCAAATTGATTGGTGATGATCCCTATGCAGTTTTGAATTAGGTTATTCATATGGATTGTTGATCATATATTTTCTAGATGATTCTATAACCCTAATTAGGTCTAAATCATTATGATTTAAGAATTGCCAAGATGTCAGATTAGTATAAACATTGATAGAAGTAGTCGCTAAGAGGAGACAATCTAAAGATAAGATAGGATTATGATGCTAAGTATTGAATAAGTATTCATGATTTTATCAGAAGTAGAACAAAGACTACCAAGCAATATTTGAAGGAGATATCTATCACATAAAGGTGATATCAATTAAGGGCTAAGAAGATCTTATATTCAACAAAGTAAGTTGCAACATCTGAATCATGTATGTTGGTGTAATTAATTATTCCTAATTACACTTTACTTAATCTTACTTAGGTTAATGCATTGCATAGTAGTTTGTGATTGAGACACCTAGGAGTGTGCACATCAATTATGCACATGGTGTAGGAGAAATTCCACTTTTGGTGTGATAGTTGTCATCACATACCTTGTTGTGTGTGAGATCCACCTTTTGTGCTCTTATCACATTATCATCCTAATCCATTGCACATACTTTATTTCATAATGGAGGATGATCCACATTTGGTGGACATGTGATTACACCTAGCATAGGTGATAGCTTATCAGCTCCTTATCATTGTCTCTTATTGTATTTCATATATAATGAGGCCTATTATGTAATCATTGATAACATTGATTCATTCATCAATTCAATCAAGGTGAATTCATTGGATCTATTCAATCCATCATTGCATTCATATTTTCTCTTTTGTGCTTCTCTTCAGCCTCTAGATCCTTGGTTCAATATTTGCTATTTGCAAATTCTTACATGGTATCAGAGCCATTGGAGCATTTTAGATCAACCAATTTGAAGAAAGCTTGATGCAAGCTTTGAAAGTCCAAATCTCAGATCTGGCAACAAACGTGTGATAGAGGCGTCTTAGAGTAGATCTGACCTCACCATTATGTTTGAGAGCCTGTTTTGGTTAAGATTGACTATAAATTCACCTATATTAGGTGAAAGTCAAATCCAAGGCAAAAAAATTTGCAAATCGAGCCATACGGCCTAATCTGCCCTCTGCGGTATGATTTTTTTAAAAAAATAAATTATTTTTCTAATTTTCTCAAAAAAAAAAATTATTTCTGCAAAAATTGGGCTTGGTATGTGCCCTCTACCAGAGAATATTCTGTAATGATTCTGGCAAGCATCATCATGTGACATCATCACATTAGCATCAGCATCAAGCCCGCAGGCGAGCCGAGCTACAAAACCAAGCTTGTTCTTTTGTTTAA
Source organism: Chamaecyparis obtusa (assembly GCA_027943335.1). Taxonomy (NCBI): domain Eukaryota; kingdom Viridiplantae; phylum Streptophyta; class Pinopsida; order Cupressales; family Cupressaceae; genus Chamaecyparis; species Chamaecyparis obtusa. The sequence goes on from BSBK01003987.1 coordinate 322,391, forward strand.
TGTTTGGTAGGCTTGCATATAAAAGGGATTAAAATCCCCATACGTGGGAAATGTGGGACTAAACCCACATCCCTGCTCCCTTTCGTAGATCTTTTCGCCTAGTCTTCCCTCCACTGCTTCCATCGTGGCCTTTTTCAATTTCCTCACAGATCCACAACATCTCCCCCGCGGTGTCATATGCCCCCGCGCGCACCTTCGGTCGCCGCTCCCTCTGAGATCTCTGCCCGCCTCTAAGATTAGCGCCTAGCTCCACCAGTAGCTCCTCAATGCCTGATTTCTCCTTAGCACCACCGTGAACATCTGCAGTCCTCCGCCATGCTCCACCCTAGTAGCTCCTCTACACTCAGCTGAGATCTGCTCCTCCTGGATAGCCCACCACCAGTCAAAACCACGCGGCACAAATAGCGCCACCAAAGCGAATGCCACCTCAGTGGACCCAATGCACACCACATAATAGAAGCCACCCCATCACCTGTCCAGACACCTCACTACCACGTCGTACCATACGGATCTATATGGACTGCCTCGTCAGCTACCACATCAGTAGAGGGGCCCAGTTTTTTGCTTGCATCATCATTTTACTGGCCTAAATTTGATAGCCATCTAGCTGTCAAAAATAGGGAAAATTGGATTTATGCGATGACCTCCAGACTGTCAAATTTAACCTAGTCCTTCACTGATGTTAGTAGGGTTTGGAGATTTCCCAGCCTTCACCATATGCATTTTTGATTTGACAGTCCAACTTTAAGAGGCCATAGCTTGGTCATCCAGGCTCCAAATTGAGTGCAATTTTTTTTGAAATTGGGTAGAATTTCCTAAAATTTTTAGTGGTGGTATTGATTTTGCATTTTGGTGGCCATATTTGTCAAAAATTGTAGATCTTGTTGACTGTTCTTGATTTCTACAACTTTTAGGGCTTCGTTTGGGCACATACGGTAACATTTTGAGGTGATTTTTTTTTTTGAAAGTGCATGATTTTTTGTCTACTTTCTAGATCTACAATTAGATTTGAGTGATTTTGGGTAGACATCACTTTCAGAAATAGGTCATTTTGGGGCTATAATTGCACTTGGTTAATCCTTGGATTTCAGTTTTCTGATTTGCATTAGTCATTTGAAGGAGTTATCAGTAGTTATCAATCATTATTTGGTGTTAATATGGATAATTCAAAGGTTAAAATCCTCACTCCATATAACTACCATGAATGGAAAGTTTCTTTAAGTGATCATTTTTTGAGTCTTGGATTGCTTAGAATGACTCTTGGGCAGGATCAAGAACCTCAAACAGGTGTTGTAGAAAGGCAAAAATGGTTTGATCGAAGGGATAAAGCACTTGGCTCTCTTAGATCATCCATCTCTCATGACTTGCACTTTCATATTGTATCTTACACACATCCTCATGATGCTTGGGTCACTTTGGAAGGACTCTTTGGTAAACCTAATAGAATGAGGAAATTCAGATTATAGAATGATCTCATAGGTCTAAATCTGAGTGATTTTGACAATATTCAAGACTTTTTCTCTAAGTTTAATTCTATTAGATTGGAGCTTTCTTCATGTGGCATTGTTAAAGGGGATGAACAATTGATCTTTTCTATTCTTTCCAAGATTGGTCCTGATTATTCTATCTTTGTTTCAACATTCTATGCTACTATAGATGCTCTTGGTAGTGCATACAAATTTCCCTCTCTTGATGAATTTGCAGTGCAACTCACAAGGGAACAAGTAAAGTTGGCACACATGGGTTAGTTGAAGCCTTCCACACATCAAGCATTGATTACAAGTGAGTCTATTTCAAAGGCTTCTAATGACAAAGGAAAGAAACACAATAAGGATCCTAAGCCTCATGACAAAGGTAATGAATCTTCTTCACCAAAAAGTACTAAATCCAAGTCCTCTTCAAGAGAGGAATCATCTAGAAGAAAGAGAGATAAATGTGCATATTGTCAAAAGTTAGGACATGATGAGCATAAGTGTTTTCAAAAGAAGATTGATGAGCTAACTCACATTATTTAGAAACACAACATTAAGTTGCCCTCATCAGTGTCTGCTCCTTCTACACAATCGATAGTTTCTACATCTCCATCATCATCCAGAGATAAAGGTAAAGGACAAGCACTCATGGCTTCCAAACATCCTGAGAAAGGTAAATGGCTTCTTGATTCAGGTGCATCACAACATATGGCATCTTCTATGAATATGTTTTCTTCTATTGAGCGTTGTAATTCTCTTAATATTTTGATGGATAATAACACATTCATGAGAGTTTATGGGAAAGGTTCTATTCCTATGGGAGAAGGGACATTTAATGATGTTCTTTGTGTACCATCTTTGACCACTAATCTTCTTTCTATTTACCAAATCACACATGGGGCACAAGGTAAAATTGTTGAGTTCACTCCTGATTATGTCTACATTAGGGACATGGAGACTAGAGATGTCATAGCTATGGGAGTTGTTGATCATACATCACACTTGTATTCTTTTTCAAATTTTGTTGATAATGATGATGATATTCATGATGTACCCATCCCTTTGCCAAGGGATAATTATGAGGAGAATTTTGGACACTTGAATCATTTTTTTGTTGAGACAAGTGTTGATCTTCCCACGCCTCCACCTCCTGCTTCTTCAGACATGGGCTCTACTATTCAGCAGGATGTTCATAGTGTTTTAGATCTTGCAAAATGTGATGACTACTTGGATGCATCTTCAACATTTTTTGATTCTCATGATGCAGATTTGGAAGACATACATGAGGGGGTTTCTCTTTCCCTTGATGACAATTTCATCATAGATGGGGACACTTCTTCACCTTCTTTGGAGATTGGTGTACTTGATTCTTCTCCTTCTTCACTTGATTTGTCACATGAAGTGATAGATTCCTTGAGCTTGGAGATTCCTATTCAGTCTTCAGAGATTCATACATGGAGACCTTCATCTTCTTCCTCCTTCCATTTGCACATGGATTGGATTCTTCATCATTTGGTGTATCTATTTCTTCTTAAGGGAAGACATGTTTCTTGTAAGCATTGGCTTATCTATTGTTTGCAGGTACTCTTCATCGACATGGGAGCTTCTACATTATGGGGGGGATATCATGTCTCCAACTATCCTTCTTATGAGGGGATACTTCTTTGAATATACATGATGTATGTAGTTCTTTGGGGTCTTGAGCACTCCATCCATCCATGCATCTTGTTTTCTTCTCTCTTTTTGGGGGAGGGTTTTTCCCATGACGTTTTCCCTCTTTCTCCACTTTATGAGAGTTATGCATTTCATGTATTGCATTTTGTACATGGATACCTAACATGGCGTAGTAGTCGGGACCCATCTTGCATTGTGAGTTTAAGTGCATTCCCCTAAGTTGCACTTAAGGGGGGGTGTTGGTGTAATTAATTATTCCTAATTATAGTTTACTTAATCTTATTTAGGTTAATGCATTGCATAGTAGTTTGTGATTGAGACACCTAGGAGTGTGCACATCTATTAAGCACACGGTGTAGGAGAAATTCCACTTTTGGTGTGATAGTTGTCATCACATACCTTGTTGTGTGTGAGATCCACCTTTTATGTTCTTATCACATTATCATCCTAATCCATTGCACATACTTTATTGCATAATGGAGGATGATCCATATTTGGTGGACATGTGATTACACCTAGCATAGGTGATAGCTTATTAGCTTCTTATCATTGTCTCTTATTGCCTTTCCTATATAAGGAGGCATATTATGTAATCATTAATAACATTGATTCATTCATCAATTCAATCAAGGTGAATTCATTGGATCTATTCAATCCATCATTGCATTCATATTTTCTCTTTTGTGCTTTTCTTCAACCTCTAGATCCTTGGTTCAATATTTGCTATTTGAAAATTCTTACAATGTATATAGTTACTTTCTAACAACTATAGTAGAAAAATCTCTTAACAAAGTAGACTTAATCATCTCAATGTAAATCTCTTAATTGAGTACACACTTAAAGAGTGTTGGTAAAAATCCTCTAACAAGGTAGATCTTAACAGGTCTTAAATGTTACTCCTAATAGTGTAAGATCATCAGAAGCGATCAAAAATTATATTCCCTAACAAGCAACTTTATTACTGTAATTAGTGAAGCTTTGTGGGTTTCATCCCCATCGTAGTTTTTACCTTCTAACTATTGGATTTGATGATTAAATAACCCATAGCTCCCAATAACACTTGAACACAAACACTTTTCATAGAAAGAGAGAGAAGAAAGAAGCTAGAGAGGCCTAAACACATGGATCCATGAAAGAGGATACATTCTTGATGTGCAAAAACAAAAGTTTCAATTCAATAAAATGAATGTTTCTCAATGAGATTACAAGAGAGATCAATCCTTATAAAAGGAGATCAAAACCCTAAAAAGGTGAACAAACCTAGGTTGCATGATAATAATTAATAAAGCAATTAATTATTATATGCCTAAAGTTTAGCTTAAGCAGAAAGAGGTAATATATGACTTAGTAATTAAATCTCTAGGTGTCGTGTGACTCTTTGCAGGGTGACTTTTTCCCCTGGCCCCTTTTTTGTGAATACTTTACTTTTATATTTTATTAATAGAAAAGGCCTCTATTCATAAAAATCAGTAAACACTTTATTACTCTAACACTAACAAGGGTTTCTGTGATACCAAATTCTTTGTGTCGAGTGTATGAAGTTTCATGAATGCTTATTTATTAGATTAGAATTATTTTACATTTTAGTTGTATTCATGAATGAATGGTAACTATGAATTTGATAGTCAGTTAATGAAGTTTATTATCTTGTGGATTGAGGAAAAAAATTTTTAGGGTTACTGATTCACTCCTCCCCTCTTAGTAACTCACCTTTCCATAATCCCAACAGAGGATCAATCTCTCTTGATGGAAAAACTAACACTTTAATGATGTCTTTTTTATTGATGGTCTTAAACATAACTTGTTGATTGTTGGATAACTTGTAGACAAGGGTTATCACTTGTAGTTCAAGGATGGGAATTGTACTATCAAGAGTGAGACAGGGGACTTGATCACATCATGTACAAAAACAAGAGGTAATGTGTTTCAATTGAATAATACAGAGGCTAGTTGTTTTGTGGCTAAGCTAGATGATAGTTGGTTGTGGTATATAAGTTTATGTCATATCAATTTTGATAACATTGTGAAGGGTAGTAACACAAATGCAGTTAGAGATCTGCCAAAGATTATTAAACCTACTAACACTATATGCAGAGAGAGTGTAATGGGGAAACAAACAAAGAGCATCTTTTAGAGTAAATCATTTTTAGCAAAGGAAAAGTTAGATCTGGTGCATACATATCTTTGTGGTGCTATAAAGACAAGGTCCTACTATGGTGAAAGACAAACTTATGCACCTAGGACTCCACAACAGAATGGGATAATAGAGAGAAGGAACATAACCATATTGGATGTTGCGAGGACTATGTTGATTGAAGTCAATGTGACACACATGCATTGGAGAGAAGTAGTTAACACTATTGTCTACACTATAAATAGGGTTTAGATCAAAGAGGATATTACACATAAAGATTTCAAGGTATATTAGATAAATGTGAAGTCTACATTCTAGAATGATGATCTTGAGGAAGAAGTATACATAGAGCAGCTTGATGGATTTCCTTTGATAGAAGATGGTGAGATGTTTGCAGGTTGAAGAAGGCTTTGTATGGACTAAATTAGGCACCAAGGCCTTGGTATACTCGGCTTGACAGGTATTTATTACATCTTGGTTTCACAAAAGGTAATGTAGATAATAATCTGTATTTGAGAACTAGTATAAATAGTATTTTGATTGTTGAGGTTTTTGTGGATGACATTGTTTTTGGAGGTAATAATGAGATGAGCAATAAGTTTTAAGAAGAAATTAAAAGTGAGTTTGAAATGTCAATGATTGGTCAAATGAAATCTTCCTTGGTTTGCAAATAACTCAAAATAAACATGGTATTTTCATCTTACAAACCAAGTTTCTTGAGGAGCTACTAAAGAAGCTTGGAATGGAGGATTATAAACCTATTGGAACACCTATGGTGACTATTTGTAAGCTTTCCTCTTTTGATAAATCTATAAATGTTTTTTAGACTACGTACAAGTCCATGATTGGAGGTTTGCAGTACTTGACACCCACTAGGCCAGACATAGCAAGTGCAGTTGGAATTGTTGCAAGGTTCCAAGATGATCCTAAGGAGACTCATTTTGCTACTATTAAAAGAATATTCATATATCTAAAAGGAATAGTGGAATATGGTTTTTGGTATGATAAATCTAATGATTTCACATTGCATACTTATACTAATGCAGATTGGGTAATAAGTGTAGATAACAAGAAGAGCACTAGTGGAGGAGTCTTTTTCCTTGGGAAAAGGTTGGTCTCTTGGTTGAGAAAAAATAGGATTGTATAGCTCAATCTACTGTTGAGTCAGAGTATGTGGCTGCTACCATATATTGTACACAAATTGTGTGGATGAAGAAAATGTCGAAGGACATTGGGGTAAGCTTTCGAGAGCTTGTTGTGATACATTGTGATAACACAAGTACGATAAATATGTCAAAGAATCCAGTGATGCATTCTAAAACCAAACATATTTAAATCAAATATCATTTCCTAAGCAACAAGGTTGTAGAGAAGGAGGTCAAGTTGGAATACATCAGTACAAAGGAGCAGAGAGTAGACATATTCACTAAACCCTTGCCAAAGGATTCTTTTGAGTACTATTAGGGATTTTTCTTGTAGGACATGAAATGATGCTTGAACTTGTATTCCCTGAGACTGATTCCCACAAGAGAAAAACCTAATTGTTGAGGATTCGATAAGATCCTCCTTTGTTTTTGAGCTCCACAAACACAGGCAGGTATTACCTTTTGATGATGTTTGTCTTTATAGTATTCTTATGAGTGGACACTGACCAACTTCTAGTCTTCTTAATGCATAAATCTATAGAGCACTTTGCATATGACTATAATAACTTTAATGAAAACTTTAACCAAACAAAGTGTGACTGTAAGTGAAGCAATAATCAGTGCTTTAAGGATTCTCATCCTTCTTCCTTTTAAGGAGGGACAACCTAATATGATTCTCTCTTTGCAGAATCAAGAAATATGAACTAAATGCCCTGGGCATAGTCCAAGCTATCAAGTGTAATAAACATAAAAGTAAAAAGGTATTGATAGATGATGTGAAAGTTTCAACTTCTCCCTTGAAGGTAATAAAAGATACAATTGTGAGAAACAAACACCAAACCAGTGCCTAATCCTAAGGGCAATAGAATCACCATCCAAATCAACAAGTAAACCCTAAAAAAAACACAACAGTATGCCTTACACACCAACTACAAATCCAAATAGGTTGCCTTACAAACTATTCTATTAACCAAATAATGTTATCATAAAAAATCTATACAAATACATTTACTCTCCAAGATGAAATATAAGCACTTTTAATTCTTTCCTCGAAAGAAGCTCATAAAATAGTCAAGTAGGTCGCCTTACAACTCGTATATTTCAAATGCCTAACATGAAAAACTTACAAGAGTAAAACACAAAAGTAAGGAGACAACAACAATATATGGTAGAAGTTGCAGTGTATTTGTATTAAAATCAATTTTCCACTTACATTCACAATTCCATTACTCAGAAGACCAGACACAAAGCTTGGTGATCTACCTCTAAGCAATCTGGTTCTATTTTTCTATATCTTTTCAATTCACCAACCGACCCCTTACAAAAAATGAGTTTTTACTCTATATAGCCTTTTCACAACCAACTTGGAATTCCCTCATTAATGGGAATGCAACAAGCTTCGGGTGGTTGGAAAACTTAACTCTTTTAAAGCATAAAAATACAACCAACCCTCAGGTGGTGAAAGGACAAAAATTCCTCGAACTATGGTACATCTTTGGCTACTCAAAAGCTGACACCTTCAACTGCAAATATTTATGATAGCTTCTTGATTTCAATGAGAGATGGTGACCACCATTTCAGGCTAACCTACACCATTTCTGAATGATAGCTTATCAACCTTGTATTCCTTGGATCATGTGTCAGATATGTCAGATGTCCTTTTCAATCTTCATCCAAAATGTCCAAATCAACTGCAGTAGATCTAACCTTTTTGGGCTTTGTTATTTCATCCCATGCAGTTACCTATTCCTCTGACGACCAATTAAATTTTTGGACAAGTTATAGTTGGGCCTTTTGTCTCTCCCATCTAGCATCCATAATTGCCTTAACATCTGACACAAACTTGGTGAGGTCCACTTCTACTTTGATGGCTTCATCTAAGGCTTTGTTGAAGCTTTCTAAATCAATATCATTATTCTCACCTAAAAATGCCTCTTTCCTAGGCAGTAGAAGATCAACATCTGATCTCCAATTATCAAGGCTATTTACTGTCCCATCTGTACTCAGGATCGAGGGGATGAATTTGTTGGTATAGGAGCTGAGCATGGCTACCTTAGCCTCAATCAAATTTGCCTTACACTTGAAAAGTGGTAAAATGGCTTTAATTCTGTCAATCTCCTCACTGACCCTTACAACTGTATCTGGTATGTCACTCCCCAATGATTGAGCCAAAATCAATTTTTCAAAAAGTGGTGCCCTGACAGACCACACTGTATAAAACTCATTCAAAATTTGCACATAGTTGTTGACCTCCTTTTGCAATTCTGGCAACTTGCCATAAGCATTATAAACTAGGTCAAATTTATCCTTGATTGTGTTCAGTCTGTGCTGCAAAACACTCAACAGGGCTTGCAATACTGCCTCATTCTTTTCATCATTGATCTTCTTCAACTCTGCTACCACCTCCTCTTCTGTCATTGCTTGTATCATGGGCTGCTCTAGAGGTGCAGGGGCTACTGTAGGAAAACTAATAAGTTGCTCTTCTAGATCATTTGCATGTTTTTCCAGTGCTCTGTTCCTCATTATTATCAAGTCTCTATCTTTTACCAGAGTACTATAGTCCTCCAAGAGGTTGCCATATCTCTCTGACAACTGCTTAGTTTTATCTTCACTCAATTTTGCAAATTGAGTCAAAACCTGAGAAAATTCCAGGTCCCCTGTATTGTGGATTGACCACACTATTTTATCTCCCTCCATTTGTTCTTTTACATTCAAAATTTGTGGTTATCTATCCTTTGGATATAGACTCCACATGGCCAAGGCCTAATTTTTTGGGCTATACCCAAATCCTCTTATTATGTCCCCTACTTGGGTCTCAGAAGAGAGAGTGACATCTTCTTGTCTCTTTATTTGATCAATTATGAATTCAGTATACAAACTCCACCCTGGCACAAGAAACATATTACTTTTTCTCACTAATTCCCTAGCCTCATCTGGAGTAAGATTTTCCTCCTCATGGTCATATTCCTTCAATTGTTGCAGTGCCTCATCTGGCACTTGACCCTCCTTAGTTATTTGTACACTCGAGGCCACCTGTTTTTGCTTATGCCATAGCAAGAAACTTTTGAATTCCTCATAATTCACAAAATTATCATCCTTCGTGAAGGCATCTTGTTCAATTAATCTTTCATCTTGACCTAATGCCAGAGGCAAATCTACATCCTCTGTTTCATACCTTTATTTCCTTTTAGCCTCTCTAACTCCTTTCCTTATTTCATGGTGATCAAAGCCAATCCCAAGATAAAGGAAACTTACTCTATCTTTTTTCTTCCTCTGTGAAGGCTCTCCAGTCACCAATTTTTTCTTCTTTTTCTGGGGCTCAGGGGTGTCCTCTGAGCTAGGCAGCTCATTGAGGTTGACAGTCTCACCTCCTCCCTTTGGTCCTTTGTTTAATGGCTGCTCCATAGAGGGTGGGCTATATATGGGATAGCCACCATCACTATCCTCATCACATTTAGAATAAGAGTGGGCCTTCTTACCCTATTTAGCATCATCAATCTGATCCTTCATGGAATCAACAAGTGTGTCAAATTGAGCCATCATTTTCTCAAGTCTTTGGAGGTAAGGCAAAGTAGGAAAGAAACCCCCAAATGCCAATCCTTTTCCTTTGAACTCTCTTTCAATTTTGTGCAACCAATCCAATTGTCCAATTCTTTTCTCTACTTCATCATCTTCAATGATATTTCTGATCACATCCTCTTCAAGATACTCTTCATGTAGCTTATTGAAGGGAAAGGTAGGCATGTAGTATCTCCTTGTAGTAGCCATGAAACCTTCTGTATCTACATACCTATGTGAAGCTGCAAACATCCTATATTTCTCTAACCAATCATTCACTTTACTAAAAGCTCCCTTTCCAATTGTAATATAATGCACCTTGAAGTGCCGAGGAGTGAAAGTCCATTTCCTGTGGGAAGCCAAGTGTTCCTTTTCTATCAACATGAGTTGCTAGACAAACTCTAGAAATGCAACTCTTGGAGGAACATAAAATGGGAGTAGATGAGGAGGCTGAGGGCATCCATAGACCCGAATCATTGTATAGCCCTTCTCATAGTAAACATCTCCCCAATTATGACCCTTGGTCCAATTATGAACAAATTGTTGGGGTCTAACCAATTGCAGGATCTTGGTTGATAATCTTGTACAATTTACCCCCAAACTCTAAAGAATGGGGTACACAATCTAGTTCTCAAAGGCACCAAAATCTTGCCTAGGGCAAGAAGGGCTCTAAACTCCTAACTAGAACTATACTGGGTTAGGTGGTCCATTCCACAACATTTGTGGTTTGAGATCATTCAAATTTATTAAACCATAATTATGATATACAATTAGGTGCATCAGTAGGGAGTAATGCATGAACCTGGGTTGAGAGGCAAAGGTGAAATTCTTCAAGGACAGTAAACCCTCATGCATCTTGTTTATTACATAACCAATGTAGTCATACCCTTTGCTCACCATACGGCTTTGTGAATCCATTACTAACATAAAAATGTCAGATGTAATTCTCTCAGGACCCGCATCAATTCCCAAAACCTGGCATATCCCATATGCAATGTATTTCATGTAAAACTTCAGGTCTTTATAGGCATTTAATTTAGAGATCAGGGCTGTCTCTTCATGTTTCTCTTCCTCTTCTGAGTCATCTTTCATAGCAACAAATACAACTTCTATATCATCATCAGAATCAAATTCAGTTTCAATATTTTCAGCTATGTAACATACCTTTTTGCCTTTCATCTCGGTTGTCTCTGTTGTTGTGTCGGTAACCTCTGTTGACTCTTCTTCCATAGCTTCCATCAGATCGGTCTTTGGATCTATCATCATCTTTCTTCTATGGACATCTAGTAGTGATGTGACCAACTTCTTTACAATTAAAACATGCTAAAGGTAGCTTACCTCTATACCTTCCTTTTCCTTTGGGCAATCTTCTAGCCATAAGTGCTTCAAGCTCATCATCGGTATTGTCATCACTATCACAATTCTTACCATTCCTGCTAGACTTTCCAATCTTCAGAGAAGACATGAAAGTGGATTCAACAGAAGGAACAACATTGTTATCAAATTTGTTTAATTCAAAGGTTGTAAGTTTACCAATCAGAGTATCAAGAGTAAGGTTGGATGTAGCTCTTGTTTCATGAATTACACAAATTCTGATTGCATAAATTGGTAGAAAAGTGTTGAGAATCTTGCTTATCACTGTTTCATCATCAATTACTCCATCAGATGCTCTAATAGCATGTACCACTTCTTTTAGTCTATTTGAATATTGGACAATGTTCTCACCTTCTTTCATTCTCATATTGTCAAATCTACCTCTCAGACTTTTAGCTCGGGCTCTTTTGACATTCAGATCTCCACTGTAGATTTGTGCTAATTTATCCCACATTCCTTTGGTAGTTGTGCATGTCTTGATATCTTCAAATTCAGCATCGGTACAGGCAACAACAAGTTCCATCATAGTAACATTGTGTTCATGCTTATCCTTCAATTGATCAATAGTTAGGGGACCGGTGGGTGATTGCATGTAGCCATTTTCCATTAGCTCTAGTGCTGAGTTCCCAATTCCAGATATGTGCAGCTTCATTCTTCTTTGCCATACTGTGAAGTTCTCTTTATTCAATTTTGGTACTTCCCTCTTATACATCTTGAGACCTTTATGCTTAAGTCCTTAAAACTCTGTTCTAGGCAACCAGCGCTCTGATACCAATTGTTAGAATAACTAAGAGGGGGGTGAATCAGTTATCTAGTGTCCCAAAACAAAATGTACAATTCAAAACAATTTCTTTAATTTTTGCTCATCGGTAAGCAATAATAACTTTCACTGTCTATGCTTTTACCGATTACCAGTCTAATACTTATAACTATTTACCGATCAAATCTAACATGTAACATGTAAAGTATGATAACAAACAAATATCACAATCAACACATAACACAAGAGATTTAACGTGGAAACCCTGTAAAGGGAAAAACCACCTGGGACCGACAACCCAAAATTGTTCACTCTTTTGAAGTGAGGTCGGTTAAGACCCAACCCTGTTAAAGGTTACAAACACACTGTCAGGTGTGACCTTGTTAGAGGATTTTAGACTAGAATTTATCATCCAACTAGCATTCACTATGGGGTTGACAGGATAACAATGTTCATTCTATGAATGATACATCATAAGACTTTTAGAGTCCACTCGATTAAGAGATTTAGACTATATATGATGGTTAAATATGTAACAGTAAAATGACCTGCCTTAACACAACTTCAATTGAAGATTACATATCAATATTTAGTCCATACAAATCCTTCTGATCAATAATTCACTTCAAATTCAATATTGTATCAACTTACTATCCGTCGGTAATAGCTCTCTCTAGCTCGGTAACTGTTCTACAGCTCGGTTCTCACTAACTAGTATGATTAGAATGCATGAAAGCTTGTTTTCACAAAATTCCTATAGCTTCTTCTTCCTGGCCACTTACTAAAGAAATTATGTTCTCTTATATAGACGAGTAAATCATTTTCTTCTCCACCATCAAATTTTGCTGCTTAATCACATTCATAGATTTTTCCACTTAAAACTTTCTTGGTACTTGTGTCAATAAAATGTTTCAATTTGCTCCGTTAAATCTTCCTTGAATTTTGTCAGCCGTTGATCTTTGTAACAAACATTATCTGTTACCTTGATGTTATACTCTTGCCAGATCATCAATCTTATCAGCTAAACTAATCATTTAATTCATTTTGTTCTCCTCGGTTAACAAAGAATGCATCAATGAACACTGCTCAGTTAATACTGTGGTCAGTAGACACTACACTCCGTCGGTGTATGCTAAAAATGCTTCATTTACCGACAGCACTGCTTTGTGTCTTTCAGCTCTATACTTCATTATAGATGAATGCAACATAATAAAGTCAATATCATCAAGTCATAGACTCATCAACAAGTTACTCATTGTGTTCCTTATCCTCATCTGTCATGTACATCTTTCCTCATGTAGATTTCTCTATTCTTCATCTCTTTTCCACTTTTCTTCAGATGTCTCGATATAGTAACTTACAAGATAAGTGTTGTCAAACTAGTTGACATCAATGACAACATAATACTGATTTAATCATATTACATATCTAATTAGCAACTTCTCAGTGATCTTGTAATCACAGATCCTTCAATCAGATTCCAAATCAGTTGTAGTCCTACACCCCCCCATTACCAATTTTAAAAGAGTCCAAAAAATGATAACACATGTACTAATGGTTGATCATTTTTTTAGATTTTTAGGTTCATAATTGGTTCATTTATCCACTGTTATTGGGACATTTGTGCACAACTATTGGGACATTTGTCGACAATAATGACAATTTTAAAAGTGAATGGTTATTGGTTCATCTTTAAGTGGGTATCAAGCAACACTTTGAAATGACCACTTTTTGACCCTTCGACACTCAAAAATATCTATAGGGAATTTTTTTAATACTTGAAACTAGGAAATATTTTTTAAGGTGTCAACTCGCATACAAAGACATCCATAAAAATCACCCCGACATATACTTTAGGCTATACAGGTGCACAAAGTTAGGATGTGTGGGTCCTGCTACCCTTCTTGTAGCGTATGCAAAGTTTTTGGTAATGAGACCCCTTATTACATACATGTTTGTTTATTGGTACTAATACTAGTTATTTTTTATTTTTATTTATTTTAATGGCAACTAGAGTTTCTAGAATATATAATGTTAGTTTGGTAATCTTTTAGATTTTGATTCTATGGAAATTTTAACATCAATATCTAAAATCAAACTACATGACCTATCATTTCAATTTATTTTTTTTCACAATAATAAGAATGGAATTATATTGACAAATTTTATTTTAAATTGTAGTGATAAAATTAATTAAATGTGAGGTTTAACAAAATGTCAATGATAAAAAGATAGTTAGCTTAGATTAGTTAGTTATGGTTGCTTGTTGCTATAAATAAATAAATTTAGAAACTAAATCAAATAAAAAATAAAAAATTAATTAAGTTTTGATACTAGAAAAATGTTATGACATATGTTAAGAGATTGTTTGTAATTTCTTTGTATCCTTGTAGATTATTCAAATAAAGATCTTTGACTCATAAATTATATTATTTTTTTATACTACGTTAACTAATATTATATAAATAAATATTCATATCTAATAATACATATAGATTCTCTAGTAAATAACTTTCTCACCAGGATCTTTATTGATACTAAATGTTTGTTGAAAGGCTAATTGTACATAATCTTTCCTTTCAACTAATGTTGCATTCTTTGTTTTGAGTTTTGAGTTTTGATTAAGTCTAGCTCTATACAAAAAAAATTCAATTACCTTGAACATCATCCAAGCTCTTTTTCCAGCTAAAATATCACATATATACATCCTTATTGCATTTATTTCTTCACTTTTTGGGTACAATACTATCATATTAAATACCATCACAAAATAGTGATACAAATTTTGAACTTCAATCTACTAAGATAATTTTTCACTCAAAAATCTGATTTTAATGATTGAAAATAAATCTAACTTAGGGGAAAGGGACCAGTAGTGGCTCGGGGTCCAATAATCACTCACTCATTGTCATGCAACAAAACACCTGTAGTGGATCATTTATATACCAATAGTTGATTATTTTTTATCTTTTTTTATTCATGATTGGCCCATTTGTGCACCATTGTTGGAGATTTATGAACCATTATTGGGACATTTGTCCACAAGTACTAGTGATTTGTGGTGATTTGAGTGAGTGGTTATTGGTGCAATGGGGGTCTTGTAATGGTTGACACTTTTTTTACCACTTTTTGACCCTTACGTGCATAACATCTCCTATAGAGTGCATCGTTATTAGCCAGAGGCCAAAACCTTAGCTTCAAGTAGTTAAGTTGCATACAAAAATATTGCTAAAAAAAATCATCAAAATATGATATCATTTGCTACCTGAATTAAGGATGCAAAGTTAGCTATAGCCACTACTAGTCCCTTTCCCCTAGCTTTGCATCTTTTGTTATAATTAACTCATGATATGAGCGACACACAATGCATACGTGTGTTTAAGATAAACCAAGAGATAAACTCTCCCCAAATTAATTATTTTTAATTCATATCTATAAGGACAATGGAAAGAAGAATGAATTAAATAATCTAAGCAATGTCGGTGGATGAAGAATTCAAGCATGTGTATGTAGTAAGAAACTCAAAAAACACATGTGTAATAAATGTATTAAATTAACTAAATAAAAAATGATATTTAGTTACAGACAGATGATGGAGAAAATGCAAAAATTGTCAAGAGATAGTTTGACATTGTTTTTATCTTTTTAGATAATTTAAATGAAGATATAAATTACTCATAAAATAAATTATTTGTTGTTCTAATTTATAATTACAATTATGAAACCAAACTCTATGAATTCCAAGTCATATTTAGTGTGTAGATGACCTTGTAAGTCACAAACTCATTCTCATTGATTTTAACACTCTAGTTTTTTTGTCTCACTTTTTTGTATAGACACTTCTAAGGAGTGACAATATTTAGATACACTTTTTTAAATTTACTAGATTGCAATGATAAACTTCTCTTTAGTCAAAAAATATAAATGAGTTGACTAACTACAACTCTAAGAAAATATTCAAACTCAACAATATAGAAATAGTGGACCTAGGATGGTGTGTTATAAATGCTCTAATTCATATAAGTTTTTCTTGAGAAAAACTTAGTTAAGAATTAATGATAAATAAAATAATGACCCATTAGCTACTCCGAGGTCTATCAATAATTTTCTTGGATCCTTTAGTCTTAAAGAAAATTTATCTCTATTGTGATTCTCCTCTACTCCTCCTCCAGCTTCTAATTTGGGGTATGATGAGGACTTTGAATGGAAAGTGATTGGAGAAAAGGATAAAAAGAAAAAAGAAACCAGATATGGGAAGTGATTCCAAACTAGGAAGACTAACACACAAAGATAGTAGAAAGAGGGATATAGAGAAAGATGTAGCAATTGGAAAACAATGAATGATTGATGGGTTCTATGATATTAAAAAGAAAAGGAAATGAAAACTTCACTCAATTCTAGAGTGGAAGGGCAACCCAAAATGGGTTTGTGTAGAGTAAGGTTGTTAAAATTTATTAGGTTAATTATGAAGATATTGTCTTCGAACCTAAGAGGCTTAAATAGTCATATCAAAAAGTGTATGTTGAAGTGTTCTATTCTAGATAACAAAGTTGATATTTTGATTTTGCAAGAAACAAAAATGAAAAAGGAAGGATTTAAGAAGGCTGTGAATCATATTTGGACCACTTTCCTATAGTGATGCAGATGGTGCTTCTAGTGGCCTCACGACCTTATGTAATCCTTGCAAACTTGTTGGGACCTTATGTATCATTCTTCTAACCATAGTTTAATCATAACTTTCAAGTCGTTAAGTTTTGGTATCTCTTGTAATTTGATCAATATATATGCCCCTAATGTCACATCTACTAGGAAAAATTTGTGGGACTATTGTGATTGTCACCCAATGTTTGAGTACTTCTAGATGGATGTTTGGAGGTGATCTCAATTCCCCTTTACACCCCTCGAAACAATATGGGGGCATGGAAGAATTCAATGAAAGTATGCTTGCTTTGTTTGATTTCCTTTCTATCACTAAGTTGATTGACATTAAACTTCAAGGTTCCAATTTCACTTGGTCAAACAAGAGACAAGGTAAAAACCTTATCCAAGTCAGACTAGCTAGATTCTTTGTCTACCCTAACTAGTCTAATCCTATTGATTTCTCCCTTTTCTCCCAACCTGAGATTTCCTCAGGTCATAATGCTATAATTCTTGATTAGAGTGAGGATAGAAAGAAAGGTCCTTTCCCTTTCAAATTCAAGATCATGTGGACCTCTCATCTTGAGTGCAAGAGCCTGGTTGAGGAATAGTGGAATACTCATTTCTCAGGTTCTACGATGGTTCAAGTCGGCAAAAAACTTCAATTCATTAGAGAAAAAGTGAAAGGGTGGAACAAGACCTCCTTTGGAAATATTTTTAAAGGGAAAGAAAAGGTAGCAGCTAACCTTAAAACAATACAAAGTAGAATGGAAAAATGAGAACAAGATGATGAGATTTGCAAAGAGGAGAGAGTCCTAAGAGAAAGGTGGATTATACTAAATAAACAGGAGGGGGTGTTTTGGAAATAGAAGTCCAGAATCTAATGGCTTACTAAGGGGGATAAAAATACAAAATTCTTCCATATGTCAACCCTTAAACATATAAGTTGAACTCGAATCAAGGGGATTTAGTTTCCTAATAGAGACATCATAGAGGAGGAAGAAGAAATTGTTTACGTGGTTTTTAGATCTTTTATTGACCCCCATGCTAGTGGTAATGTTTCTTTCTTTGATCGCAATAGTCTGCTAGAGGTCACTCCCACCCTAATCACTGAAGATGGTAATAGAAACTTAGCTAAATAGATAACTTTCCAAGAGGTGGAAGATTTGGTGTTCTCTTTTGGTTCTTTTAACTTAGCCCCTATGCTTGATGGATTCCCACTGACTTTTTTCTAACTCTACTGGGACATTGTGGGTGCTGATATTTTTAACAAGGCTGCTAAAATAATCAAAATCTACCTTCATTTCTCAAAATTAGAAAGGTTTCGTCAAAGGAAAAAACATTCTTGATGTGGTTATCACCACTCATGAGATTATTAATTATATGGAAGATAGTAAAAATTAGGTATGATTCTTAAACTGGACATCTTGAAGGCTTATGATAGGGTGACCTGGGAATTTCTATTTGTTGTTTTGAATTAGTATGGGTTTACTGGTAATTTTTTAAAGATGATTATGGAATGTGTGCTACAAATATGTATTTAGTTCTCATAAATGTTTCCCCTAAGGTATTTTCTCTATGGGAAAAGGGTTAAGACAAGGGGACCACATTTCCCCATATTTATTCATTATTGTTGTTAAAGTGTTGGGCCACAATATCTAATTAAATAAGGACATGAATAAGTTGAAAGGTGTAAAGGATGCCTCCCACCTTGAAACCTGATCTCACCAACAATGTTTTGATGATACTATCCTTTTTGGGGAGGCATACTTGGGTCTGAAGCTAATAAATGGAGGGAAATTCTTGAGAAGTATGCCAAGATTTCAGGACAACAAATCAACTACCATAGAAGGAAACTCTACTTCTTCCGTGTTAGTGAAGCTCTCCAATCTAAGATAAATAATTCCATAGGCTATAATGTTGCTTCCTTACCTGACTCTTATCTAGGTTTGCCTCTCACTACCAAATTTCCCTCTTTTTCCTATTGGAATTTAGCCTCATCAAAAGATTCCAAAAAAATTTTGTGGGATGGAAAGGTAAAATATTAAACCATCTAGGAAAAATCTAAATTCTCAAATCTGGCCTCCAAAGTATCCTAGTTTATTTCCTTTCCCTTTTCAAAATCCTTGGCTCAGTGGATGATAGCATTAAGAAGTTGCAAAAGAGATTCTTGTGGATAGGTACTAAAGAAAAAATGATAATTGCTCTAGTCAAATGGGACATAGTGTGGACATCAAAGAGGACTGGAGGTATCAATATTAGGAAAATAAGACCCTTTAATAGAACCCTTATTTCCAAAATGGGGTGGTTGCTTCTAGAGAATGGTAAAGAATGGGTTAACCTTATTAGGGCCAAATATTTTCAATAAGAACAAAACCACATTGTGGAGCTGACCAAAAGAGCAGTTAAAATTGAGATTTTTGAAACCATGATGAGGAAATTCCCCTTGACAAGGCCTTGCTTGATATTACTCCTCAGAAAAGAAAAATTGTTTCCACCAAACCCACCTCTTCAAAGGCAAAAAAAACCAATAAAAAGGTGTAAAGGATGATCCCTATTATAGATATTGATAAAGAAGAGGATAAGAATGAGGATATAAAACAAATGGAGGAACCTAAGCATGAAGGAAGTTTGGGGGAAAGAAGGTCTTCATGTCTTTGCAATAAGGAATACAAGGGTAAACAAATAGAGGAGGAAGTGGTTCCTGAGATGGACATGGATTACTATGAGTCGGATGAGGAAGAATATTCTACTAAGAATATTGAAGATGAGGATTATGTTGCTAAGCCTGAAGAGCACAAATAAGAAGAAAAATAAATATATATAGAGATAACTATTAAAGTGGATGAGCTGGAGGATATGATTAATATGGTATCTAATTCCCCTATCCATATTGGTAATGATCCCCTGGAGAACATTACCACCTTCCCCTATTCTAGAAGAGAAAAGTGCTATCGATAATATCCAAAGTCAAATTGATGATTTGCAAAAATTATTTGCTACTCTTTAAAGTTTTTCTACTACTTTTTTGCTTAATAATGATCAATTTAATGATGCAATTTTCTCACTCTATAGAGTGGTTGATGGGATTATGAAGATGGTTCTATTTGGAATTTTCACTGGAAAGCACATGCTGAAAAAAGTGGTGAAGAATAAGAAAGAAAGCCAGACAAGTGAGGAAGAACAACATAACGAGGACAATGAAGACTGGAAAAGCCTTATCAAGAGTCTTTCTAAAGACTGGGATAGAATCGCTAGGTCTAATGAAATTGAATGTTGGTACTCTTTTGTTTTTGGTTTTGATGCTCTGTTTAGGTAATATGATAGTTTTAAACTTAAGTTTGTTATTTTGGAACATTTCAAAGTTACCTTTTGGTAGTTTCAATAACTTGGTAGGAGAAACATTACCTCTTTAATATGTCTAGTGATGTTAAATCCTAATAGTATTATGGTGTGTAGTAGTAGTAGTAGCATTGGGAACTCTTTGAAGGTGATTATTTTGTTTTTTGATTAATTTTGGGGGTTGAGGTTTTTGGCTTTCTCTCGGCTATAGTGGCCTTGATTAGGGATTCTGGTGTTGTTTCTTAGTGTTTCTTTTTTATTTTATGGAATCAAGGCCCTCTCCCTACAGAATTAGTAAAAACATAGTTAAGCATTAGATTATCTCCCTTAATACATGTTAGATTTTGGCCTATGTCTGAAAATAAAAATTGTAGTGATGTATTAAATTAAACACATTTATATGAGTTGAGATGATGGTTGAAAAGGTGAAAGCATATTTTTAATGTCATAACACAATATATAATTCATTTGACCACAATTTTAATTCTATTGAATTTTAATTACTCTCTAATTTTGGATTGAGAATCCAAATTAAGACTTTGATGTTCTATAACTACACAATTGTGATCACCACCATTGGCAAACTCCACTTCAATAATATTTTTAACAACTTTATATTTCTAACTTTTGATTAAAAAATAGTAGAGTTTATCTAGAGAAGGATCTTTATATATTTGAAAACATAGCTACAAGTTCTATTACTTTGTAAACCTAACTAGTGATTTAAGAGATACAATTAATTGGATTGATAAACCAAGTATTGTTGTACACTTTTTTTAAAAAATATTATTTTTTGTATTCTCTCTCATTTACTCACATTCTTAAACTAGTTTCAAAGTTGGAAATATCAAACATTAAATAATTATAATTTTTATTTTAACATTTAAATATAAAGTATAAATTTACGATGGTAAATATGCAAAAATGAATGTGAACATGTGAAAATGAGCAAGAAAAATATTTGTATGAAATTTGATTAGAATAATATTGAAAATGTGAATGTAATTATAAATTTTAAGAATGTAAAATATTACTATAAGCTAGTAAATAATGTTGTTTTGTTTTCCTCACAATATTCCTATTTAAATGTAAAATATAAACCCCATGTTCCATCATCTATTCACCCAATGATTTATATGGAAAGTCTCCTTGTGTGAACATTAGGATCCTTATCAAATCTTTATCTAATCCATTAATCTTCAAATAAATAGAAAATAAGAACATTGGATTACTTGCTATCTAAATGACCACTTATCAATAATATAAGAGAAGATCTATAAGTTTAGATTATGGTAAAGAAAAATAAAAGCATGTTGAACAATTTTTGTTGCGATGAAAAGTTAAATTATAATTATAAAAGAAAAAGATTGACAATACACCTTACAAGATTCATTGATGGTATTTACTAGCATCAAACACCAAATCATTATCTCCATAATGCACACTTCTCACATAATGTCATCCATCCAAGCTACATGTAGCATGATTTCAACACTAGGATAGGGTTTTCAACAACTTTATAAACTCAAAATTGAATCCTCCAATTATTCCATTAACTGCATTCAATTGATGCAATAGATTATGATTTAGGCCTATGAGACTTCTTACTTTGCTTAAAACCTCTTGATAGCTTTGCAAAATCTCTATGATGCTTGGGAAACCTTTAGTACAACCTATTACACCTCATACATAGTCTTGTGTTGTACACATCCCTATCTTTCCTTACACTTTGATAAAGCCAATATATTGTATTAACTATTTATATGAACTTTGTTACAAGTAGTGGTTGTCGTTGTACCAAAAGATTGACTTGTTAATGCCTGATACAACCACTAGACTTATAGAAGACACAGGAGGTGGTTAAGCCATGTCACAAATCTAGAGGGGAGTGCTGACCATTTTTCCAACAATATCCCCCTAGTGTTACCCGAGGGGATTTGAACCTATGACCAAGCTCTGATACGACTTGTTACAAGTAGTGGTTGTCATTGTAGCAAAAGATCAACCTGTTAATGCCCGATACAACCACTAAACTTATAGAAGACACAGGAGGTGGTTAAGCTTGTTGGATATTGCCAATGCATGGGTGGTGATTGAGACATGTAATACATTTAATCACTATGTTACTGAATGGCCAATCATACTGTGGTCATTTGTGTTTTGTCACTAATGTCAACATATGCTTTTATGAAGGAACCAGACTAGTAATCACAGTGTACGGTAAGTGTATGGATGTTTCAGATGCTATGAAGTTAGATAAGAGTTCAGGTGGATGTTGTGATCTTATATATGTGACCGCATCATTATGTATTTCATATTAAGAAAGTTACAGTTCTTTTGGTTAAGACTGGTCACTAGACTGTGACAGTGAGAATTGACAGAGTTAGCCTCTAAGTTTTTGATATATATTTCAAAGGGACTGGATTAAAGGTATGAAAAATTGAAGGATGATGGAAGAGGTACTGATAGATGTTCATTGGTCAGTGCAAGTTACAGAGTGATTGGTGATGTCATCTGTGGTGTGTGCTCTGGTGATGGCTTATTCTAAAGTCAACTCAGGGAATGAAGCGTGTATTTTGTTTGGCAAGCATAAATCAAGGATGCCAGTCCTTAATTGTTGTAATGTAATCATTGTAAACTTGTTTTAGATACCATGTGTATCTTAGCAAGGGTTTATGTAATAATTTATAATTAGGAAAGCCTTATGAGCTGACCTGATCTTGGTAAAATGTGATAAGGTATAAATGAAAGGTCTTTTCTTTGGAAAAGATATGGATGGAATATATGTGACATAGAGAGGTTGTAAAAGTTGTGAGCTTGAGTCTTTTTCATGTAGAGCAGAGGTTTACTGGTGTACTTAATTGGAACTGATCAAGCAAAGGCAGTTGTTGGAAAACAATTCAAAAAGATTGTGTATTTATTCATATACATCTGTTGTGACCTAGTGAGTTCTGAAGGTGGATTTAACCTTCTTTGGGCAGTGAGTCCTCTTTTTTCCTTGACTCCTAATAGGGTATGTCCTCTAACAAGGACTATGTACTGTAATGTTTCAATAAGCTCCTAACATAGTTATATCTTTTAACAAGGATTACTATACTCTCAGTACATCATTAGTGGGTGCTAATTCCCACCGGGTTTTTTACCTTTAACAAGGTTTCCCCGTAACCAAAATATTGTGTTATTGTGTTGGCATTCATTGTGTTCATTAGATCTGATATTGTTGAGCTTAAAATTTAAAGTTTAAGATTCTATCATACAACTAGTTCACCCCCCCCCCCCCCCTCAGTTGTATTGTGGACTGTTATTCTTAACAATTGGTATCAGAGCTTGTGGTCCTTAGAGAGAAAGCTTAACATCTTGAGGTGATCTTGGAGATGACATTCTATAGGAAGGAAAGTCCTAAGTTTGATCTTGAAAACTTTGATAGTTGGAAAAACAAGATGTGAACACATCTGCTATGTATGGGCATAGACTACTGGATTATTGTGAAGAAGAAGGAATCTTTGAAGGCTAAGAATGACTTGGAAACAGCTGATGAGGATGAAAAGAAGTTATTTTCATGCAATATGGTCACAAGAGAAGCATTGATCAATGCACTATCTGAGGGTGAGTTTACTTAAATTAAAGACCTAGATTTAGCACATGATATTTGGAACAGACTAGAGGCACTCTATGAAGGAGACAAGTATACCAAACAAGCAAAATTGCAAAATTGGAAGACAAAGATGGAGAAGCTACAAATGAATGAAGATGAATTAGAGCCTATGTTCAAAGGGTTACAAAAGTTGTAGGTGGAATCAGAAATTGTGGAGGCACTTATGATGAAGATGAAGCTATTGCAAAGATTCTCAGATCTCTAACTCCTACTTAAAAATTCAAGGCAATGTCAATTCAAGAAACTATACCCCTGACTCCAAACTTTAGCAGAGAGATGTTGATTGCAAAGTTAAATACCTTTGAATCTGTGGAATTAGGAGAAGCTGTACCTAAAGTTGAATCTACATTTAGGGCATCCGCACATAAGAAAGTATCCGCTCTTCCGAGCACAAGCAAATAAGACCTGAAAGAAGAGCTTGGTGAGTATGCTGAAGAATGGGAGAAGATAATGGAAGAAGAAAAGAAGATGGAAGAACTTGTTGCACTGATTTCTAGAAGAGAGAAAAGAGGTAAGGGAAAATTTGAAGGCAAATTACCTTTGAAATGTTTTTCATGCAATAAGATAGGTCATTTTGCATCTAGATGTCCTACAAGAGTTCCTAAGTACAAACCTAATTATGCAAAGATTAGAAGAGACAAAGAATTTTATTATTCTAGTGAAGGAATTTTTGATGATGATTTAGACGATGAAGAGATTCAATTTTTTCTATTAAAGATGAACCTATTCATGAAGAAAAAGCCTTAGTATCTCATGTTGACAAGAAAACTGAATGGATAATTGATAGTGGATGTTCTCATCACATGACTGGTGATAAGAACAAGTTTTTTAAATTAGTAAATTATGATGGAGGTGTTGTAAGGTTTGGGGACAATGTCCCAAAGTCCATCATAGGAGTTGGATCCATCACTCTGGACAGAAAGACTAATACAGACAATGTACTACTTGTTGAAGGACTGAAACACAATTTGTTGAGTGTTGGACAGTTAATGGATAAAAAATTTTAGTTAATTTTTGTTAATGGTAAATGTTTTATCAAAAACAAGGAAGGAAAATTGATTGCTACCAGTTCGAGAGCTAGAGGCAATGTATTTGAACTAAACACATTTGGAGCCTCTTGTTTTGTTGCAAAGGTAGATGATAGCTAGTTATGGCATATAAGATTTTGTCATGTTAACTTTGATAACATTGTGAAGGCAAGTATGGTTAATGCAGTAAGAGATCTACCAAAGATTGTGAAATCTTCTAACACTGTATGCAGAGAATATGTTATGGGAAAGCAAACTAAAAGCAGTCATAAAAGAAAAACATTTACATCAAAAGGAAAGTTGGATCTGGTACATACAGATCTATGTGGGCCTACAAGAAAAAAGTCATACTATGGTGAAAGGTATTTTATACTCTTTGTTGATGACTTTTCTAGAATGATGTGGGTTACTTATTTGAGAGAGAAATCAAAAGCATTTGACAAATTCAATTTGTTTAAAGAAAAAGTAGAGAATGAATCAGGACTAAAAATTAAGTGTTTAAGATCAGACAAAGGTGGAGATTTTACATCAAATTTATTTAAATCATAATGTGAAGAGCATGGGATAAAAAGACAAACATCTGCTCCTAGGACTCCACAATAGAATGAGATAGCAGAGCGAAGAAACAAAACTATACTTGATGCTTCCAGGACAATGCTGATTGAAGGAAATGTATCTCATGTACATTGGAGAGAGGCTATTGGAACAACAGTATACAAATTAAACAGAATTCAAATCAGAGATGGCACAAGTAAGACTCCCTATGAACTATGGTTTGATCATACTCCTACTGTAAAATATTTCAAAATTTTTGGTAGCAAGTGTTACATCAAGAGGGATGATGAGATAGGGAAATTTGATGCTAGAAGTGATGAAGGTATCTTCCTTGGTTACTCTGTTAAAAGCAAGGCATACAAATGTTTCAATCTAAGATTAAGGAAGATGGTTGAAAGTAACAATGTAAGAATAGATGAGAAATTTTAGATACAAGAAAGAATGTATGACAACAGTCAGATGTCAGAAGTAAAAGAAACCACTACTGTTGCCGAAGAAGAAGAACTTGTTGAGGAAGAAAGTGAAAAAGAATCTTGTGATGCTAATATAAGCAAGACTACTAAAACTCCTAAAACTCCAAGGTATGTAAAAAATAACCATCCTAAAAATCAAATTATTGGTGATACCAGTCAGGGAGTGTTAACTAGATCTAAAGCTAGAGAAGAAATTTGTTTGATTTCTCAAGTTGAGCCAAAAACTACAGATGAATCCTTTAAAGATGAATCTTGGATAAATGCCATGAAAGAAGAATTGGATCAGATAAAGAAAAATAATACTTGGGAATTGGTTCCAAGACCAAAAAATAAAAATGTTATAGGAACAAAATGGGTCTTTAGAAACAAAATGGATGAAGAAGGAACAATTGTAAGGAACAAAGCAACACTAGTGTGTAAGGGATACTCACAACAAGAAGGCATAGACTTTGAAGAAATATTTACTCATGTTGCTAGAATAGAGGTAGTAAGATTATTCTTATCTTATGTTGCACACAAAAACTTCAAAGTGTATCAAATGGATGTTAAATCTGCATTTCTGGATGGAGATCTTGAAGAAGAAGTATACATAGAACAACTAGATGGATTTCCTCTATGCAAAGACAAAGACATGGTGTGCAAATTGAAGAAAGCCCTATATGGGTTGAAACAAGCTCCTAGGACTTGGTATGCAAGGTTGGACAAGTATCTACTTGGACTTGGATTCATAAAAGGTAATGTGGACAGTAATTTGTATTTAAGAACTATTGAAGATGGAATCCTGATAATAGAAGTATTTGTGGATGACATTATCTTTGGAGGTAATGATGATCTATGTAAGAAGTTTGCTAAGGAAATGGAAAGTGAATTTGAGATGTCCATGATAGGTGAAATGGAATTCTTCCTTGGACTACAAATAACTTAGAATGAGAATGGAATTTTCATTTCTTAGACCAAGTATCTCAAAGAATTACTTAAGAAATTCTGTATGGAAGATTGTAAACCAGTAGGAACACCTATGGTGACTGGAAACAAGCTAACAATTAACGATGAATCAAAATTTGTTTTTCAAACTTTATATAGATCAATGGTTGGAGGACTACAATATCTGACTCATACCAGACCAGATATTTCTAATGCTATTGGAATTGTGGCTAGATATCAGGCAGAACCTAAAGAGACACATCTAGCTGTTGTGAAAATGATACTGAGGTATCTCAGAGGAACCATAGACTATGGTTTATGGTATGACAAGAATGATAGCTTTGAACTTCATGCCTATACTGATGTTGGTTGGGCAGAAAATATTGATGACAAAAAAAGTACTAGTGGTGGTGCATTTTTCCTTGGGAAAAAGTTGGTTTCTTGGCTAAGTAAGAAACAAGATTGTATAGCACAATCTACTATTGAATCAGAGTATGTTCCCTACTGCTATAAATTACACTCATATTATTTGGATGAAACAAATGCTGACAAACATTGGAATAACTTTTGAAGAGCCTGTGGTTATTCATTGTGACAACACTAGTACAGTAAACATGTCAAAGAATCTGATGATGCATTCTAAAACTAAACATATTTCTATCAAGTATCACTTCTTGAGAGATAAGGTGGCACAAAAATAAATCAAATTAGAATATATCAGTACAAAAGAGAAGATTGCAGACATCTTCACAAAGCCACTACCGAAAGATACCTTTGAATATCTCAGAGGTATGCTAGGGGTTCAAGCCTTTCTTATTCAAAACCAAATGATGAAGAGATGCATCAGTCCAGAAGTATTCAGAGCCTTATCATTTTTTGGACTGGATGTAGGGATCTACTCCTTAGGGGGATTGATTGTGGAAGAAAGTGTATATGTGAAGGTAGTTGAAGGCTCATGGCACCCTTTGCCATTGCTGTCAAAGGGGGAGTGTTGCTATGAGAAAATCTCTACTATTTGGGGAGATTGTTCAGTTGAAGGACTTTGGATCGATATAACTTTGGGATAAGATTTTCCCATATGTTGACATCAATGCCAAAAGGGGAGATTGTTGGATATTGCTAATGCATGGGTGGTGATTGAGACATGTAATATGTTTAATCACTACGTTATTGAATGGCCAATCATATTGTTGTCATTTATGTTTTGTCACTAATGTCAACATATGCTTTTATGAAGGAACCAGACTAGTAATCACAGTGTACGGTAAGTGTACGGATGTTTCAGATGTTGCGAAGTTAGATTAGAGTTCAGGTGGATATTGTGATCTTATATCTATGATCTCATCATTAAGTATTTCATATTAAGAAAGTTACAGCTATTTTGGTTAAGACTGGTCACTAGATTGTGACAGCGAGAATTGACAGAGTTAGCCTCTAAGTTTTTGATATATCTTTTAGAGGGATCAGATTCAAGGTATGAAAAATTGAAGGATGATGGAAGAGGTACTAATAGATGTTCATTGGTCAGTGCAAGGTATGGAGTGATTGGTGATGTCCTTTGTGGCGTGTACTCTGGCGATGGCTTATTTTGAAGCTGACTCAGGGAATGAAGCGTGTGTTTTGTTTGGCAAGCATAAATCAAGGATGTCGGTCCTTAATTGTTGTAATGTAATCATTGTAAACTTGTTTTAGATACTGTGTGTATCTTAGCAAGGGTTTATGTAATTGTTTATAATTAGGAAAGCCTTATGGGCTGACCTGATCTTGGTAAAATGTGATAAGGTATAAATGAAAGGTCTTTTCTTTGGAAAAGATATGGATGGAATATATGTGACATAGAGAGGTTGTAAAAGCTATGAGCTTTAGTCTGTTGCATGTAGAGTAGAGTTTTATTGGTGGACTTCATTGGAACTGATCAAGAAAAGACAGTTGCTAGAAAACAATTCAAAAAGATTGTGTATTTCTTCATATACACCTGTTGTGAACTAGTGAGTTCTGAAGGTGGATTTAACCTTCTTTGGGTAGTGAGCCCTCTTTGTAATCAGGGTATGTCCTCTAACAAGGACTATGTACTATAATGTTTCAATAAGCTCCTAACAGGGCTATATCTTCTAACAAGGATTACTATACTCTCAGTACATCATTAGTAGGTGCTAATTCCCACCGGGGTTTTTACCTTTAACAGGGTTTCCCCGTAACCAAAATATTGTGTTATTGTGTTGGCATTCATTATGTTCATTGGATCTGATATTGTTGAGCTTAAAATTTAAAGTTTAATATTTTGTCATACAACTAATTCACCCCCCCTCTTAGTTGTATTGTGGACTGTTATTCCTAACAAAGCCATGTCACGAATCTCGAGTGAAGCACTGACCATTTTTCCAACAAACTTTACAACAATACAAATATGATATCTCACCTACAATACTTTATACAAACTTTACAACTATCCAAACCTGATATCTCATCCACAATGTTTATGTTGAACATTTACATTATATTCATCTATATACATTTGATCTGTCATTCTCTCAAAGAAATTTTAATTAACAATGCTTGCACTTGAATTCATTATTGTTGTTTATAACCTCTTTTATGCACTACATTTCTTTTGTCACTATTTAGAAGAAATTTTTCTCACTTTTCTCTATTTACTTAAGCTTTTCATAAAATTTGAATCATGGGCATTGAGTATTAGTACATTATAAGAAACATTTAGACCCATTTAAAGAAACATATTCTGGAAATGATTATTTACATAATTCACACACCATCAAAGAGAGAAAATACATTTGAATGTCAATATTTATTAACTCAAATCTAAAATATAGCTTCTTCCAAATATTTACAATTCAATCATAGGGTTTGAACCATCAAGCTAATTTTTGGGCACTGTTATGTTCTCTTTCTTTCCCTTGTACGTTGTTGTCTTTCCTTTTTATCTATTTTTCTCTCCTATGCTCTCTTCTTAGTTCTTTTTTTATCCCAAAACAAAAATTCCTCCTAAAACAATTATGCAAAGCTCAAAAAATCCTGCCAAAAGGTTGTAACAACCAAAAAAAACTTCATTAATTGCATGGCATTTGATATTCTAGTGTTTATAACTCCTGCTCAAGGCTTGCATTTCAAATTTTCTATGTCAACCTTATTTATGAGCTTGTATGGGTGTGTATGTAGCTTCAAAAAGAAAAAAAGAAAATCTAGATTTAAAACCATTTTTCTTGTTGTACGATTGCAGTGAAGTCAATGACAAAATAAAAAAATGCTTTTATAAACTATTTATTAAAACAATATATAACCTGAATCAATAAAAGGTAGTAAAGTATTCTCATCCGCCAATGCCTCATTCTCAATCCCACTCCATTTTCCTCTATCGATTGACAGATATTTTCCTAGGCAACCAATGGGATCATTCTTTTTCCTTAGTGTCATTCCAAAACAATTATCTAATGATGTGCCCTAAAATATCAATCACTTCTTGGGAAGCCTAAGCTATGGCATTGGCAATGTAGATAGTACAACTCATAGCATCATATCTTCCCAACAAAGGAAAGTCATTTCCTTTGTAGGATCTTGATTTGGTAGTGCAATTGTCAACTAGTTGATTCCACAATCTTGTTTTGTTTAAGCCTACAAACAAGGGGAGATCAAGGAACTTACCCTAGAGTTTCACTAGTTTGAGGTTCATACTTCTTGCAATGCCTCTCTGCTTCTGTGGAGCAGCATTGAAGAATAAAATATTTGATTTCTTCCAATCAATTCTCAACCTTGAAGTCAAACAATATTTGTCTAGGGATTCATTGATTACCACCACCTCCTTTCTACTGGTGACTTTGAACAACACAATATCGAGTCTATATATTTTTTATGTGACAGGGTCCTTGTCACAAGTAACTTTGATGCCAAACCAATCACCTCTCGTAGTTCCCCCTTTGATACTATGCCCTAATGCCTTCACGATAATAATGAGAGGAAGGGAGATAGAGGATCTCCTTGCCAAATGCCACAAGATGCCTAAAATATGCCATATGGGGTCTATTTACCAAGATAGAGACTCTTAGATTTTAAATGCAACTTTTTATCCATTTTTTCCAATTCATCCCAAAGCCAAATTTTAGGAGCACTTATGTCCAAAAAAAAAAACCTATCCACCTAATCATATGCCTTCCTGATGTTCACATTAGAACTATTTTCTCAACTATAACCCTTCAAATAGTGCTAATGGCCTCGTAAGAAAAGATGATCCCCTTGAAGATAGAATACTTAAGTGAGAAGTTGATATGCTCTTCGTAAATGATATTATTGAGAATGCCCTTGAGACAATTAGCAAACAATTTTGTGATGATCTTGTAGATTGTATTGCAAAGGGAGCTTGCCCTGAAATCATCCATCAATACCACCTTAAAAATTTTGGAAATTAGTGTTATAAAGGTGTTATTGATATTTGAATTTGACTAATGATGAAGCAAACCAAATCAATGTAATACATTTGAAGTTATAATGAACGATTTGGTTCTTCCAATAGAAGACTAGAAACAAAATGGGAGAGTGTGACAAAATAAAGTTTTGAGCTTCATAAGAAATCAACTCCAAAGGAGGTTTGCGTATCAAATCATCATTAATAAGCTTATGCTTGATAGCGATTCGAGGCTTAAGTTGGCCTATCTTGTGACAACATGGATGGAGCCTGAGCATAATAAGCTAGTAACATGGATATCATTAAAATCTTTGATTTTGATATCAAAGAATACTATGTTGTGATTGTGAAACATGTATATGACGGTTAATACCATCAAACCTTTGAGGAAATTGTGCTTACAATACCTTCTTTCCCATTCTGGGGTCCATCATGAAATAGATAGGTTCAGGAATTTCTTTGTTGTGCTTATGTTCTGTTGTTTCCCCTATGGTGACCAAAGGTGTAGTGGTATGTGCTCTAGTTGATGGAAATGTGGTACTCTAGCTATTGGTGGAGCTAGGGAAATGTTTCTTTTTGCTAAATGCTTGATGAATGAGCCTACATTGTCTTCAGGCCTTTGTAGTTGGATGGTGAAAGAAGTTGTTAAAGTTGGGTTTCTTTTTTGTCTTTTTGTTTGGACTGTCCATTTTATCCGGTAGGGATAGTGGCCTTATTTTCTCAATCGTCTGTTACAGCTAGTCATTAGCTAGAAGTTTTCAAGAGCTTGTTATAGTTTGTGGTTTTTGGTTATTGATTGCAGCTGGTCTGGGGCTACTCGGTTGGCCATTATGGTTACTTGAAACTTTTTTTTCTCTTTCCTCTTTTACGATTTCTTTAGAGGTGGAAGCATCTCTTATGGAGGTGGACATTTGCTTCATGAAAAAAGACCTATTCGTAACTTTATATTGGCTTTTCTTTTTTTGGCTAGTTTGATGTGGATTAGAATTGTGGTGTTCTTTCCTTTTAGTTGGTATCTTCTTTTTCTACTACTATAATGGCAAACTTATTTTATATTTAGGTGGAAAGGAGTTGTGCAGTGGGAAAGTGGATCCTTAGTTGGGGAAAGGTTTTCTTGTGCTAATGGAGGGTTTGAAAGTGGCATGTTGTCTAACTAGGAAGACCAATTATTTTGTTGTCATTGTTCATTTCATGGTCTTGATGTGTAACAACTAGCACCTTTGTTGATGTGTTGTATGTTTCTTGACAACCCCTTGGATGTGGTGTAAGGGTCAACCCCCTTGTCAAGCTACTTTTATAAATAAAAAACATAGGATATTGAAAATAATCTTTCACCATTCACTTCATTTTGAATTCCATTCCTTGAGATAAGTTTTCATGTTTGCTCATGTTTGTTTAGGCCCACTTACTAAGACTAGAAGTTTAAGTTTTTTGGCTTGTTTACATTTTGACTTTCCTACACCTTTGAAGTGTCATCATGGGCCCCAACACACCTAAAGAAACCTAGAAAACAAAAGAAAAACACCATTTTTTTATGATGCAAGATTGTCCTGACACCATGAGTTTCTCCTATGTCAACGAGAGGTTTTGGAAGAGTAATCGTATAAATAAGTTATGCAACTAGAAAGTAAAAAATTAACAAGTAATGAGGAAACTATCCCATAAAATAGATTATTTCATTCACATATTCTCCATTAGATCTCATGCACAAAATCAAGGATTTCTTGGTACAAAAGAGGTAGATCCAATAAATGACCATACTACTAGATCACTAAAACTCCCTATTTCTAGTTATAAGTAGATCTCATAGATTTAGCCACTATAAAATTTGAAAATGGAGATATATTACAAAAAAATGTAAAAGATGATATTCTTAAACATGTGAAAATAATAAAAGAACACCATATAAAATTAATCACAACAATCCATTATTATATACCACAACTAGTAGAGACACCTCAACATTAGCAAAACAAAATTTATAGCAAATAACATATGGATTGCTAACATCAATTGAAAGCTAGATAGATATAATCAAATAACTTGTGTATAGTCATAAACAGAACATAGATAGTTTGAAGATATAAGAAAAAGTATTTAAATGTGCCTAATAAGTTAGGAGTTGAAATTAAAACATATAAAGGATTACAAATAATATCATTAAACTATACCAACTTTTATCTAGGATGAATAACCTCTACCAAAGTTCAAACGAAAATGTATATTCAAAATCAAATTATATGAGCATCCACAAGTTATAGTGCAGTTTTGAGTGCTTAATATTAAGCTTTTTCTTGTATTTCATCTAAGGACTTGACTCTTATTCCATGTATAATAGCTCATATGTTTACTTCACCACTAGCAGAATGAATTAAACCTCTTCTCCAGAATAATGAAATGTTAGGTCATAATAGATATAAAGCGGAAAAAGGTATATATTGTGTAACTCATATTATTATCAAGTAGGTATGAATTTATATATTTAGAAAAATATTAATTTTAGTAAAAGATGTATTTCAAGCTTGACTTTTATAATATTCTAACTATTATTATATATGTTGTATAGGTTTGAAGCTATTAGCATGAAGATAACAAGTAGTTGAGATAAAATAAATCAAATATATAAAAATAGCATATTTTCAAGTGTCCAATCTTGACTTTTGGCAAGTGAATGTCTAATGAATATACTTAACTAGTATTCTACTTATAATATATAATGGAAAGACCTATCTATTCTCTAAAATAGGAAAATGTTAGATCATAAGAGTTGTAAATTATAAAAAGTTATATTTAATTTTTGTAACTCATACGGCTATTATAATTATGGACATGTGTATGTTTAAGCAAATGATTAATTCTAGTACAATGTATTGTAGTTTCTTTCAAGTTAATTACAAAAATAACAAATGATAAATATGTAAGTTTTATTTATGAAAGGTCAATTTTTTATGATGATTAAAATAATCCTTCTATTAATTAATAAAATATATTCTATAAAGATAATTATTGTTTTAATACATAATTTAGAGAAAATAAATTAATTAAATTTTATGAATATAAAATTTTAACAAATATAGAATTGAAAATGATAAACATATTTAAATTAAATGTTTATAAATTTAAATAATAATATGTGTATTTAATTTTAGTTTTGATGTGGAATATGATTATGTAGTACTTAAGTGATTTATCATTTTGTAGAAAATCAAAGTCCATATTAAAAAATTTATTAAAAAAAACCATTTTTCTATGATAGATAAATTTTTTCAATATCAAGTAAATTTTATGTGTGGATTCAAACAAATCTATAAATTTGATCCTTGTTTATGGATTTAATAGATATTAATTTATATAATGCTTCTTTTGTCTTGTCTTGAAGATTTACTTCATCCCACATAAATTTCATTTTTTTTCTTGTGAAATGGATACTTAGACTCTTCTATTAAATCATGTAAAGATGTCAAGTCAACATGAATTTTGAAAAATATTAATGGTAATAAGTAATTGTTTGTATTCCCTAAAATGCTAATATAGCAATGATATCATTAGATGTATCTTTTTAGTCTATGATCTGTGCTAGAAGGTGTTCAACTTATTTTTGCATGTTATAAATCAATTATTAGTTGTCATTAAGTAATAAAACTAGCATACCATATAATATTGTGTTCTTTGAAAATCATTTGATAGTTATTTATTAGAGGGAAAATGACAAAATTCTCCCATTAAAAATTGGTTTCTTGTTGGTAAATAGATTTGTCGCTATGAATGCTTCTTCTAGTTGACCTTAATTTCCCTATAAGCAGTGACAAATGTTTACAACAATTGGAGAGATCATTGTTGCATAAAAATGTTCCTCTTCATTTGAGAGGGGTATCTCCCTCTTATGATAGGGGTATTTGGTATTTTTAGGATTTTTAGAAATAAATATGCAAGAAAATGGAAACAGGGAGAGAAATATAAACTAACTTTTAGGATTTGACATATTTATGTCTAGGTACCAAGAGTGATATATGTTAATCTTATTCAAATATGATATTTAAGAAAGAAAGATTTATCATTAATGAGAATACAAAGAATCAATAATAACACATAAGAACAATTTGAAATACCTCCAAAACTTTCTGTTGATTTTCTTTGGTTGACAATAATATTCAAGTTCTATGTAAAAGGTTCTTTGTGAAAAAGTTGAACCCATTTTACAACAATTTTTATCATATATATAGGCATAAGTGGTGTAACGACTTAGAATAACTTCCTAACCACTTTATGAAACTAATTAGGGTAACTACCCTTGATGATCACTTTTGGTAACTACTTAAGGAAACTTCCTAAAATAGTCAATTAAAATAACTTCCTATGTTAGCACTTAGAATAATAAACTTTTGAAGATAAGTTAGGATTTACTCAACTTTTACATTGATAGGGTCCAAAGATAATTCAAATTAAGGAAAAGTGCATGTCATATTACAATATTTACAACAAGAAAAAGTATGACTAGAAAAAGTATGACTAGCAACAACCCATCCCAAAAACTATACAACAATCAATACAATCATTTCACTTTTTTCTACACTTGTTGATGACACTTTTGATGAAGTTGATGCTAAAGATTGATCTAGCTAGAGGGATGATTCCTCTTTGAACATCTTGTAAAGCTTGATTGTAGGAGAAACTAACTTACTCTTTAGGATGACAACATTGGTCATTCTTTCTTTCTAGGTCCTTTGACTCTTATGAACACCATCCCATTCAAAACTATAAATTTTGTAAATAGGAAAGCTTTGAGGGTTGCAAGATTGTTGCTTAGGTTTTCCATTTTTACTTCATGGAAAAATCCTTTACTAAAAGGATATTTGTCAATCATATCTAGGAAACTCTTTTGGATTATATGAATTTCATTTGTAATTGAGGCACCAAGATGGATGGAGGAGATTTCATTCTAAACCTTAGATTTTATTTGATCACAATGTATCACAAGTTTTTCATGTCTAGCTAAGACTTGATTAATGATTATTAATTTCCACTTGATGACCTCAAACCAATATTTATAATAGTTCTCTTTCACATTTGGGAATATCTTTTCTTTCATAGGAGTGTAAACATCTATCTCCATCATTACTTTAAGATTCCTCATGATGTCTTTTCAAAATTCTTATTCATTTCTGACACTTTTTAATTCCTTTTCAACAACCTCTTTTCTAACTTCTACCTCATCATAAATGGCTTTATCTTTTATGAAGAAACTAGAAGCATTTTCCTTGACCCTTTCCACCAATCTTTTAGTCATCTTTTTGTAAGATTGATATTAATAGATGTTCTTAATGACTTTTCTTTCAATTTCCTCATGAGGACCCAAGACAACTAATGAGTGATCAATATTTAACGGTAAAGAAGTAGTATCCATAATATCTTCCACATAAGATATGAGGTGTTGCACTTTTTGTTTATATTTCTCCTTCGCAAGTCTTTCTTTTCTGACCCTTTGTACTAGGTTTTTAGCCACCACTTGAAAATTTGAAATATCTCCATCTTTTGTAGAAGTTCCCAAACTAAATATAGTCATAAAAAATTTAACTAGTGTAGCCTCATTTATATTCTTTTTTGGGATAGGTTTCGATATTTCAACACACATATTTCTTGTTACCAATTTTTTTTTCAATCTTGAGGAAAATTTGATCTTCTTTCGTCTTTTGGGTCTTTGGAATATACTTGAAACTGTGCTAGACTCTAGGATGACCAACTCTACTATTTTTCTCTTTTTTTATCAAACTCTACTCTACCCATGAGGGAGGAGGAGCTTGTGAGGATTATGGTATTTCTATATGTTGGGATGTTGTCGTATAGGTGGAGTAGAAGCAATCTATTTGAGAATTTCTTCTATTATTTACAGAGGTGATAGGAAATTCCACTAGCACCCCCATAAGTCTAACTAAGGACAAAACCCTAATAAAGGAAAGAAGAAAGAGAGAAAACCCAATGGGAACAAACCAATCCCCCACCCCACTCCAAAAAAAACAAGAGATACAACTATATGAACTATAGAAGAATATTCTCTAAGATAAAAGAAAAGAATGGACACCTATCAAATGATAATAGTCATAGTGTTTAATAAACAACCTCCTATGAAACCAAAATTATGATCAAGTCAAATCAGTGTGAGTGCCTCCAACAACACTACTTGAAAAATGAGTAAATAGAAAACAAAGGAAAAAAATATATTAGTCAAAAATATAGAAGACAAAAATATACATTAGTATCCTCAAACAATGAATGGATGGAAAAAAAAGGCAAAATATCTATAAGTTGAGGATGCAGATAGCACATAAATCTATATGAGTAACCCCAATGACACTAATCAACCATGTTAAAGAAAATGCTAGTTTAAAATACATGTGCCAATAGTCTAAATAACTGATCAACTATGGAACTAAGGAAGCATTCGCATGAAAAGAAGAAACCCCCCTATAATGCTGACAAAGGAGAGGCTTGATAAGTCCACTAAAATGGTGTGTCACTAAGGAGAAGATGAACGTAAGGCCCATGTGGAAAGAGCATGACCTTGGCCTATATGTGATGCAAAATTTAATTCAACCTCTATTTCCATTACTATTCAATACAAGCCTCTACTTATGAGATGAAGAAAAATATTTGGCTTCCATTTGAATTAGTTATATGGCATAAGAATGCTAGAGACCTATAATTTCATTGCTTCAATCTTTAGTTTCTACAAAAAGAAAGCTTTGGCTTCTTCTTTCTATCTCCTAAGCTTTGATACTAGGGATAACTTTAAGAAACCCCCCCTCCCGAAAAGTATAAAATTGTCGCGAATCACATGTGTTTTTGAGGGAAAATTTTTAATATTGATGGTGAAATGTGTTTCAAAATATGGATATTTGGTGGCAAATTTTTTAATAGTGTATACCATTTTTATAAAAAAATGGTGACTAAAATTTTTTTTACAGGAAAATTATTAATATTGATGGCAAAATTTGTTTCAAAATATGGATATTTTGTTGCAAATTTTTTAATAACGTATACCATTTTTATAAAAATATGGTGAAACTATTTTCCAAATATTTTAATTAATTTATTTGTCATGGCGAATGTTTTTAAAAAATGTATAGTTGGTATGGCAATTTAAGTTTTTAACTTAAATTTACTAAGTTCGGTCCTGAGTTTTCATTCTCGAAGAATGACACATCTAATGATTCCGGAGAGAGTTTTCAGTAAAGGAGTTATCTCACCACATTCCGTTTGAAATGCACCTTCCACCATTCATCTCTCTTGATCCAATGGTTCTGATTTGATGATGAAGTTGCACTTGCGGGTGCAGCGGGTCCCATTACTATGACGCCACAGAATCACACGTTCGTTGGATTACAACATATCAATGACCAAAGGTGAATTTCAGGCCTATTGTTGGTCTTCATAATCTTTACAGCAAACTCTCAGCAGAATCATGACACATGGTATGATTGATCATACCAATAAGCCCACGATGAATCATATCACGTGTCATGATTCCATCGAGAGTTTTTCGTAAAGATTTTGGAGACCAACAATAGGCCCAAAATTCACCTTTGGCCGTTGATATGTTGTAATCCAACAGATGTGTGAGTCTGTGACCTTGTTTTCTGACACCAAAAAAGTAGAATTCT
Source organism: Chamaecyparis obtusa (assembly GCA_027943335.1). Classification (NCBI taxonomy): domain Eukaryota; kingdom Viridiplantae; phylum Streptophyta; class Pinopsida; order Cupressales; family Cupressaceae; genus Chamaecyparis; species Chamaecyparis obtusa. The sequence goes on from BSBK01003987.1 coordinate 361,198, forward strand.
ATTGGCAATCTTTTGTAATATTAGATAGAAATATTAATTAATGGTGATGAGTAGATGAGTATGACATCAATTAAAGTAATGTCAATTATTGGCTTCTTAGATGGTGTCTTTCAATTTTCAATGATAGATATGTGTGACATCATTATTTGTTCATTACCTTAATAGAATAATGCCTTAAAGTTAAGGCTTAAATGAAAACATCATGTCATCTAAGGACATTGTTTTCTGACCGTTCGATGATCTTACATCAATGGTAAAGCTTCATTTCCTATCGCCATCTCACAGCTAATGTACTTTGCTTATTTTTTCTACGGAGTGGGCACAAGTTTCAAGTTTTTTTATGATAAATAATTTTTATGTCCACCTGTGTGACATGATCCTTTCGGCCTTCATTATTCCCAAGATAGAAAATGTCTTATCATAAGTGTTGTTTCCAATTTCACCCACTATTGCATTAAATATGAAAGATTTGGAAATTTTTTAAGGACAGTTACCATTTAACTTATGAATTAATTAGATCTTTAGGGTAGAGAAATAATTTCAATCAAGGCTCATAAATAGATGATCTACTCGTTAATTTATGATTGTGAAAGAAGATTTATGAAAATAGTCTGTGAGTGCTAGGTTCTCTTTGATTTTTGTCAAAAATTAGAATACTAATATTAGTTTGTGAAATTTCAATTTTCAATGGATACTCCAATTCATTTAAGATGCATTGCCTTGGAGGATCAGAAGGCCTTTTTGGGCCTGGTCATAGACCCAATCCTGGCATCTTTTGCTACGAAGTTGGGAGCCTTCACCAAGGAGGCTATAAGGATGGTGTTGGGACGTGAATTTCTGGAGAGTGAAAATAGGTATAGAGTTAACACCAACATTTCATCTTGGTTCTTGGCATCTCTGTTGGACCTAGGGGGAAAAGTTGGATATTCTCGTGCTTCTAAGGAAAGTTTTCAGAGAAGAGTACCTCGGTGACGATGTGAATGTTGTCGTATTTGCAGAAATTGGGGTTGAAATTCCTTGGGCAAATTATTTGCCTAAGATTCTACAACCAAGAGTAAATATGCTCAGGTAACCATTTCTACTGAACCTTGATGTTGAGCATCTCACATGTCATCAAAAGTGGGCACGGATTGGGAGGGATTTTCTCTGGAAGTGGTACCTACTGGAGGAAGCTGAGGACTATCGATGGCTAGAAGAATTCTCCCAAATTATCCTCTCTTCAAAGTTCCACATAGAAGGAAGGGAGCCTCAATCGGATAGTCCTTAAGTGACTGAGTCTACCTAGTCTCTAAGTTGTGTCTCCCCCTGGTCACCTGGTGGTAGTAGCTTACCAAGATTTTTGAAATGATGTAAATTGTAATCATGTATGTTTAAAAAAAAATATGAAAATGTTTTAAGAAATTCAATGTACTTTTCTTTTTTGTTTTGATTATAACAATCGTTAATAGATATGGCCTATGGTTATTGCTGAATTGTAATGAAATTTTTCCTAATATAATATAAAAAATTTGTGTTGCACTTTTGTTTCATGTAATAATTAAATGATTCCAAACTTTATCATTTAATGGTGATTGGTTCAAATTTCATGGATAAGGTATTCTTGAATGCATGAATTCTAAGTGAATATAGTTAATGATTATATTCATTAGTGTGTATTAAATTAGTAATATTTTAAAATCATGACAATCGTTGGATTACGAGAGATGAACGGTTGAAGTTGTATTTCAGAAGTACTATGGGTTTCAAAAATATTTTTTGCAAACTCGCTCCAAAAACGTGACACGTGTAATTCGTCGAAAAGATTACATAGCATTATATCATGAAAAGGATTCCGAAATTTTGGTGTCTTTTTAAAAACCTATCAACTCATAGCAGCTGAGCTAAAAAGAACTGTTGAACCGTCACCGAAGATTTTGAGATTGTAATTTGTGAGAGCCTTAGTCATTCTAACTTCTATCTATCCAGATTTCAAAATTTAATTTTGTGTAAGATATCTAGTTTGATGCATCCTAATTTTGTAATGTCAAAAATTTAGTTTAACTTGATTTTGAAATTTTAATTTTTGCATGTACAATTGGGGTTTTCTTAATAAGTTAGTTATTATCTATGATTTTGTTAGTAAATATCTATGATTCTGTGTTTTTTCATTCTTCTGAAGAACAATGGGGAAAGTGAAAACTCAAGGCCAAGGGCAAGCAAATGGGAAAACTTTAATAGAATGCAAAAAACTAGTAGAAATCCCTGGTTTCACTAATGAGTATCATGATGTTTATGATCTTGCTATCGACGGTGAAAGGAGAGTTATAGAAATCAAACATATATTGTGTAGTAAGGCAACTGGGCCAAAGAGGTCTGAATTTATAAAATTTAATCCAGCGATAGGTGCAAAAATGAATAAAGTTGCTTCATGGGATGTTGGTTTGGATCACATGTTGTTACCCGAAGTTTTTCCCTTGCCCAGAAATTGTCTTGATTTGTGCAAAAAAATATGATGAAGAAAGAAAAGCAATTGTGAATAATAAAAAATTAGGAAGAAATTTTATCAATAACCCAGGAATAATTTCTCAGTTTGCTAGACCTAGGGTTTGATCGACAAAACTGTAATGTCTATATTGACCTAGGATTGCTGGTAGAGCAATATGAGGTAGTCGCACCAAATGCAAAAGATTCATTTGTAAAGGGTCTAATAGTTACAGAGGCAAAGGCTTCATTGGGTGAGAACCATAAGCCTCCTTATGATTTTAACATTTTTGTGCCATGGGTTCAGGATACTATATCCTCGCTAGCATTTTTTTTGGGACTGGAAAACAATAGGGAAGTGGGTGCCAGCATTCTTCAATTGATTTGGGATATCCAGTGTGTTAATAAACCAGTAAGATGCAATTTTGTTGGACAAGTGGTTCAATCGATGCAAGAACAATTAGCATTGATTAAAAGAGGCAATTCTAAGACATTTAGGTTCACAACCTACTTGTGTTATCTTCTGCTAGCCAAGCATGCTGCAATATTAATGAGAAATGGAAACAAGCTTGAAATTCAATTGGGGGCAAGACCGACAGGCTAGGATGTCCTACAATTTCTATGAAAAAGCTGCTCATCCATCAAACATAAAAATACCAAAGAAAATAGCACAAGATTGTATGGATAGAAAATGGACTCGAATGAAAATGAATGATTTTTGGAGTATGAGAAAGGATCTTGGTGAACCAAAGACTAGTGCAGATCTGGATGACATAGACAAGGATATAGAGTTTAGCAAATTGTGGAATTTGGAGCATCCTACCATGACATATGTCAGAAGTGATGAGGATGAAAATGTAGACAATAAGGATGCTAATCCACCAATTGAATTTATTCCAGGGAGTCAGAGTGGATTCAATGACCACCAGAAACAAGTATATAGCAAAGGGGCAATCATTGTGGAAAAAATGGGTTATAAAGGTGGTGGTTTGGGTCCCATGGGAGAAGGCATTTGGAATCCAATTGTCACACAAAAAAACTAATCATGGTGCAGGCCTTGGGTTTGGATTTTGAGTGGATCCATTAGATTCATTAGGAACCACTATGCCCACAAGAACATCCATTGCCACGGGTGGGATTGGGGGATCTACTACTAATGGGTTTGGTAGTGGCACTAGTGCCAGTGGGACTAGGCAACTTATACAACAAGTTCCCTCTCTAAAGAGGCTAGTAGAATCTACATAGAATCCCATAGTAGAAGATAGTGTCAAGAAGAAAAAGGTTTCCAGAACATTGACACTTGATCCTAAAGAATTGTTTGCAATTTCAGGTTCAACAAAACCCTCTAAAAGTTTAAATCCTCAAACAACATTAGTTAGATCAACAGGCATTGCAAGCTCTAGTTCACCTTTCAAACATTCAAATCCTTCTGCAACACCAAATTTTTGTTTCAATGATTTCTATAATAAATTTGTAGAAACAACAAACAAGAATAAGGAAATAAAGAAGACATTGTAGACCAGTGCCCTTACTACAGCTGTAGAGGAACAACCTACATCCAACAGGGTTTTTCCAACATATGACCCAAACAAAGACATGATGGAGTTCACGATTGTTATTCCACCCAAAAAAGATGGAAACCCACCAAAGAGTCAGATAGATCCGTCTGAATTTCAAGTTAGCACTCTCCAAATGGATTTTTCCAAAGTTAAAAATGTGGACAAAATCAATGTTTCAAATTCTACGAACTAAGTGGTCTACAGTGCACTGCTAAAGTTGGAAAGAGAGAAAAGCAAGCTCGAAAAAATATAGAAAAGTTACAGGTAGACATTGCCAATGAAAAAGAAAAGAGGAAAGCTTCAGAGAACAGTTTGAAAGAATTACAGAAAAAGATTAAAAAATCAACCTCTACATCAGCAAATACAGAGCAAGAACATGCAGAGGCATTAGTGAAGGAATAGGAGTAGGCAGAGCTGAAGGCACTGAGGGAAAAATTGGTACAAAATAGTTAAAAATTAGAGGAAGAAAGAGTCACTTCACAAAAGTTATTTAAAACCGTGGAGAGTAATGTTGCCTCCAACTAGGAATTGCAAAAGTAATTGGACTCTCAAGCAGATAAAACCAATCATTGGGAACACAAAGCAGTGGAAGAGAAAAATCAATGTGAAAAAATGGTAGAAGAACTAAAGAAGGCCAATAATACAATTCAAACTTTAACAAATACTAGTAATAATTTAGCGAAGATTACAAAAGAACACATTTGGGGCCAAATATCGGGGATGTCTCAAAGCTTGTGTGAGTGGTTTAAAATGCTTCAAAGTATGAGAGTATGTTATTTGAAGCTCCATAAGAACATTGAATAGAACATGGATGATGTCAAGAAAGAAAAGAAAGCAAAAGATATTATGCAACAACTCCACAATAAGAGTGATAGTTATCTATCAAACAAGGGAATTAGCACCCGCCTTGATGCCTCAGTAAAGGTATCAAATATCATTCGAAAATGTGAGAAGCTATGGGTGTATGCACCCTAAAATGGTCGCCTAGACTTTGGGCCCCCATTCAGCAATTTATCAAATCCCTAAATCAATATTTTCAAAAATTAGCATTTTATCAATTATATCAATTTCCTTGATCAAATCCTCTTTTATCATTTTTGATTATTTGCCTTGGGCTAACCATTTTATCCTAAGTCTTTATTTATTTAAAAGGAATCTTTTTCCTCCCCTTTTATTAAATAAAAAGCCCCCACCTGTTCCTCTTATCCTAAGTTGAACAAATAAAGCACTATTCTTATTTTATAAAAAGAAGAAAAAGTATTTTTTGTCTTATATGGACACAAAAGTCAACTCTTATTTTATCATTGGAGGATGTTTGTGCACATGGATTGCTCCTATTTTATGCTCCACCCTTGATTAAATCTTTTGCCACTTAAACTCCATCGTCCGTTGATTTTCATTCCCTATAAAAGAAGAGCTCTTTTCCTCATTTTCATATGCATTTTTGAATACTAATGTTATGCTATAGATTTTCTAGGTCACTTTGGAGCTTTTGAAGATTTGAAGCATTCTTGGCTTGCATTTTACATGATTTCATAGTTTATCTCTTGCATTCTAGTTTTATTATCATGGCATTCATAGTATAGATTTCCTTTATGCTTTAGATTACTTCATCTAGTCTAATTAGGAAGGATTTGTAACACTTGCATTTTTCCTTTCATAGTTTAGTTTGTACTTTCATTTCCATAGCTTAGCTTGCACCTCTCATTTCTAGCTTGCATATTCATCTTAATCTAGTTTGCATTGCATCCTCATATTGATTCTTGGGGATATTGGCATTCTTGCCCTTGTCTTCATTTGAATCTCTCATTGTGTGGTTGACTAGCAAGGTCATTAGCTTAATAGCTCTAGCTGAGAGAAAATTTTAAATAATCTTGGAACTCCATACATAAAGAGCTCTAGGTCACTTTCTAAGGTTTCCTATTCATGGATTCCCTTGGATATAATGACTTAGAGAAGTGCACCATTTGAGTGTGTACATTTTTGGCGCCCATCGTGGGGTAGAGGATTATTGTTTTGTCCTTAATTTGCTACATTTTTGTTAATTTTTCATCAATTTTTAGCTTCATTTTTGGCTCTCTGGTTTTCAGTCTCAGATTATCGCGTGATAGTTTTCCAATATCGCATGATAACTTCATGGTGGTGCGATACTTCACCAGATAAAGTATCACGCTATTTGAGACATTTTGTCACCCTGTTTGGAACATTTTGTCACCTGTAGGTACAGTAAAGTATCGCCCAGAAATATATTATCTCCCCAGTATACTGTAAAGTATCGCACGATATTTTTGGTGATTGCACTGTCACCTATACCCGGCAGTGAGTTGTTTCTTGGTTCTTTCTTGCCAAGTTTTGATTTAATCAGCTTGATGGTTTGATTCACTGTGGTTAGGTAGAGTTTAGTTAGGGGTTTCATTTGGATTTTGATTTTGCTAACTTTATGGGGCTAACAAGTTGTGGTTGTAGGTGCCTCTTGCTTAAGTATTTTGCCAAAAGAATGCATGTCAAAGCTTCAAATGCACAAGGGCTACTAAAGGTTTTTGTAGGGCTGCCCAAGAAGCATGAAAAAAAAAAAGTTCTTGTTATTTATTTCATTTCAAGTGTGGCAATTACTAGTTGTTTCATTTCATAAGAACATAATATCTTGTTGTAGGAATTCTTGGGTGGTAGGAGAAGTATGCTCTTCACCCTTGTGGTGAACCAGAAAATCTTGACCCATCTTTGGATTTTGAAAGCAAGAGGGTAATTGAACATTTGCTTGGTGTGTTTGGGAGAAAACTTTGAGATAGGGGAGTATGCTCTTCACGCTTGTGGTGAAACAAAAACCTTGAACCTCATAAGTTGATCCACTCTTTGTTTAGATCTTTAGAATCCTTTAGCGGGCCTACTCTTGAGCAATCAAGAGGAATGACCCAAGTGGGGACAAGCTAATACTGAGCTATTCCAACCCACTATAATCTCAAGGCTATCGAGGACACAAAACCTTGGTAGACATAGCACTTGTCTTCACTTGATGTGAGTACTTGTGGGATTGTGACCATGAGGAAAATGTCAAGCAAGAATGCTTAAGGTACTCTTAAGGCCGCGAGGTCCTAGTCCTTTTTGAGGAGCAAGAGGGGTGTTACGAACAAAAGCCCTTATTAAGAACCATAGATAGAAGCCACCTTATTTTGCCGCTTAGCTTCTTGGTGCAAGGATTGATCCAAGTGGAATAACCCGGATCACCCCAAGATTACTTACCATCTGTGTTCCTTTGGTTGTGTCATTGGCACTTCCACGACAAAGCCAATATCTATTGTGGGAAACCACTTTGTGTGAGGCAATGGAGCATCAAGTGTGGGCCAAGTTGTTAAGTATTGAGCCTTTGTCCTTCTAGGTAGCAAGTGCTTGAAGTGTTCTCATTGTGATATACCCGTGTAAACATTCTTGCATATTCAACATCACGGTAGTATTCATAGGATTTTTTTCAATTTTGATATCACAATTGATTGTCTTGGCAAGGTTGCTTTTGCCCTTGTTTCAAGTGTTTGAAGACATGTTTTGATCCCATACTATTTGCAAACTTGTCTATTTACTGCTGTAACTATGATTGAAATCAAAAAAACCAACCTTCAGTCTGAAATTTTGATCAAATTGCCTTAAAAACTGAGATTTTGACACTCACTGGTCAAAGAGTCATACAACACTGGAATAGTATCACTCTCTATCCTGAGAAATATCACATGATAGTTCATTCCTACAGGACTATCACTCCACCTGCCTGGAAAATATCACTCGAGCTTATTGGAAACTATCACCCTGCTTGCGGTGAAATATTGCCTGATTATAAATTATCACCCTATTTTCCTGGAAAGTATCGCTCAGAGTCTTTTTGAAGCCTATCTGATTTCTACAATTTTTAGTCTTTCCTTGGTTGACTACATCTTAGTAGGTTTCATATTCTACCATTAGAAGCCTGTTTTCACCTTAGGTTCTTGGTTCTAGACATCTTGAGTTAGTAATTCTTGACTTCACCAAAGATCTTGCTTGTCATTGATAAGTTAGGAATTATCTTTATTGACAAATTTCACCTTTAGATTCTTTGATTTCACACTTGGAGAGTTTGAGTACTCTTTTGTCCAAATTCACTTTCATATAAATTCAATTTCAATATATTTTGGTTAAATCATCCTCCTAATCCATATGTGCTAGGATATTGAAATCCTTTTATTATGCACTACTGTGGCAATGTTGATTTATACCTATTGTCAACTTTCTATCTCACCATATCTCTCTTTTGGACAATTGAATATTTTCACTATCCTAGTTTGACAATTAGTGATTCCTAAGGTTATCTTCTCACTAAGGGTCTTTTCTTTCATGTCGGTTACAACAAGATACCAAGTGGGTCAAGGAAAACAACCTCAAGTAGTTTTTGAACAATTACCTTTAGTGTAAACTCATCAAAAGTGAAAGGGGAAGGAACCCGCCTTCGATCAATCTCCTAGGAGTGCTTCAAAAATTTGGTTTGAGCCTAAGAGAAACCTTAGTCAGTTGAGTACTTATTTACCATCCTCTCAATCAAATATGGACATGAGCTACACTTTGACTAGGAGACAAAGAGAAGCAATGGATCAAACTCTTGATGACATTTTCCAAAGACATAGGGGTAACATGTCATTTGATAATGAAAATCAACCTGAATCACCTCCTATTAACTCAAGATATCTAGATGCTCATCAACAAGCCAAAAGACACTATGCACAAGCTCATCAAGATGCACGGTCACAACACAAAGACCAAAACAACCAATCTTATGATGCTCATGTGAGTGTAGCTAACTTGTTCAATCGTTCAAGGCCAAGCTCTCCACTAAAAACAACCTCAAGATATACAAGTGAGAGGCTAAAAAGAATTGACTGAGAAAAGAAAGCCTTCTTGAATGAACAAGCTGCAAAAGAAGAAAAATTTAGGCTCCTAGAGGAGGAACAATGAGCCTTATTGGACATAGAGAGAAGAGCCACACAAGAAGAACACAATAGGCTCCTAGCTCAACATCTTAATGCCCAATTCAACAATAGGGGTACCAACAATGGAAACAACTCTCCACCCTCTACTCCCTCAAGAACCCCAAGAAGTAGAAGGTGGTCAAGGACCCCTTCAAGATCTCCTAGTCCTAGAGGAAGGACTTTACAACATGCTCACTATAGGAGACAGACGCCTCCTAGGAACTCAAGACAACCCTCCCAATGAGCTCATCATGGCTCTCAACATGGAGGAAGTAGCACAAATTATGAAGCTCAAGACTTTATGAGAATGCAACAAGAACCACTTTTCCAACAATATGTGGAGAAATATGTTGAGAAAAATAAAGATAAGTTCCTAGAGAACTTAATCAAAAAGGGTGTGAGGGTCCCTTATAACTTTGATGTGGATAGGAAAATAAAAAAACAGAGCCCCTCACAAGAAGAGGAGATTAAGAAAATCAAGAAGATGATGGAGAAAATGATGACTCCCAAAATTTCCTTCAACCTTGATTCTATTTGTCCTAATCCTTTTGATAGGAGTGTGAGCATGAACGATTTTCCTAGGAAAATTGAATTTCCCCAATATGACAAATATGATGGTAATGGTGATCCACATGATCATGTGTGTCAGTTTTATACCATGAGTTTTGAATTTCACCATGAAGATTCCTATCTAATGAGATTATTCCCAAGGAGTCTAAAAGGTCAAGCTATGGAGTGGTTTACCAACATAACCCCTCCCGTCAAAACTTTTAAAGAATTTGTCCATAGATTTGTGCAACATTTTTCCTACAACTTATCAAGATCATTCACCATGCTCGTTTTGTGTAATTTGAAACAAAATCAAGGGGAATCCTTTGTTACATTTCTACAAAGGTGGAGACGATTGTGCTCCCAGTATTCTAGGACAATTCCTAAACATGAGAGAATCGATATCATTGTGAGAAATTTAGTACCTGAGATGCGGTATGAGGTTTAGAAGATGGTCTTTGATTCATTCGACACCATGGTCGAAACCGCATGCAGAATAGAGGATGTCTTAAAAGAGCAAGGTATTTTGACTAAACAAAATAATAACAACAATAGTTAAAATAATAACAACAATCATAAGGACAAAGGAAAGAACTCATACTAGAACAAGAATAAACAAGTAGTCAGTGACAGAGTTGTTGACTCTAACCAACCAAAGCATCAAGGTGTCCTTCATTTATCTAGTGCAGTTCAAGCTATGAAGCTTAACACATCCTCACCCTCATCAGTAGAGCTCTGTCCCCATGAATGTTTCTGGCCACCTAATCGAGAACCCTCCCCTATCTCCCTCACTCTCCCTCTCCCTCTCCCTCCACCATCTCCTCCATCCCCGCCGTCATCATCATCATCCCCCTGAGCTATTGGTTGTGCATCAGGTATCGTAAATCAAGGGAATGGAACCCTCCACCACTTTTCTCTGTAGGCTACATCAGCACCTACATCCACCATGTTTGGGAGGTAGTCCCAGGGCTCTCTCCAGATCACAGTTGTATCCTATACTACCTACTAGTAATCCAGCATCAGCAACCAACCCTGACCCTCCTCATCCCTAGCTCAGGTGTATGTAGTCATCTTAGTGGATACTCATTGTTGCCGCCCCAACTACCACAATACCTGAGTGATAACAAACCTCTCCATGATCTCTACATGCTGACCTACCAGTGGCCGGCTACATAGCATATAACTAAGCTCATCCTCTGCATCTCCCCATACCTCCACAACCCTGTATGGCCTCCATTGGAATGAAGTCAGCTCATCTAGTATCCTCCTATAGTATGTCACATCCTCGCTATGAGGCTGTGACAAGAATCCTACATATCTATAGATAAAGGGATGTCTCCTCTCCCTCGGCTATACTTAGGGGTGCACCACAGTGATGTGCTCCCATGCCCACACCTATGCTAGAATAGCACCACATGCCCATGTCCTGGTGTCCTGATACATGATCTCATGTAACTCGTGGTACATGTCTGCTAGTATGGTCGGGCCCCATGCCATCTGAGGTGGGTGTGCTACTAGATCCACCAACAACCTGCCCCATCCCAGTGGAAAACCCTTCTGACTCCTATAAGTAATAAGGGCTTGTGCTATAATGGATGCAACAATGCAAGGTATTGGGAAATCCCTGCCAAAATCATCCATCAATCGATCCCATCTGACGTGTCTATCTATAATTGTCACATCCTAGAACATGGCCTAGATGGCCTGACGTCCCTCAGTAGCATCCTAATCATAGTATACATGTGTCATCAAACAATCATGTCAGTTTCTATTATTTGGAAATATTACATCTATGACTATCTATAAACATGATTATACTTACAAGATCACCATGGCCAGGCACTCGGAGAATCCAATAGACATCCTCCAATGTGATCAATGCCTCTCCAGTAGGTAGATGGAAGGTGTTGTGCTCGCTATGCCATCTCTTGACTAGCACAGTCAACAACCCATGGTCTGCCTGAATATAGGGAAACTGTAGAAAGTACTCGAAGCACATAGCCCTCAAATCTGCCTTGCCCGAATCATCCAGATCTCAGACAAATTGTAACCTCGTCACCTTCGGTGCTCTAATGAGTAACACTGGAAAGACCTCCTACAAACCATTAACCCAAGCTAGATGTTGTCACATATCATGATGGATGTCTACAAATCAGTACAAAACATCTTAAAAAGCAAACATTGTCTAGACCCATGTCATTTTTGCTTAAAAACACTAAAACATGTCACAATTTTACACCAGGTGATACTATTTTTTGCTAAAGTATCGCGCGATACTTTCTTTAATAACAGTGTGGCAATATCTTCTCAAGGGATACTTTGCATAGGATCACGTGATAGTTCACCAGTTATCATGCGATACAAGCTTACATACCCGCGCGATACTATATGGACCTACAAAGTATCGTGTGATAGATACTCTCAAAGGGTGCGATACTTGTAAAGTATCGCACGACTTTTCACCTAATTTTAAAATTTCAAAATTTTAAAAACATGTTTTAAATGTATTAAATGCTCATAATGACTCAAAAACGGGCAAGTTTTTCTGAAAACATATCAGGGCACCATACTATGGAGGCCGGTTGTGTAACCGAAAGTGCTTGAATCGATGCTTGTGAACCGGAACTGCTACTTGCTGGGCCATTTTCTCTCTCTCAGCTCTTAAGATTCTCAAATTGCTAAAAGAGAAATGATTTTGAAAATGACCTTTTTGCCCCTTATATAGCATTTTGACTTTTTGACCAATTTTCAAAACACCTCAGAATTGCACAAAAATTGCACCCCTAGCTAATTTCAACATCCTAGATCCATTTTCAGACTTGAAATCAAAATCCAAGTTAATCTTGATAGTCAAAATTGCATTTCAAAACTTTCCCCTCTTCTGCGCAGTTGGCTGACCATTTGAGGCTTGATCCTTCGATCTTTGTTGGAGCATCTTCATTTCTTCATCCCCATCTCTTTCAACCTTCTAGTCTTTCATTCATTTTCACTCACTTCATCTCTCTGAGGTTTGACTTCATCTTTTCAATCAAACTGGGGCATGTCTTCACTGCTTGATGGATATCCTATCATCTTTCATCTTCGATTGTGATTTCTAGTGATTTGATCAAATTTATCAATTTGTTATTCTCCTCTACCTGATTTTGATTTCAATTCCAAGGGGGCAGTACCTATCAGCTTTAATCTTTGATTCAGCTTTATCATTTAGCTCAGCTTGAGATTCTTATTTTGAGACTTCATTATCACTTAACAGCAATGGTGTTGATCTTATCTTTTGATTTTTATGTTTTATTTTGAGACTTGACTATCACTTAATAGCAACGGTGATGGTCTTGTCTTTCAGCCGATTTATTTTTGTCCTGGCAGGTTCCCAGAATGATCACACGTCTGGATTATTTTGTGATCCCAAATCGATCTCACATTTTAATTTTTCTTTGACCACATGTGTTCCTAGAATGATCACACATTAGTCAAAGATGGGCAAATGTATGCACCCTAAAATGGTCGCCTAGACTTTGGGCCCCCATTCAGCAATTTGTCAAATCTCTGAATCAATATTTTCAAAAATTAGTATTTTATCAATTATATCAATTTCCTTGATCAAATCTTATTTTATCATTTTTGATTATTTGCCTTGGGCTAACCATTTTATCCTAAGTCTTTATTTATTTAAAAGGAATCTTTTTCCTCCCCTTTTATTAAATAAAAAGCCCCCACCTTTTCCTCTTATCCTAAGTTGCACAAATAAAGCACTATTCTTATTTTATAAAAAGAAGAAAAAGTATTTTTTGTCTTATATGGACACAAAAGTCAACTCTTATTTTATCATTGGAAGATGTTTGTGCACATGGATTGCTCCTATTTTATGCTCCACCCTTGATTAAATCTTTTGCCTCTTAATCTCCATCGTCCGTTGATTTTCATTCCCTATAAAAGAAGAGCTCTCTTCCTCATCTTCATATGCATTTTTGAATACTAATGTTATGATGCAGGTTTTCTAGGTCACTTTGGAGCTTTTGAAGATTTGAAGTATTCTTGGCTTGCATTTTACATGCTTTCATAGTTTATCTCTTGCATTCTAGTTTCATTATCATGGCATTCATAGTATAGATTTCCTTTATGTTTTAGATTACTTAATCTAGTCTAATTAGGAAGGATTTGTAACACTTGCATTTTTCCTTTCATAGTTTAGTTTGTACTTTCATTTCCATAGCTTAGCTTGCACCTCTCATTTCTAGCTTGAATATTCATCTTAATCTAATTTGCATTGCATCCTCCTATTGATTCTTGGGGATATTGGCATTCTTGCCCTTGTCTTCATTTGAATCTCTCATTGTGTGGTTGACTAGCAAGGTCATTAGCTTAATAGCTCTAGCTGAGAGAAAATTTTAAATAATGTTGCAACTCCATACATAAAGAGCTCTAGGTCACTTTATAAGGTTTCCTATTCATGGATTCCCTTGGATATAATGACTTAGAGAAGTGCACCATTTGAGTGTGTACAACAAGAAGCACAGGAATTGGATGACAAAGCTAAGAAGAAGATCACAAAGATGGAACAAAGAAAAGTGAATTTTGAAAGTCTTGGTTTGCCTAAGGGATTTGACGCAAATAAGTTCATTGGAATATAATCTTACAAAATAAGGTTGCAGGACAAAATAAATATTGATTTACACTTTCTTCCTACAGACATATCTCTTGATACATTCATGGATTTCATCAAACTAGTGAGAACTTTGAATGAAATTTTAGAAGCAACAATGTTGTCAAGTCACACTTCCAAATATGAATTACTAACAAAGTCACAGGAGTGTGACTATACTATGAACCAAATTGTTTTGCCATCAGAGGATGTTTGGATTGGCCTACAAAGATTGCTCTGAATTTTGAACTACTGTAAATTGTAATGTATTGCAAATGAATACAAAACAAATTGTGCTCTATCTAATTTTCATGTTTTCCAATTTAATGTACGTTGAGCTACCCTATTTTATTCAGTTATTCTTAGTTGATTTACTATGTTATATGTTATTGGAATACAAAATTTCATTCATGAATTTCAAATTCAAATATGAATGATCATTGATGATACGATACAAACTACAGTAATGATACTCTTTGTTCTCAAATTTTAATGATGAAACATAATACATTCTTGCTTTTTAAAATGAACATTGAATGATAGGATATAGTAGTTAATAAGTTTTAAAAATACCTATTGATTGCTACTGCTAATTTAGAAGAAATTTCCTAAATTTTCCAATTCATCTCTCCGTTGTCATCATCATCTAATTCTGGTATTCCAATTCCTTCATTGTTCTCTTCATTTCCATTTGTGTCTTCTTCACTCTAACCTTCGCTTCTATGAATCTCACTCCCATCGCCACCTGTAGTTGTCCCACTCGGAGTCAGAGATTGGTTAATGGTGTTGCCCAACCCTCTTCTTTTGCATCTTTTCTTCCATATTTCCATTGCTTTTTTATAAGGAAAATTATTGACATCATACCTAGATGTGTAGACCCTCAAGCATGTTTCCAAATTCTTGTCTAGTTTGTTTCTTATCTTTTATTTTAGGAAGCCCAAAGCACTGAAAACTCTCTCATCCTCCACCGAACACAATATCATAGTTTGACATAGATTAGCAAGCTTGAAGAACTCTAAAATTTCATCATGCAACATTGTGTTTTGTTTTACTTATGTCCAAAGCCTTGTTGTCGAGCCCTCTTCATGTGGGTTATGCATTAATTGATATTGATGCTTCATAGTCCTTGCAAAAGTGCCTGATTGATGTCTAAGAAGACCCTCATCTAAAATTCCATTGATAGTCACTCCATTGAATTCTACAAATTTGGAAAATTCCTTTATCAAAGTCAACAACCTATTACGATAATCTTCCTTAGAGTTTAAGCGCCAATATTGAGGAAACACAATTGCCATGGCCTCAAGCAGTTGTTCATATAAGAATCTAGGTCTTATTTTAGAGGAAACTTTATAGGCTATATCCCTTTCTTTATCTACTTTAGACTCGATGACCTTGGTAAACTCTTCCCTTGTAACTCTTGTAGCTCGCTTCTTTAGGGAACTGTAGTACATTGGTATCTTAAATCCCCTTACACAAACACATAATTCTCCATTTTCAATGATCTTTAAATAATTATCAGGATTGTCCAAATCTGTTAGTTTCTATCAATGATTAAAATTTTCATCGAATAAATTTGGGTCATTTCAATAGAGATTATTGAGGGCTTGGCATGAAATTTTACGCAACTGAGCATATTCTGCAATATACATGGCTCTTTGTTGGGCTTTTTTAATAATGAACATCATTTCTTCTAGCATGGGAAGAAGAGATGCTAAAGTCAATAGTGTCTCTATATTGCTTAACCTCTGAAGCAGGTCACCACATCTCTGATTTTTTGCATTGTCTCGATTTTCGTACATAAGTCCAATCAAAGATTGCTATTCAAAAAAAAATCAATGTGTTGGTCCATCCAAAGAGATCCATCTGGTATCAATATCTTTAAGAAGCTTGTTTCCATTGGTAATTCCATCAGCAAAGTGTTGAAATTCCCTAAAATTTTTGGGAATTCAACAAAAATATGAGTACAACTCTCTTACTAAATATTCAACCTTGTTTACTAAAGGAAACTTCTTCACAACTCTAAAAGAAAGATTCATCCTGTGGGCCATATAGTGAATGCCAACAACATATGGTGAACAAGAAGCCTGCATCTTTGTGAAAAGACCATTCCTTTGACCTTGCATTACTGAAGCTCCATCCACTTCAACACAAATAAAATTCTTTGCTATTGTCAATTCATCCATAGCTCCATATTCAATTAAATGGCTCTTTACTAATTGAAATAAACTTTCTGGTGTCACATTTTCCCTCAATTTTGCAACAACTAGTAGATGTGGTTGGCGGACATTATTATGTACAGTATAAACATGCATGCATACCCATGATGTATTATCTATTGATGTAACTTCATCTAAGGACAATGCAATAAAGGTTGACTCTTTTATTTTCCTCTATACATCCTCTATTTCAACCTAGGCAATACAACTTGCCCATTCCCATCCATTGTTTATTGACCAATGAGTGATAGGATAGTTAGGAACTTTCAGAAAGTGTAACAAACCACTCATTTCTAGACAGTTTGTCATTGGATGCCCTCTGCTCAAAATATGGAAAACATTACTTAATTGAACAACTTTTTCGCATTCTTCTACTTCACTTGCTTTGGGAAAAATAACATTAATAGAACCTTGAACTTCACCAAGCTTCGTCTTAAATTTTTGAAACAAATAATATTCCTCAACATTCCTTTTATGTTGACATTGCTCCTTTATTTTATATCTTACCACTTTTATTTTCTTTCCATCTATAGTTGAGGTTTGTAAACCTTACCAACATGTTTCTCTATGGTGTCTAGTTTAAGCTACAACCGATTTTCTTTTTTATACTTCCAACTACAAATCGTACATCTTCATTCTACTGGTAGCTCACCTACAATTGGATTGTCCACAGGTTCAATGAATGGATAATTTATCACCCAATCAAATTTAAATCTCCTGGACATCTCCCATTGACAATCAATTTTTTCTTTTGATTTTCCTCTCCCTTTAGTGTTACTTCTAATTGAACCATCATCATCACCGAAGTCGATCAATTCATCCTGGTACTAGTTATTTACTTAAAATTCTTCTTCAAGGTCATCTTCATCAGAGATATCAGGTTTCGCAACTTCGTCACCATATTTATTAGGTTCCCTAATTTGTTGAATAGACTCCTATGTAGGTTGAGAACCTTGAAGTTGTACAGGTTCCTCTGATGATTTACCGTCCTCACTTTGACCAACACCATTATGTTTGCCCCTACCAAAGTATGAAGATTTATTTCTGCATTTCGTTGGCCTCTCTTGGACATCTCCACCTTCAATAGTCCTCTTCTTGTTTAACTTTGACTATGACATCTCCAACAAATTAACGCTACAATACAATTTTACTTGAATAAGATACTACAGACTTGTAGTCATTCCGGTTCGCTACCGATTGCAATTGTGAGCTCAAAATCAACTGAATTTTTGTAGTACTAAATCTTTTGAAACTATCCTTATATACAAATGCTTATTTTAAATTTTGGCGAAGGGGCCAACAATTGCATATGATAACAACTAATATTTGGCAAACGTCGCATACTTTCAAGTAATTGACTAGGCAAATAGGATGGGAATTCGGGACACAATTATGTATGATGCATGGCGAATTGGGTCCTAGTGCAAATAAAAATTTCACTTGGGACAATGGGCCTTTGGTGAATGGTGATCCTTGATAAATACACCCTTCCTTAATTTGTGGTGAATAATAGTAAAATATACAATAGAAAAATGGGTGAACAACCTAACTACCATAGTGAAATTATGTACAAATAGTGGTGAACAACCCAACCACTATACGTGTCTTTTATAAAATCTAGGCGAACCGGTCAACCAATATACTAAGCATTTTTTTGCCAATTTCTATACGCCCGACGGGACATATTCGCCAATTGGCGAATAATCGCCACTAAAAAAATCCCTGTTTGATACCATGTAAAATTTCACAACTATAGTTGCACAGATCTAGCTAAGAAAATAGAAACAAAGATTACATAAAAAATAGAGAAGAAAAGAACAATTAAAAATAAAGAAAATTCTATTGATCACATTGTTTTGATAATTGTTACAAAATGTAGGATTTACAATAAATAAGTAATCTCAAAAGTATAAATTATGCATGTAGTTTATGAAGAGTTGGAGAAAAAAATTGTAGTTTTCTTTAGTTAGGCTTATAGAGACCTAGAAAATGCCCACAAGAAAGCTCTAATACCATGTAAATATTTTAGAATGACTCTTAAATCTGAAAACCACAACAAATAAAATCTCCAAAATATGGCAGAGCACAAACACATAGATCTTGCAAACTCTTATTTTCTAATCAATGAGAATGCATAGTAGCATGCAAATTCAAATGGAGACAATAAAAAGTGACTAAACGCATACAAGAATTTTTTTGTTTTCTATTAAAATATGAAAATAACTCTTACAAACTACAAATTCTAAAAATGCAAAATACATTTACTCAAAAATAAAACTAATGTTTACTACTACATATTACAAACTAATTTGCAACGATATGCAGCTATACCCAAACACAATTTGAAGCTTCTTAGAGATCTTACAAACTACCTTGAGTGACCACTAATCAACAGATAAAACACACAATTACTATTGTCATAAAAATTATCTAAATCACATAGAGCACAAACACATTCTTTTTGTTGTTGCATACACTCAATGATAAAATATAGAAAGACATTAATCCTTTTTTTCATTTTTTGTCTACAAAATTGTCCCTCAAAATTCAAATTCAAATCAATTTACAAACAATAAATTCAATTGGTTGTTGGGGCTGCATATTCTCTGCAATGTCATGAGCTAGTTGGGGATTTTATTCTCCAAAGTTTGGGTTGTATTTACTCACTACTTCTCATTTCTAGAATCTCCTAGCAAGTGGGTGTTCACGTTAGTAGGCTCAGAAAATCTATTTTAATTTAAAATTCTAACACTCCCCCTTTTCCTTGAGTCAACAAATAAAGATCAATCTTTATCCAAATCAACTATGTCCAAATTTCATCTTAGGTGCTCAAAATTGTCCTTGCCCAATGGCTTGGTAAATATGTATGCTAGCTATTGCTCAAACCTACAAAATTGCATTTTTATTTTACCATTATCGATCAATTCTTTGATGAAATGATACCTCATTTCAATGCACTTGCTTCTTCCATGAAACATGGGATTTTTCATAAATGCTATTGAAGAAACATTGTCACAATAAATTATGGTTTCATGCTCTTGTTATTTCTTCAAACTCACCAAGATTCTTCTCATCCAAATTATTTGACATGTTGTTGCATTTTTTTCACATAATCAAGTTATTTTATAGATAGAGAAGTAATGGGTTTCTTCTTGGAAGCCCATGAGATTGCACCCAAATCTATATGAAATACATATCTATAAGTGCTCTTCCTATCATCCAAACTTCCTGCCCAATCACTTTTTGGGTAACCAATCAGCCCAAAATCATTTTTTACAGTATACAAAATTCCATATCCTTTGGTATCATTCACATACCTCAGGATTCTCTTTCCTGATTGCCAATGGAAGTCCTTTGGATTCACATTGTTTTTAAACACATGTAAAACTTCCAACCAAACTTTTATACATGGTTGGATTCACATTGTTGTTGCAATCTTTATTGCTCATCTTAAGACCTATGACTATTGGTGTTGGTGAAAGTTTGTTGTTCTACATTATAAATCTCTCCAAGATATAATTTGCATGTTTTTCTTGAGAGATAAAAACACTATCATGCATTTGTTATACTTCTATGCCAAGAAAATACCTCAAAAGACCTAAGTCTATCATCTCAAACTCTCTTTTAATGGCACTAATACATTTGGTGTTAATTTTTTATGGCAGTTTCTAATGAAGAAGGCATTTTTGTGTGAATTTGCATTTTTTTAAAACTCCCCGATATCATCAGAATGATGATTGTCGTCCATATGGCATCAGAATTCTAACTGGCACAGCACTATTTTTTTTATATAAAAAAATCTTCATTTTGTATTTCATATTTGTGGGCAATTTTAGAGCGGTGAAGAAGGGAATTGTTCACTAGGAGATTGGATTGGCTGCATATTCTCCAACTGTGAAAGTTTTCTCCACACTACAACTTCCTTGAATCAATCCCCTCCTTTGGTTTATTTGTCCTCTTAGATAATTTTAACACTTCAAACACCTTCTCCATACACTCCCCTCATAGCCTTCAAGACTATCCTTTAAGTACCAACTCATGGAAAAAGCCCAGTTGCAAGTTCACTCTGTCAAAACCCTTCTTATGACAGAGCACAATCTCCTTCTATTGATCAAATGTACATGAAAACATCTGCATGGTGCCTTGCAAGTTGTTGGGATAGTTAATATACACCATCCTCTTCACCACTATCCAAATGAGAGGCTTATTCAATGTGGACTATGCAATATATCACATTTTGAATACTCTTGGGATAGCCTAATCAAGGGTTTACCACTAAATCTTCAAATGCATATCTACTTTGCTTCTCTATCAAATAAAATTCCAATTTCACAACATAAAGGATTCAATGATTCAAAATTTTAACACCATGATTCATCAAAGGAAGCAAGTATCAAGGATAAAACCCACAATATAAATCTGTTAGCAACTATAAAACATAAATTGTAGAATAAAACCCATGTTTTTTTTTAATTTCAAACTCCTCTTACATCAATTATTTCCCATGTCTTGAGCTATGCACCCTCAAATAAATTTATTACATTCCAAAGGACCGATCAACATTGCCCAACCACCTATCTAAACTGACTCATAAATACTTATATCTGACTGTCCTACTTATATGTCTTAATATATATGTTGACATGTTTTTGCCAACTTGTTTTGCAATCAAAGAGTATGAGGATTTTTGACATGTTGAAAACTAAGTTTTCAACTTGACAAATACACACCAACTCATCCTCATTACATATCTTTTATACTTTATCACCCTTGAACACTTATACTTTACCCTATCAACCTATTAACTTACCTATTAGCCCTTATGAACAACTTAGGCACCCTTCCATCACAATGCCCTTATTACATTATTTTATGACTATATTAGTCATGTTATATATTGTATTCCCTCTCAAACCTATCAAAACTATAAACCCCACATCCCATTACATAGTGACCTTATAGGGTTATTTCCCTCATCATGGAAACTTTGTATACATAGACCATTCATGACTCCTTTTACATTTGATAGGCACTAATGGCCCAAGTTACAGTTATTTGAGACCTTTTAGGTCCTTATTGTCTTCATTTGATCAAGGTCATCCAAGTGACCCACTAGTAGCCTTCAAAGCCCGAGGTGCTCTTGCACCATACTCCCCAAGTTTAAAAAATTTCCAAAGTCCTCTTGGAAACACCTGCAACAAATACATGTTAGAGAAAAAATTATGCCTCATTTTCACCTTAGGCTTGAATAGGTCTTCATGCTTGACCCTGTTGCTCCATGCTTTCTCCTTCTTCTTTGTATCCATAATCTTCACCTTAGGTTTTCCCTTCCTTGGTAATGTAACTCCACCTTGTATCTGGTTGCTTCTTAGGAGCCATCCCATCATGTTTATTACCATAAGGATTTATACCCAAACCTGCAACCCAAATTCTCCCATCACACCAAGGCATTGTTCAATCTTACCAACCATTTCATACCACAACTTAGGAGCCTTCTCATGGCTGACAAACTCCATTTTAGTCTTTGCATATGAGACCACATCATAATGCTGCATTTTCTCATCCTCTTCCTAATTCCATTCCATTTGGCATCTCAACTCACCATCTACCTTCAAGGCTTCATCTTGTGCCTCTTTCTCTCTTACTGCTTCAACAACCTTTCTTACTGATTTCCTCCTTGTCACAAGCCTTTTAATATGCCATATCACCTTATTCCTGCTAACACCTAACCATTGATTGGTTCTAATCCTCTACAATCTTTCATCTCTATCATCTTCTCTCTTTAACCTTTCCTTCTACATTGATTCCCAAAGCTATGCATTTCTATCTATCCATGCTCCATATGCTTCAATGTCTCTTCTCAAGCTCTTAATCTCCTCTTTCCTCTATTTCTCCCTTTGCTTTCTTCTCTCTTCTTGCTCATATCTCTTCTTCTTCCCATATACCAACTCTCTTAATGCTTTGAATCCCTCAAGCATTTCCTTCTCTGAATTTGTTAACCCCATGTCAACTATCTAGGACTCCCAATCAACATATCCTAGACCTTTTTCTGCTTTGATACCAATATGATGTAGAGGGGGTATGGTGAACCCAATCCATTTCTAGTTTGTTTTGTAACAACACCTAACAACTCTCAATAAAAGGATCACATATAGACCCAAACCCACACTCCTTATCTTAGGACCTATTAATGGTCTTCTTTTTCACCTAGATACACCATCCCTCTACAACTAGGACATTTTTATACAAATGGCTTTGTATAACCTTACATCTCAAATTAAAATAACTCAAAAAATCATATAAATGACCATGTTACATCAAATAGAATTAAATTGATCAATTTATGATCTTTGACCTCCTAGCACACTTAGGTAATTAGGTTCTCTGCACCAATAGATAATAGGAAAGAGCTTATATGATACCTTAGAAAAAAAAATTGGAAAAAATGGTAGGATATTGTGTATGAGAATTTGTACCTTCATAGGGTTAGTATTGTCAATAAATCAAATAGAAACTAAATTACCACAAATAGAAAATCTACTTAGCAAATAATTGAACAATTGAGCACTCTATGGCTTTCTAACTAGGGATGTTAATGTTGAAGCTCTCAGCAAGCCTCCATTAATGACATTCCTAGAATGAGAAATGAATATGATAATAGTAAAGCTAAATGTTCAATTCCAAATTGAAAACAACTAATTAGCCTTAAATTTGCCTTTCTAGCTCTAAATTGCAAGAGGTTTGATGCAATTCTCAGATTTGTGGTTTGATTATTTGTGAATTCAGCCTTGCTTTTATAGATTTTGGTAAGGGTAGGGGGTAGTAGAGTTTATCATGATTGATTTGGGGTTAAGTCCTTGATTCAACCCTTTGAAAACAATTTAAATGGATTGTCCTCAAAGCTTGGGACAAGAAGACAAGATGAGTGGACAAGATGCTCTTTCCAATTGAGTGATTGAGATTCATTTTGGCTTGATCCATGTGAGTTCTTTCCTTAAATCCTATTGGTTGAGGATTTTTCCTCCAATGTGGTGTTGAGATAAATTAGGATTTAATCAATTAATTTTAATTTATTTGTTTAGCCATGTGTACCCCTTAAATGGGTTGATTTGATTTAAATTGAACTATACAATTAATTGAATTAATTGCACATTGATTTGATTTAACTTGATTTAATCAATTTTAATTTCTCTTTTGCTTTTGATTTTAAATTAAATTGAATTAAGACTTGACTTTAATTTTGATTGGCTAAATGCTCGTTGTGATTCACTTGCCTTGATTTTCCTTGATTACTCACATGAATGATCCTGTCCACTTTTAGGTGATTACAAATGCCCCTCTTTGAGTTGACTTGTGAAGCATGTCAATTCAAAGATTGTCCTGATCCAACTAATGTAAAGTCTTGATTGTGTTTGATGGTCAATTTCATTGTTTGATAAGAGATACATATTCTTTTGATGTTCGTTTGATTTTGTTGTTCTGGTGGTCGATCTGATGATAGATTACTGATATGATACCTGATTTGATTCGATTTGATGTTCGATGCCCCTTTTGATTGATTAGCAAAAAAAATTCTGATAAAAGCTTGCGCTCTAATTGATGGTCATTCCCCTGATTTGATGATGATGCTAATGATCTTTCTGATTGTCCGAGTGTATGCCCCCTCGGAAATGAAATGAAATTTGATCAATGTTTGAAAAAGTTTGACGATTTAGGTCAATTTGCGTTCATTAGGTCAATTTATAATGAATTTCAATTTCATTTCCAATATTGATTTTACATTCATGTGATGACAAATGCCCCTGATTTGGCAGATTTGATGAAAAATGGGGGACCTGTGTCATTTTTCTGATAAACAGTGTCTTTTTAGGTCAAAAAGGGCTATATATTTGTGTAAAAAGTTATTTTCACTATTCATTTTCACTTTTATAGTTGACTTTTTTCTCTAACCTCTTTTGAGCTTTTTGAGATGGTGATCCCGATTTGTGAGCATAGGTTCGAGTGTGGTTGATGATATCGGTGGCCACAGACCTGTGGACCTCTGGTGAGTTCCTAAACCTCTTATTTTTTCAATTCATGATTTTGTTTTCTGAAAAATTGAATTTTTCTAGCAAAACCCTCTATTTTTTGCATTTTTTAAATGAAATAGTGCTTTTGCCAATTTAAATAGTGCGTATGCCATTTTTTAGCGCTTCCGCACATTTATGTAGCACTTCCGTGAAGTGAAATTGCACTTTTACACACCTGTTCTAGGGCATGTTTCGCATTTGTTTTTTAGAATAGCGTGTTTGCTTGAATGTTTCACTTTTAAGCTATGAATTAGCACATTCAACATCTTGAATAGCGCATTTGAAAAGTTTTAGCGCTTTGGCAACTTTTTAGCACATTTGATGATTTAAGTAGCACTTTTACTTTTTTAAATAGCACTTTAGATTTTTGGTGCTTTTAAAGATTGAAATAGCATGTTTACCCTAATAGGAAAATATTTGAAAATGCCTTAATCAGTTTTCCAAACTATTCAGTGTCATTGATCGGTTGATCGGTTTAGGTAATAAACTTGATTTGGTAGCGAGTTGTAAGATGTCATTTTGAGTCAGTCATAGTCTGAATGTTTGATCATCAATCTAGATTTAGATGATGGATGATGATGAATTTTCCATCCTCTCTAAATAGAATCAACAAAATTGATTGTGGTTTGATATTTGTAAATGTTTGATTGACTTAGGATAATTCAAATGATAACTGATTTCAAAGCTAATGTAATTGAACTTTCTTTTTACAGGTAGTGCTTAAGTCACTAGGTGTTCGTGGTTCCTACCCTTTACCTCTTAGCATGATAGATGACCTGAGTGCTCATGATTGGAGACACATTGACTGACGTGGAATATATTTCCTACTTCCTCTACCTCAATTCCATGTGAATCAAGGACTAATTACTGCTATGGATGAGAGACGGCACTCAGACCATAATACTTTTCACTTACCGATGGGGGAGATGACCATCACACCTAAGGATGTATACCACTTTCTTCACCTTCCTACTAGAGGAGCTGGTATTTTATGACCAAGTCTATGATGGTGCAGCATGTCGACAGGTCTTTTAGGATCCTACCATTGGTGATGATCACATTCAGCGGTCTTAATTTAATTCTTTTCCATTTTTACCAGTGGTTCTAGGCACATTGATCAGAGAGTTCCTCTTACCAGATAGACAAGGTCATGGATTTGTAGTTGGATGGGGTCCTATTCTAGAGGACTTGATGGCTCATCCTTGATGGTTCAATTGGGAATCATGTGTTCTAGCATAGCTCTATCATGCGTTGCATACTGTTGTGTACAGGTGCTCTATTAATCTCTCTGTAGGAGGTATATTACTTTAGCTTTGGACATGGGAGCATCTCATAGTGACATGACCTATTGCAGCGTGACACCGAGATCCAAGTTGGCCATTTTCTTGGATGTATGAGGGGATGATAGTGCAAACCCTTATGGGGAAGTTAGATTCATGGCATCGTGTGATCAATGATATGGATCAGGTTGTCTAGCAGCCTTATCTAGGTTGTGAGTCATGGCCGGAGGATGATTCTAAGCTTTCGTATATGTTTTTTCCTCATTGGATGATTGGTCATACCCCTTACATTATAGAGAGATTTTTCTTTCAGAGGGTACTATGACAATATGGTCAAACACAGGGTATGCCCCAGGGCATTGCTATGTATGCTCGGGTTCAAGCCAAGAGATCACTGTGGGGCCCTATTGTGGATTTTAGGACAACTCGGTAGGAGATACAGGACCTTGTCTATTTGCCATGGGATATGAGGGAGGATGTCATTGATGCAGGGATGACTAAGGATTATGTAGATTGGTTTGCTCGGAACCCATTTTTGAGGTTCACAGATCCAGCTAAGAGAGTACCCAGTATTGATGAGGAGTCTAATGGTGACGGTGGTGATGATGGTAGGAGTGGGGGTAGGATTTGAGCATGGCATGGATGATGGGGTCATTGAGTAGCCAGAGTGGGTAGACTTCTCATGCCAGTTATTGTTGCTTCTCTTATTCCTCCTAGGGGTGGTGGTCAGGTGAGGGGTCACGTGGATAGGACATTACATTAGGTTTCCAAGGATCCGATAGGTAGACAGGGTCGACATAGGGCTAGGAATTAGAGGTAGTTGAATGCCCAGGCATTACAGGCATTACTAGATCATGCACAGGGTCAGTCGACACAGGCTCCTCCACAGGTTCATGCTTCTACTTCTACTTCTACTTCTGCTTCTATTTCTGATCCCATGTCATCCTCTTCATCACGTCTATCTTCTTCTTCTTTTGTTCCATCTCTATATGTTCCATCTTCTTCCATGCCTTCTTCTTCTTCCATGCCATCTTTGTCTATGCCTCCACCATAAACTCCTACGACACAGGCTACTAGCTTCGAGGCTCTGACAGTTGCACCAGAGGTTTGAGCTTTATAGTTGGATGTCTCTAAGATTAGATAGGAGGTTAGGTAGCTTAGTACTATGATGCAGGTCTTTGTGGAAGCAATGAGTCAGCATGGGTTATAGCTGAGCTTGAGTCATCCTCCTGATAGTGCTCCCAGTGCTAATGGTGCTAGTGGTTCAGACAGTTGATCTATTATTTGAGATGATTCATGTTATTATTTCATTGATGTTATATGATCTCATTCATTTTTTATATCGATACATTGGACTCTATTGTATCTTTTGATTTAGTCAATGTTATTTCATGTTGATACTCTGATACTTTGATAGACTTTGATTATCTTGATGTTGCATTATATGATTGTACCATGGACTCTGATACTCGTTTGATTTTATGATGATGATACCATAGAATTTGATACTTATTTTTGATAGATTTACTATATATGATGTCATGATGTGTTGGATCTCCCTTTTAGTTGTTTTCCCATGATATGCAGATCTATATGGTTCTATCTTCTATATGCTTTGTTTTATGCTTTTCAGAATGCGATTTTTTATATGGATACACATGTTCTATTTATGCTTAAATGGTTATCTTATGTATGACATAGAATAGATGAATGGATGCAATTGATATAAAGATGTGTTAGATGAATAATGCAATGTATTTTAATTTGAATGCACTTAATGATATGTGATATGCACCTGATGATGATTGAAAAATGATTTTAATGGATGCAATAAATACTTACTAATAAATGCAATGATAAATGCACGTTAATGGATTAATATCAATGATTTAAAGAATCAATGTACCCTAAATGAGGTGAATGAATGCAATCTAATCCAAAAAATGATTTAAAGGATGAATTCAATTTAATGCACTTAATGAATTGAACTCTATGCAAGATATGAATGATGAATGCAACTGAATGCAATTAATGAAGATGAAATTTATGTAAGATATGAATGATGAATGCAACTGAATGCAATTAATGTTATGAAGATGATTTAAACTATATGAAATGAACTTAGATTTAAAATGAAGGCACCTTAATGCAAGCTAACATGAATCTAACAAATGCTCATGACCTAATGGAATGCACCTTTATTGTTGATTGTTTTTTATTTCCAACGCACTCTATCATATATAGTTTTTGATGCTCATTTGATTTTTGATTTGACTACACCCCCTTTCTCTTTTCCTCTTGCAAATTAATTTTTTTGAAGCTAAGAAAGGCAAATAGTTTACATGCATTTAATCTAGGATGTATGCAACTAACTATCACTATTCAAAAATTTGGAGCTTAAAATCATCATTGAGCAATTTTGGAAGTCTTCTTTTTAGTACAATCATCACTAGTTCAACCACGATGATATGAATACTTTTTGCACCTCTTTCTTTTCTTTCCCATCCTTTTCAGGTACGACTATCACTGATTGAAGCCAATCATGAGAGTGTGAATACTGATTTTGTCAGATTCTATGTTGCAAGTGGATTTTGGTAATATGATATTGAACATCAAAATAGCCAAGGTATCCTTTTGCGTAAACAAACAAAAATCTTAGTTTCATCATATGTACAAGTCCTTGATGATTCTTTGATGATCACGTCCTTAGACAAATAATACATGGTTTAAAACTTTGATTTTAAGATAGTCATTCAGAAATCAACTAAGATATCATGCTTTCATCATAGCTTGTCTAGTTTAAAACTTTCATCAATTCACTAGAAAGACATGATTTCATCAATCAAATCAACACTTTAGAAAAAAAATTGAAATGTTTTTCAAATCCATATTTCAAGTGTAGTTCCATCCATTTCATACTTTTAATCCTGATAAAGGTAGAGTCATGTAAGACCTTGGATCAAATTTTGTATTATGTTTAATTTGGATTAGAATTAGGATTTGATTAAGTGTTTCACTTGTATTTTTGATGAATTGATTCAATGATTGACTAAAGTTTTCTTTTGATGAATCCTTCCTCCTTTAGGGTAGATTGCCCCTAGTTTGATGTGATGACATTTGTGGGACTTAGGACAATTTGTAGACTAGGTGACCAAAAATTTTAGGTACTTGCAAATGCAAATGTGGTGTTTTATTATGCAATATATACAAATGTTGGTGAATGCAATATTTACAAGGATGACTGCTAGGTATGCAACTGACTTGGACTTTCAATGACACATGTTTACTAGGTTTTCACCAATTGAATGGATCTTGTTTTCCTTTTCTATTTTTAAAGCTTTTTCTCTTTTTTGCTACCAAGGCACCTATTTGCTAGGTTTTCACCAAGGTACTTTTTCTCTTTTTTTAATTTTTTTGTATTTTCTCTTTTTTCAATTTTATTTTTTTCATATCATCAAGGCACCTATTTGCTAGGTTTTCACCAAGACAACATCTTTTTGAAGATCATATCTGAATGTTTTTTCTTTCTTCATGCTCAATTTTCCATTGTTTTTGGTCTTTTCTGCATTTCTAATTTATTTTCTCTTTTCTACTTTTCAAATGTTTTTGGTATTTTTCAAATCTCTTTTGACTATGTACAATAAATAGAATGCTTTCCATCTGATGTTCTGATACTCTTTTTCTTTATCCTCTTTCAGTTGCTTCATGTGTAGAACCTTTTGAGATGAATGTTATTGATAGGTTCTTTTAGCTCCTCTCCATCACAATCAACTAGTTTGTAGGTGCCTGTCCCAAAAGACGAAGTGATCACAAAAGGTCCTAACCAGTTTGCTTCCGATTTTCCCTTTTTTTCTCTTTCTACTTGATTCTTGGGATTATCTCGCAAAACTAAGTCACCTATTTGGAATGTTCTTGACTTGATGTGTTTATTATAAGTCCTTGACATTCAATTTTGATATACTTTTAAGTGATCAAATGCTTGTTGTTGTTTCTCATCTAGCAGTTCTAGTTCATGCAACCTTGAAACTCTATAGTCTTCTTCACTTATCAACCCATGTAGAGATACTCTCAAAGATGGAAGTTCTACCTCCAAAGGCAAAACTGCTTCTTCTCCAAAGACTAAGGAAAATGGTGTAGCTCCTGTTGGTGTTCTGATACTTGTCCTATAAGCCCATAAGGTTGGGTTTATTTTGATGTGCCAATCTCTACCTTAATTGTCCATAGTTCTCTTCAATATCTTTAGAATGTTTTTATTTGTTGCTTCTGCTTGTCCATTACCTTAGGGATAATAGATTGATGAAGAGTGATCATGTGGAATTTTGTGCATAACTCCTTTAAGTCTTTGTTTTTAAAATGCTTTTCATTATTTTTGATGATGCCATGTGGGACACCATATCTACATAGTATGTGGTTAAAGATAAACAAGGCTATCTATTTTCCTATTCCAATTGATAAGGGTACAACTTCCACCCATTTGGTAAAGTACTATGTTGCAGTGATGATGAATTTATGCCCATTTGAGGATGGTGGATGAATCATCCCTATCAAATCTAAACCCCATTAATAAAATGACCAAGGTGTCATCATTGAATGAAGCTCTTGTGTGGGTACATGTATCAAGTTTCCATGATATTGACACTTTCTACAAGTTTTAGCAAAGTTACAAGCATCTTTCTCCATTGTAGGCCAAAAATATCCTATCCTAAGAAATTTCTTAGCTAATGTTAGACCATTCAAATGTGACCCACAAATCCCCTCGTGAATTTCTCGTAAGGATTTATCCAATTCCTCTTTCTCTAGACATCTAAGATGCATTCCATCTAGAATTTTTTGATACAAGGTGCCATAAATTAAGGTATAACGAGAGGCTTGGCGTATGAAGCTCTTCTTTTAGTTCCTGGTTTGGTCTATGGGTAGGATTTGATCTTTTAAGTAAGTATATATATCTCCATACCAAGGTGAGTCATGTTCGGTTAATACACAAATGGTGTGAGGATGGGTAGGGTCAAATGTAGGTTGCTCAACTTCTTCTACCAGGAATTCATATCTGGCGCTTTGATCTGGTATTTGTAGAAGTGATGCCAAAGTTGCCATTGCATCTAATGCTTTATTCTTCTCTCTTGGAACTTGCTCAAATGTGATGAGAGTTAAATCTTGAGATTCTCCACCATATTTTTGTAAGGGATCAACTTTTCATCTTTAGTGAGATATTCATCATTGATTTGACTGATAACTAGTTGTGAATCTCCATAGACTTGTAATTCTGTCACTTTCCATTCCAATGCTAGTTTTATCCCAATGACTAATGCCTCATATTCTGCTATATTATTTGTGCATGGGAATAGAAATTTGTATGATTTTGGGATGGTAGATCCTTGAGGAGTAATTAAAAGTATGCCTGCTCCTTATCCATGTTGTGTGTAGGAACCATCAAAATATAGTTGCCATGTCTTTGCCTCAACATTCACAATTTTTTAATCTGGAAATTCCACTTGTATTGGGTGGTCATCTTGTAATGGTGATTCTATTAATTGATTAGCTATGACTTGGCCCTTGATAGATTTATGATCCACATATTCAATGTTGAATTCACTTAGCACTATGACCCATTTGGCTAGTCTCCC
This sequence comes from Chamaecyparis obtusa, assembly GCA_027943335.1. Classification (NCBI taxonomy): domain Eukaryota; kingdom Viridiplantae; phylum Streptophyta; class Pinopsida; order Cupressales; family Cupressaceae; genus Chamaecyparis; species Chamaecyparis obtusa. The sequence goes on from BSBK01003987.1 coordinate 392,585, forward strand.
ATTTAATGGTGTTTTGCTAAGAAGATACTTTAATGGATCGATCTTTGCAATGATTTGAATCTTATGAGATAACATATAGTGGCGTAATTTTTGGGAAGAAAAAAACTACGGCCAAATATGCTCTTTATATGAATGTATAGTTTAACTCATATTTCACTAAAGTCTTGCTGATATAGTAGATAGATTTTTCTTTTCTTGATTCATCTTCTTGTGCCAAGAGTGCCCCTAATGAACATTCGGTTGCTGAAATGTATAGAACCAAAGGCTTGCCTCTTATAGGTGGCATCAAAGTTGGAGGGTTCATTAGATATTTCTTCAATAAATTTAAGGCTTCTTCACACTTTTCATCCCATTAAAACACTATGTCCTTATGAAGGAGTTGAGTGAAATTATGACACTTTTTTGCCAATTGAGAGATAAATCTTTGAATGGATTTGATTCTACCTTGAAGAGATTGCATTTGGCTTATGTTTCTAGGTTCCCCCATTTACATAATGGCCTTGACTTTAGCGGGGTCTACTTCTATTCCTTTTGCTGAAACAATGTACCCTAATAGCTTCCCTGATTGAACGCCAAATGCACACCTTTTTGGATTTAGCCTCACTTTGAATTGTTCCAATCTTTCAAATATTTTCTCTAGTATGGGTAGATGTTCATCTCTTGAATGATATTTTGCAAGTATATCATCTACATAGTCCCCCATGAACTTATGCATCATGTCATGGAATATAGTCATCATGGCTCTTTGATAGGTCGCTTCGGCATTCTTTAAACCAAAAGGCATAAAATTCTAATAGAATGTCCCCCATGTGCATGTGAATGTGATCTTGTCTTGATCTTCAGGTGCTATCTTTATTTGATTATAGCCACTAAACCCATCCATAGGAGAGAACATGGAATGGCTCACTGTCAAATCTACTATGTCGTCAATACTTGGCAATGGAAAATCATCTTTAGGGCATGCAAGATTTAGATCCCTAAAATCCATGCAAATTCTAATGGACTTATCTACTTTTGAGATTAGCACGATGTTTGAAATCCATTGGGCATAATCAATGGCTCTTATAAACCCAACCTTTAGCAATTTTTCTAACTACATCTTTACAAGTAAAGCTATGTGAGGATGCATTTTTCTCAATTTTTGCTTGACTGGTCTTGCTCCTTCTTTTATGTTCAAATGGTGCATGATTAAGTTTGGATCTAATCCCAACATATCATCATAAGACAATGCAAAGTTAATTTTATTTTCCTTGAAGAATTTTATGAATTCTTTTCTTTCCTCACTAGATAAAGATGCGGCTAAGTGTATGATCCTTAGTTCAGATTCTAATCCAATGTTCACCTTTTCTGTTGGCTCAATCAAGATAGTGTAATACCCCAAAAATGGGCTATAAGTTCATTAACCTCCTATATCAACATTTCAAATGAAATCGACATCGAAGTCCTAACCTAAGGCACATCTGAACATCATCAAATCTTAATTGATTATCTCAAATTTTGCATCAGGGAATATTCCTAGTAATATTTCTAATCATCATAATTATCTTTAATTTAATAGTTATTTGGCGATAAATCCTATTTATCCTAAAGTTTGATTAATTGAATATTCTCAATATTTAATTAATTAGATTTAATACTGCCACTTAATTGAATTTAATTATATTTATTCCTAATTATTATTATTTAAATTTGACAATAAATCAAAATTCCTATCATTAATTGATTAAATTCTTATTTAATTAATTAAAGCAAGTTTTCATATTTAATGATATTATTTTGGAATAAAAGTTTTATTTAATAATTGATTAACCCATAAATCAATTGTTTTATTTTTAAAATCAGTTAAGTTGGAAATAAATCACTTTATTTATTTATTTAATTCATAATTATTATGCACATTCAAAAAGCAGTTAAACTTGAAATCAGAAAATCAATTCAAGTTGTTTTAAAAATAAACTCAACTCTGATTTGAGTTAAAAAGCTATTTTTGCATGCTTTTGCATGATTTTGTGAATTAATTATCTTTTATTCTTTGATAACTCAAAAATCAACTTGAGTTTATCTGAGTGATTTATGGCTTTTTCCATGCATCCCCAAAGCCTTGGATTTTTATAAAATCAAGGCTCAGCTCTTCAATCTCATCTCTCAGAATTTGCAAACTTATGCTAGCGAATTGGTATCTGAAGAATTGAAGCCTCTTTGCGAATCAAAAACTTTGTGAGATCATTCATATTTTAGCATATCATTGTTAGATTAATTGTATTGCATATCAATTTTTCATATAGAGTAGAATCATATCAGATTTTTCATATTATTGTATCTAAAATCCAAAAAAAATAGATTAATTTATATTCATCTCATATCTAGATTTTGCATTCAAATCCTTCATTTAGGTGTCGTCAAGGTCACTGATCTCGATCTAATCTAAGAATAAAGAATACATACTCACATCTATTAGAAGGCAGTAAATCACCTGGTTAGTTTAATTTTCAATTACTTGCATGATTTTGATTTCAACTAACCTCTAATGTTTTACTAAAGTGTTGTGTCTATAGCTAGGTACAAAATTCACACACACATTTCTGGTGCCCATCGTGGGGCCCTGAAATGGGTTTCCATTCAATTTCTATCAATTTCTATCATCTTCTTGTCATTTTTTGTTCCAAGCTGCAATTTTTAATTTCTATCCGTATAGTTGTCATACGAGTTTTGTCAGAAACTCATACCAGGAGATACCCACTGTCATATGATAGTTTATTTGATCGAGAATTGTATCATCAGGATCATAGTGTCGTTTGGAATCTCTATTGTCATATGATTTGGTACCCAGTTTCGTACAAGTTTCTAGACTATCGTCTGGTGGGTGACCCACTGTTGTACGAGTTTTAGTGCCAGGTTTCAATTGTCATTTCACTTTTTCAGGTAGTTTTCTAGATTTTTTTTCTGTTTTGGACTAACAGCTAACATTAACGATTGAAATTTGTTGTTTCTGATTGATTTCTATTGATTTGATTGGGAAAAAAATGTGAGTATTGCTAAAAATAGGTAATAATCTACTAAGCGCATTGTGAGGAATTCAAGTAATCTTTTCAGCTAATAACATTTCAATTTGGATTAAAAAGAACTCTTGCGTGTCAAGCTTGTGTGACCTTTATTGCTTTCATATCACATATTTCATTTTGGGCTATAAAAATGAACATAGATTTGCTTTTCAGCATCTTTGTTACACATAGTAAATAGGCCCTATGAACACTATTCATGGCTCTTGAGAGAGTGGGTTTCTAGTGAAACTCTTCTCAACAAAGGAACCCTTGTAGGTAGGGAGGATACTGAGAGAGTCTCACGTTCTACTAGATTTGTGCATCTTCAACTTCTGATTGATACATTCTCTCTCTAGAGAGGTTGATAGATCATGAGTGGTTGACATCATAGATCTTTGTGAGATAATCTTGGTCTTAGCGTGTCAGATTAATCTATCTGCTTTGTTTGGGTTAAAAGTGAAAAGGCTAGAGGATTATGCTCTACTCCCTTTCTGGGTAGTACCAGAAACTCAGATCCTTGAATCGGGAACCAATCTCCATGTGGTATATTTTGTGAGTCACCTTTAGAGAGGGTTAACTGTAGTGGACATTCCCTTAATTGGGTCAACCACATTGACGGAACCTCAAGCGGTAATAACCATTTTCACTGTGGTAGTGACAAGCACTATATAAATGTCCTTGTGGAAGAAATCTCCACAGGTGTGGTCTCTTGTTGGGCTGTCAGATCTCCCTAGCAGATCCTGAAGATTAAGTTCTCAGACTATGTCAAAACCCCAGTGCGCCTAGATTGGAGTTCGCCCTCTTGAGATCATAAAAGTTGCAGAGTCAGACCATTACTAAAAACCCTAGTGAGGCCAAATTTTCATTTTTCTAGGAATATGTGCATTATTGTAAAACTTTTTGGAACATACACTGTTAGCACTTCTAGGGATTAGCACAATTTAGTCACTTGATTGTTTATGCACAGGGTTGCTTTGTCCCCTGTTCATTGTTTTTAGATGTGCTTGGAATCACTTGCTTGCTATTTTGCGTGCTTGTTTATCTATCGAGTTACTAAGAATGAATCAATCTGCTACAATCTTCAAATCTAGACAAATAATTTTATGAACAATTTGAAAATAAAAATCTAAAAAATTGCAAAATCTGATGTCAAACACCTTTCTAGAGTCAACAGTCATTTTGTAAAGTCAAAAAGTCATACGAATTTCTACTATTGTCATTTCAGAACCCCCAGATTATCATATGGTATATGGTACATTGTCATATGAGTTTTGTTGCCAGTCGATTCAAAAAAGTCAAAATTCCTACAATCAACTGTCATGCGAGTTTTACAATAGTCATACAAGTTTTTCAATTGTCATTTCATGCTATACCCACTGTCGTACAAGCCTATAGAAAGTCATTTGGGAAATTTTGAAAAGTTGTCAAAAATTTGTCAAAACTGTCAGAGACCCAGCTTTTCCAGCCTATTTCCAGAATCTATCAAAAAAATCACTTTGTCAGGAACAGAGTAGAAAATACTGAGAATCCAATCATTTTCCTAAAGTGGCCTTTTGAGTCTGATTTAGCCTTCTGTTTAATTGATTTGAGTCTTTATCATCTTGTGTCAAAACCTTGTCATAACTATCAATCTTCAATTAATCATCAAAATGACTAAGTGTTGTGAACTCATGTCTGCTATCTTTTAGGAATCTACCCATACATCCAAGGCATGGTCTCCTTCATCTACGTCTAATCTAAGCTTCAATCAATCAAACCTTGACAAGGTTGTGTCATTTGATCTTCTTGAATCATATCTTTCTTCAGTTGTTTTCATCATATTCTTTATTTTCACCCAAGGTTAATGGTGGAAACTAGAGCTTCCTCTCACAAAAAATCTGGGGAAGTATCTCATACTTTACCTTTCACTCATATCCAAAGTCCAACTCTTGAGCAACTCTACAATTCTGGTCTTTACGAAGACGACGGTCTTGGAAATCTTCGATTAAAAATTGGTTACATTCCTCCTTCATCAACTCATGAAGGTAATCAACAGACTCCTCATTAATCTATCCCAGGTAGAAGTCCAACCATGTCTCAAGCAGGGACAAACTTTGGCTCTCAAAGAGCTCAATCTCAACATGGTGCAGATCAGGAACCCACACCTGAATAAATTTCTCAATATCAAAATGATGATAACTTCAAATGAATGATGAAGCATTTCTTGAAAGAGGATAGAGAAGCATACTTTTTACAATTAGCTCATCAAGGAGATAAACCTCCTCCCAACTTTAATGTTGAAGATATCATTACGCATGAGGAAGAAACTCCACTCATAGCTATGATGAAACAAATGCATGCCATGCAAGTCAAACTTAATGACCTTGAGAAAGAAAAGGAACCTAAGGAGTTCTCCATGGAGGCCCTATGTCCTTTTCCATTTGACAAAGACTTGTACATTCCACCATTCCTAAAAAGAGTGGAGATGCCAAAATATGATAAGTATGATGGACACTCTGATCCTCAAGATCATGTCAGATAATTCTGTACACAATCTATGGAGTTCATGCATGAACCAACCTATCTTATGTGACTCTTTCCTCGATCTCTGGGAGGAGTAGCCATTCATTGGTTCTCTAGATTGCCTTCTACTATCAAAACTTTCAAGGAGTTGATCAAATTGTTCTATCAACAATACTCCTACAACATTCAACATCCAGTCACCATGATTGATATCTATAATCTCAAGCAATATCCAGGTGAACCATTCTTGACATTTCTCAAAAGATGGAGGAAGAAATTCTCTCTATATGCTAGGCCTATTCCAGAACCTGAGAAACTGGAAATCTTCATCAATAATCTTATCCCAAAGATCAACTACCCTTTACAAATGCAAGATCATACATCTTTTGATAAGATGATAGACAATGTGATCAAAATTGAAAATGTACTTGTGAAAAAAGGAGAAATCACACTTCAAAAGGACAAGTATGAATCAGCATCCAGTTCCAAAGACAAGAACAAAAACTAGAACAAGAATAAAGGCATTGTCACATATGGTGTTGTTGATACTATCCGTGCCCCATCAAAGGTGCCAACTTTCAATCTAACTATTGGCACAAAAGCCATAAAAGCTTCAAAACAAAAGGTGTCTGACCCATCTCAAAAGAAGCTAGAATACAAATCTTGGTCCTCTGATAATAAACAAAAGTTCACTCCTCTTGGAGAATCTTTAGAATTAGCTATGAGAACTCTATTAGCCAATAACATCATTTCTTTGCCTGAGATCTGACAATCTGATCCTGATCCTAAACCAAAATGGAGGAAGAATGAATTCTATGATTTCCATCAAGGTAAAGGTCACAAAACTAACCACTACTTACGCTTGAAGCATACTATTCAAGATTTGATTGATAAGGGAGATATCACCATCGAAAATCATAAGAGCAATAATGATCATATAGCATTCACAGAACCATTTCTGAAACATGGTCAAGAAGTTTCATCTTCTCAGCCTAATATGGGGGCAAAGGTCAATTATGCTTACCCTGGAAATAATGTTGCTATCAATATGGTTGAACCTTTTCTCTCTAAGCATTGGAATGTCATCACAATTGTGCGAAGAGATAGAGATCATACTTCAACTAATGCAGTAACTCGATCACAAGCTCAGGCACATCTGAATGGACAAATCCCAGATTCATCAAATGTCCCTAAGATGCCCTTCAATCTTTCTTTTGCTTCCAAATAGAAGGTTGTTTCTAAATCTTCCAATCCTAAAGATACGAGGCCAACATCTTATAGCATTGTTCAACAACTCCAACACACTAATGCAAAAATCTCCATGTTTGAGTTACTTCAGATATCTCCAGCTCGTAGAGCTATTCTAGACAAAGCTTTTCTTGGATCCAATGTTCCTGATGACCTTGATTTAGACAGGTTCCAGACTATGGTTAGACATCTTACATCTCTGCAATATAGAAGTCTTGATCCAGAACCGTAGGGTCAAACGTGTGTTGATAAATGGAGGTGTTGGTCTAAACATTTGTTCTTATAGCTTGGTCACACAATTGGGATTTTCAGAATTGGCTATTGATCCTAGAAAGAAAATAACTATAAAAGCCTATGATGAACAAGAAAGATCTTCTAAAGGCACCATTGTCTTACCTATCAGAGCAGGTCCAGTTATCAGAGATACTATATGTCAGGTTCTTGATCTACCTTTGGCTTACAACATTCTTCTAGGGAGACCATGGATACATGAGATGAAGGCTAGTCCTTCTACATTCCACCAATGCTTGAAATTTCCTTATGAAGGAGTAGAAGTCACTATTCCAACAGACATATCCACCACTTGCAATACATTGAAGGAAAGTGCAGATAAACTTGTGCCTAATAATAGAGAATCTTCCATTGAGCCAAAAAAAGAAGCCTCCACATCTAAGATGGATGATCTTGCAAAAGAGGTCAATATCAAAGAAAATGGTATGGGAGAATATACTATAGAGCCATTCTTATCTTTGACATCTCTCCCTATCTCACCTAAGTCTTATGGACAATCTTTAAAATAGTCCAAACTAGATTCTAAAGAACCTCTTGAGGCATATAAAAAGAATTGTGTAGTAGAACAAGTCTCCAAGCAAGAATTTGAAGAGGATGAAGCTATGCTTGCATGGCTATACAAAGATGAACCTGAATCTCAAGTTGTTCAAACTAGTGACTCTACAATATCCAAAATCCCTTCTAAGGCATATGGTCCAGGAGATAAATTAATAGATAAGATGGGATATTCAGGTAAAGGACCTCTAGGAATTAGAGGAGAAGGTCTCATAACACCTATTTCACATACTGGTAGGGCAAACAAAGATACTATTGGCTTAGGCTTTAAAAAGAAACCCTTCCACCTCAAAGGTAATTGTTCTCATGTCATAGAATAGATCACACCAAGAGAACCTCTTCTCAAGAAGGAAGAAACTAAACCATTAGATAGTGATTCAGATGGCTCAGAACTTATCCCTTATGAGTGTTTGCCTAAGGAAATCACAGACTTCCTTGAAGCTGAAAATGATCCAATCAAAAGAATTAATGTAGTAGAAACACAAGAACCTACTATCAATCAAGAGATAGTTGCAACACAAGAACCAGCTAATCTTGAAGACAATCAAAAAGAGGATGGTGATACTTATTTTGAGATACATTCCCATGAGTATGAATTCAAATCAGAATCTGAGAGTAACCCTTCTTGGGGTATTCATCCTGACTTTACTCATGTTCTTAGATTTCCCAGAGGCATAGATGAAGAATCTAATGACTATGAATGGGGAGCCATTCCAGAAGAAGATGAGCTTATTACAGAGAAACATGTTGATATTATTCACCAATATGCACCAGAACCCAACATAAGTCTAGAGCGAAATGATGAACCTATCGAGTCTGATCCACCTATGGCTGAATTGGACTCCCACAATGACATTGAGCCTACTCATGAATTGAATGTCTTAAGTTGTAATATCACCTTTGAACTTGAGCATCGGATTAGGACCAATGATGACAGATCCATATCCGTAAACACTATCTCCCAATCTTTCTCCACTTTGACTATCCAATATCCAGACCTTATTAATCAAACCTCCACAAATCTAAACCATGGTATTTATACCTTCCTGAATGACTATGCCCTTGCTTGCTACCTCAATGCAGTTGAGCCTATGAGTACTTCCATCAATGAGCCGAGCGTTAGCATGACAGAGTCGAACATCAAGTATCTTAGTCAGAAAAATAAGAATAAGAATAAAAAGATAAGGATTTATGAGGGTGAAAACCACTTTGTGGTAGTCTCAGAACATACAAAAGTAAAAATAAAAGACGTATCTGAAGGTGAAAACCTCTTTGAGGTGCCTAAGGATGAGATATTTGATGTCCTTCTGAGTCATTTATAGGATAGATCTCCAGTTCTAATTGAGCCCACTCAATCCATCAACTTGGGAACAATAGAAGAACCACAATTGATCCATGTGGCACAATCTTTATCAGAAGAAGAGAAACAAAAATTTACAACATTCCTAATAGAAAAGAAGATCAACTTTGCATGGAAATATTCAGATATGCCAGGGTTGGATCCTAATCTTATCATGTATCATTTATCTATAGCTCCAAATGTCAAACTTGTCAAGCAAAAATTGAGAAAGATGCATCCTCATGTTGCACTCTTGGTAAAAGCTAAATTAGAGAAGCTCCTAAAAGTTGGATTCATCTGAGTTATTGATTATGCAGAGTGGATCTCTAATATTGTACCTGTTTCAAAACTAGATAAATTAATCAGAGTGTGCACAAACTTTAGAGATGTAAATAGAGCATGCCCTAAGGATGATTTTCCATTACCTAACATTGATATGATAGTGGACATCACTGCGGACTTTGAGATGTATTCTTTAATGGATGGTTTTTCTAGCTATAATCAAATAAAAATTGCTCCAAAGGATCGAGAGAAAACTACTTTTATATGTGCATGGGGCACCTTCTATTGGAATGTCATGCCATTTGGGCTTAAGAATGTTGGTGCTACATATCAAAGGGCAATGACATCTATTTTCCATGACATGATGCATAGGACTATGGAAGATTATGTTGATGATACTTTGGCAAAATCTATGATTCAAACTGAACATCTAAATGACTTGAGCAAAATACTAGACAGAATGGAAAAATTTAGTCTCAGACTAAATCCTAAGAAGTGTGCTTTTGGTGTCACTTTTGGAAAGCTCTTAGGATACATAGTTTCAAATAAGGGCATTGAAGTTGATCCAGCTAAAGTAAAGGCTATCATGGAAATGCAACCTCCAAAGAATATTAGTCAAATGAGGACATTGCACGGAAGAGTCCAATCTATCAGAAGATTTATATCACAGCTAGTAGACATATCACAACCTTTTACAAAAACATTACATAAAGGTGTGACCTTTGCATGGAATGAATAATGTGAGAAAAACTTTTATCATATCAAGAAGTATCTATCAAATCCTCCTATCTTGATGCCTCCCATTCCAGGGAAGCCTTTGATCTTATATGTCTCCACTACAGATACATCACTAGGGGCATTGCTAGCACAACATGATGAGAACAAAAAGGAAAGAGCTATATACTATATCAGTAGAACATTGGTTGCATATGAGAAGAACTATTCAATGATCGAGAAAGCTTGTCTAGCTTTGATCTTTGCATCATAGAAACTGAGACACTACATGTTAGCTCATACCACACAATTGTTAGCTAAGATTGATCCACTCAAGTACCTACTAAGCAAATCTTCCCTCACAGGTAGATTAGCTAAATGGATCATGCTCTTAAGTGAATTTGACATTGAATATGTTGAGAGAAAAGCTATCAAAGGACAAGTTATTATCGATCAATTAGCAGATGCACCTATGATTGATGATACACCAATGCAAATGGAATTTCTAGATTCCTCTATCATGACTCTTTCTTCTAGAGAATGGTAGTTATTCTTTGATGGCTCCTATACATAGAATGGATCAGGAGCAGGCGTATTGTTCATAACTCCTCAAGGATACTCAATCCCAAAAGCATTCTGATTAAAGTTTCCTTGCACAAATAATATTGCAGAATATGAAGCCCTTTTGAATGGTATGAAAATAGTGATTGAATGGAGAGTAATAGAATTACACATTCATGGAGACTCTCAACTTGTTATCCATCAAGTCAATGATGTGTACCAAACTAAAGATGAAAAGCTCATTCCTTACAAGAGAATGTTAGATGATCTAAAAAATTATTTCTTATCTATCACATTTGAGCAAATACCTAGAATAGAGAATAAGGTTGTCAATGCAATGGCAACGTTGTCTACTCTATTACAGCAGCCTGAACATGAGCTACGCTACGAGTTCCTGGTGGAAGCACTATCTTATCCTGCATATGATTCCCTTGAAACCCACATGATCTACACTGTTGTGGGTCATGATTCATCTAGATACAAAAACCTATTTTCCTATCTCCAAGACCAAATCATTCTCGATACCTTCAACAGCCATGAAAAGAGATACCTTATCCGTAATGCCTCCCGATATGTCATCATTGGTCACGATCTATATAAATGAGGTTTAGATGGTACACTACTTAGATGTTTAGAATGGGAAGAGTCTCAACGTGTGTTAGAGGAAGTCCATGATGGTATTTGTGGGTCGCACTCGAATGGTTTAACACTAGCTTGAAAACTTATTAGGGCTGGGTACTATTGGCCTGAAATGGAGAAAGAGTCTATCAAGTTTGCTAAGAATTGTCAAAAATGCCAAGTGCGTGGCAACTTAATTCATGCTCCAGGGAGAGATCTAATTCCCTTTACTACATAATGGCCTTTTCACCAATGGGCATTTGATCTTATAGGATCCATCCATCCTCATTCTTCTAATGGACATACCCATATAATCATAGCTACAGATTATTTTACAAAATGGGTAGAAGCAGTCCCTTCGACACAAGCAACTGGAAAATAAATATCTATGTTCATATTGAACTATATCATATGTAGATATGGGATACCTCATTCCATAATCACAGATAATGGTGGACAATTCAAGAACAAAGATCTAGATGATTTATGTGCTAAATTCAAGATTACACAACATTGGTCATCTATCTACTATCCTCAAGGGAATGGATAAGCAGAGGCTTCTAACAAGAATCTATTGAAAATCTTGCACCATACAATTAATAAAATAGGAAGAGACTGGCATCTTATGATCAATCCAGCTCTCTGGGCCTACAGAACAAGTATCAAAACACCTACTAGGGCTACACCTTTCACTTTAGTTTATGGGTCTGAAGTGGTACTGCCTATTGAGGTTGAAATCCCATCACTAAGAATCAAAATGCATGATCTAGTAACTGATGATGACTACAGAGTGTCTAGGTTGCAAGAACTTGAACTACTAGATGAGCGCAGGAAAGCAGCGTATGATCATCTTAGAGTATATTAGAAAAGAATGTCTAGAGGCTACAACAAGAAAGTCAGACAAAGAATTTCAAGTTGGTGATCTAGTCTTGAGAGAGAATCCTAAAAATCAATCACATCGAGAACGCAAGGGGAAGTTTGAACCCAACTGGCTGGGTCCCTTTGTTATCACTGCTAATTTTGGCTCTGGTGCCTATCAACTCTCAATGACTAGAGGAGAACAGCTCTGAGAACCAATCAACATTCTCCATCTAAAGAAATTCTACACCTAAGGCATTCAGTCTATGGTAAAATGTCCTAAAAAATTTTTATAAAAATCTGAAAAAGTCCTGAAAAAAATGAACATCTTGGTGAAAACCTAGCAATAGGTGCCTTGATGATTCACAAAAAAATCAAAAAATATCAAAAGTACAAAAAAATTGAAAAAATGAAAAATACAAAAAAATGAGAAAAAAAAAAAAAAGTGCCTTGGTGAAAACCTGGAAACAGACGCCTTGGTAGCAAAAATAGAATCTCTGCCAAGATGGTGAAAACCTAGCAAATGGGCACCACTTGTTTCAAAACACTCCATCTATTAGCACAATCTTGGTCTTTCCCAGCTTTCAGTCTTGCTTTAGTTTGTACATATCTCCCAGTTTGTTTCTGCATTCTTATTTTCAATAAGTCAGTCTGTACACCAATCAGCTCAAGCGTCGGTATCCTATCAATGTTAAAACTTGGGGGCAATCAATGTCATATCCTATGGCCTCCAATGTATCTTAGATGTATCATATCCAGTCAGAGTCCTTTGAAGCTTCATTTGAGTCAGTCAGTCAGTCTCCTCTCCAGAAAGGATTTTGCATCTACAACAACGCAATCAAACATCAAACAACAAACTGAAAACAATCTGTTCTTTTTACATGCTTTTATCTCCTTGTATGCTTACTGATTCGCATTGAGATTTTTGCATATTATGTCCCTTCGAGCTCTTCGATGATGTCCTTTACAGGATTTAGAGAGTGATGACTGGGGGCATAATCTTTTCTTTATCTTCTATTTGTATGTGAAAATCTAACAACTTTGGAAATTCTAGATTAAAATGGTGTCCGACTGTAAGAGCCTCTATCTTGAATTGGATGGCCATGCGTACCTTGACCATTGATACCTAGAAAATTCAAGGAAGTTTGATCTAACTATTGTCTTTTTGAGTGAGTTCTTTCTCCTATTGTGAAACACAATCTTACCTAAGGATGTGAACGATAAAGGGTCACTACGGGTAATTCACACTGGATTTAGAATGATCTCTTAAACTACTTGATGTTTTTGTACCGCAAGGCGTATTCAAGTCATCATGACGTTTATGTTTTGATGCTTATACAAATTGCTATATCAAAATGGACATGATATTCAGGTCATCCTAGCGTTTGTGCCTTGGTGCTTATATCTAATCCAACATTCCAAAAACAAAATCAATATTTATATATCCATGGTTTCTTAATCAGTGGGTGTTGTATTGATTCTTGCGCATACAAATCGATATTCATATGTCTATGGTTTCATAACTAGTGGGCATTGTATTGATTTATCCAGTTACTTAAAAATTCAATGATGACAATGACTGACACATGATTAGTGACTAGGTCCTAGGTCTTAGGTTGCATTTCATTCTGCATGTTTCTTTTCATTTTGCATGTTTGCATGATCTCACAAATGGTTAAACGAACTTCAATGCTTAAAATAATTCTTCAATTGCCTATCCAAATCTAACAAGAGCTAAATCTCACATGAAGGTTCCTCCAACGAAACAGTAAGTAGAATCCTTTTTCGGGATCAAAATCAAAATCTGACATCGTTTATATTATTAACTACTTGCATAATCAACCTTCTATCATCACAGAAATCCAGTATTCAACTTAACTGATTATCTTACATCAAACTATCAAAATTTCAACTTGGTCACCCATGGTCAACTCATGGTTTAACCTAGTCAAACTTGGTCTTCTGGACCTCCAAATGATGCAGAATGCATTTTCAAACGTGTATAACCACTTCTCAAATCAATTAACATGCTTCTAAACTATCAACGCCGACTTTTCTTGTCAAATTTCAATTTTATCCTGAAGGGGGCATGGTATTGCACATCATTCAAAGTCGGTAATCTAAAGCTGAAATCATATCTTTCCTCAGTAATCAAGACAACAACCACATCTAGTTACTGATTCATCAAAAGACCTCATCGCTTGGGGAAAATCAATCATCGCTCGGGGCATATCAGATTCATCAAGATCCATATCAATCTGGTATTCTCTTAATCTTGTAAATTATATCAGTTTTTGCAACTATTGGTTCAATTGTGTTATTTCCTTGGTTCTTTGTAACTGAAGGGTTCAGATGTGATACCAATGTGATTCAATACAAGGACAATCGGGTCTGGAATCGGTCACTCACTTCTTCGCAATCATAAGGTTTAGAATTAGGTGTTTTGACACTTTTTTGCAATCATCGATTCATTTGCTGTTATAGTTAACATTATCTTTGGTCATTCAAGACCTATTATCTTCATATCAATTTCAATCAATTTCTTCTTCATATCAATATCAATATCAAACATCAATTTCAACATCATACACAGACTATCTTTGAACCACTGTGCTTTGCACAACAATTCAAAGAGGGGCAAAATGTAATACCCCAAAAATGGGCTATAAGTTCATTAACCTCCTATATCAACATATCGAACAAAATTGACATCGAAGTCCTAACCTAAGGCACATTTGAACATCATCAAATCTTAATTGATTATCTCAAATTTTGCATCAAGGAATATTCCTAGTAATATTCCTAATCATCATAATTATCTTTAATTTAATAGTTATTTGGCAATAAATCCTATTCATCTTAAAGTTTGATTAATTGAATATTCTCAATATTTAATTAATTAGATTTAATACTGCCACTTAATTATTTAATTAAATTTAATTATATTTATTCCTAATTATTATTATTTAAATTTGACAATAAATCAAAATTCCTATCATTAATTGATTAAATTCTTATTTAATTAATTAAAGCAAGTTGCCATATTTAATGATATTATTTTGGAATAAAAGTTTTATTTAATAATTGATTAACCCATAAATCAATTGTTTTATTTTTAAAATCAGTTAAGTTGGAAATAAATCACTTTATTTATTTATTTAATTCATAATTATTATGCACATTCAAAAAGCAGTTAAACTTGAAATCAGAAAATCAATTCAAGTTGTTTTAAAAATAAACTCAACTCTGATTTGAGTTAAAAAGTTGTTTTTGCATGCTTTTGCATGATTTTGTGAATTAATTATCTTTTATTCTTTGATAACTCAAAAATCAACTTGAGTTTATCTGAGTGATTTATGGATTTTTCCATGCATCCCCAAAGCCCTGGATTTCTATAAAATCAAGGCTCAGCTCTTCAATCTCATCTCTCAGAATTTGTAAACTTATGCTGGCGAATTGGTATCTGAAGAATTGAAGCCTCTTTGCGAATCAACAACTTTGTGAGATCATTCATATTTTAGCATATCATTGTTAGATTAATTGTATTGCATATCAGTTTTTCATATAGATTAGATTCATATCAGATTTTTCATATTATTGTATCTAAAATCCAAAAAAAATAGATTAATTTGCATTCATCTCATATCTAGATTTTGCATTCAAATCTTTCGTTTAGGTGTCGTTAAGGTCACTGATCTCAGTCTAATCTGAGAATACATACTCGCATCTATTAGAAGGCAGTAAATCACCTGGTTAGTTTAATTTTCAATTACTTGCATGATTTCGATTTCAACTAACCTCTAATGTTTTACTGAAGTGTTATGTCTACAGCTAGGTACAAAATTCACACACACGAATAGGAGATCTTTCTTCATAATGTGCAGGTAAAGTATCCAAACTCCCTTCCTTAGGAGCCTCAATTGGGTTTCCACCTTTGTCTTTCTCTTTTTTACTAATGCTGCCACAATGTGGTTTTCAACATTAGATTCTTTTCCTTTTTTATTTTTTTCATTTTTTATTTTTTTCATTTTTTCTTGAATTAGGAGTTTGGATACCTTCCCTTGTCACCTCTTCCTGATATTTCATGGCAGAAGAAGGTTCAACCGCATTTAGGTATTTGGACACCATGTTGTCATTTAGAAAAGTTGGGAGTATGGTAGGTTCGATGGAATCCCATTCAATTAATTTTGGGTAGATGAGGGTTAAAGGATCAAAGTTTTGGTTTAGACCAATGGGGTTTAAGGACAAGACTTCATTTGAGGGTTCAAACATTGTATCACTTAATTCTATTACATGTGCTTCTTCTAGATACTCTAAAGAACTAGGGTCAAAATCCCCCTCACTAGAATTCTCTAAGGTTTTTGTTGGATAGAAATCTTGTAGACTAAACCTAGGGTTTGATTCTTCTATAGTAGGTCTCCATCAAGGTACGTAGGGTTCTCCTACCCATTGATTTAATTCAATTTCTTGAATTGGTACATTATCTAGGACCACTTGGCTTGAGCTTGATGCTTGATTCTGATTGGATGTTGCAAATGGTTCTTTCCTTTTGCTAGGAGTGCAAGTATGAATAACATCAATACCTTTATCTTGACATGATTCATTGGATAATGTATCCCATTCCCAATCATTTGAGTCTTCATCACTATGCGACTCTAATTGTAATATTTGATCATAGACCTCAGGATAGTGCTTTTTAGTATACCCTTGTTCTAGGTATCCTAATCTGGTCTTCTCTTTGTTGTCCCTCCATGTCATTTCGATGGGTTCGATAAGTCCTTCGTTTCTTGTTACCAAAGGTCCTTGGCCTTTGTATTCCATCTTCTGCATAATTTGAATTCCTTTCCCATATTGATGTGTGGGAATGCTTATATTTTGGATGCATTTTTCTTGTGCACTTGATTCTTCATCCTTGTATAACCAGTTTAGGATTTCATTGTCTTCTTCATCCATGGAAGATGATGTGCTTTCTCTCACAAAGTTATCATTGTATTTATGGGGTAGATTTGATGGTCTTCCATATGACTTTGGAGATAAGGGTAGGTCCATCATTAACAAGGAGTATTCACCTATGCCTTTTTGTTTGATTTTACATTATTTCTCAAAGTTTTTCATCATATGGTCCATTTTTTGGTAATGGGCCTCATTAGTATAGATTTGCATGGATTTATCTTGGTCTTCTTTCTTCTTCTCAAAAATACTTTCCTCACTAACATTTTCTTCCCCTTTTGTCGATGTAGATAGGTTAGTGGGACTTTGAAGGTTTTCAACAACAACTTCTTCCTCTTTTTCTTTTCCCTTTAAAGATGGAGGATCTTTAGAACTTTTCTCTTGCTCAATTCTTAGGGGTATGGACCCTTCTACATTATATGGGACTAGAGAATCATTGATAGGCTTTAAGTTATTACAATATTGAAAGGGGTTTGAGTCCCCGCTTACCATGATCTCTTGCCCTAGATAAGGGAATTTTAGACATTTATGATAAGTCGACGGCATAGCTTGCATCTCATGAATCCAAGGTCTTCCTAGTAAGATATTGTAGGTCGGCTTTAGGTCTAAGACTTGACAAATAGTCTCCTTTTGTATTGGGCCAACCCTAATAGGAAGTACTATGACTCCTTTAGAAGCTCTTTCTTCATGATTGTAGGCTTTTATAGTTATCTTTTTCTTAGGGTCAATAGCCTCATAAAATCCTAGGACTTTTACTAGGTTAAGGGTACAAATGTTCAAGCTGGCTCCTCCATCTATGAGGAACCTTTTTACCCTATGCTTATGAATCAAGACCTCTATATGTAAATTCAAGTTTTGAGGGTGATTAAGTGACATGTCATCTTGCTCAGAAAAAGATAGGCAATGAGGTGCAATGAGGTGTCCCACCATGTTTTGAAATTTTCCCACCTCCAAGTTTAGAGGCACATTAGTCTTTAAGAGGGCTTTCTCCAAGATATCATTATGAGTTGGTGATAATTTGAGCAACTCAAGAATAGAGATTTGAGTGGGAGTTCATTGTAATTGATCTACCAAATTATATTGCTTTGATGATGAAGTTGAAGCTTGGTTTGGTAGAACAATCCTAGGGGCATTTCCAGGTAGAGTGATTTTCAAAGATTTCCCCCTTGTCACAACATTAGAAGTTGCCTCTCTTGGTTTCTCTTTCACCAAAATAACATTTATGGTGTTTTCATCACCATTTATAGCATTAGTCATGTTATCATAAGTTTGGGTGAAATTAACCATCTCATTGCCTATTTTATTATTCTAATTAGTATTAGATGACTCACCCTTTTCATGGTTTTGAAAGGGATTTTTAAAGGCCATATGATCCTCATTATTTTTAGGCCCTTCTACCTTGATCGTTCCATCATCAATTAAGTCTTGCACCAAATGTTTTAACTTCATGCATTCGTTAGTCTTATGACCCTTATTTCGATGATATTCAGAATGGTGTGAATCATTATACCAATTCGGCTTTACTTGGGGTTCATATGGTCTCAACTCGGGTAGAGTGATGATCTTGTTTTCTACCAAAGTCCTTAAGGAATTTTCCAATGGTTTACCCGAAAAGGTGAATTTTCTCTTTTGATACGTGGAAAAATAGGGCTTAGGCTTGTTAACATTAGCATTATTAGAAGGGTTATTGTTGGAATTATTGTTGTTGTTGTTGGAATTAGCATTATTAAAGGGAGCTTTATTGGTTTGATTTACATTATAGTTTGAATTGGCTCCACTTGATAAATTAAATGGGGTAGCCTTCAAGTTGTGGGCTTCCACAACTCCATCATTCACAAGATTCTTGTTATTATTTTTCAACCATAGCTTAGGTTTGTCATTATGATTGGTGGCTCTTTTATTGTAAGTATAATTAGATATATAATGGTTATTATTAGTATTGGTATAAGGTTTATTGTCTTTGAACAATTTTATTTCTCCTCTTTTGAGCAATACATCTTCAATCTTAATCTCATTCTCAATAAGTTTTTCGAATGTGGGAGGACATTGAAGTTGGAGCCTATAGTTCATCTCCATATTTAAATTATTTATAAATATCTCCATCTTCTCCTTTTCAGGGATACTTTGTGGGTACCTTGCAAAAATGGTCATCCACCTTTGAAGGAACCCTAAGAAAGATTCACCATCCTTTTGTTTTGTATCACATTATTTTAGCATGGTAATCTCATGTTTGATGTTGTAGGAGTAATGAGTTACAAATTTAGAGGCTAATTCCTCAAAAGTCTTGATCCCTTGCAGAATTTTAGAGAATCATTCCATGGCTTGCCCTCCCAAAAGTTTTGGAAAAAGTCTCAATTAAGTACATGGTGTTATGTATAAATTCAATACTTAGGGCACAAAACTCCCTAAGGTGATCCTGTGGGTCTGATTTACCCATGTATTTATCATATTTAGGAAAGATGGTATTGCTAGGAAAAGGTGCCTTGACTAAGCTCTTGTCGAAAGGGAAAGGACACAAGGCCTCAATAGAGAAAGGTTTAGGCTTAGCAGCCTTTTCATTAAGTATATTTATGCTTGGAATATTTTTAATTGTTGATTCATAGCATGCATCAGTTTTTCCTCTTCTTTTCTTTTCTTGAGTTGATCCACATCATAGTCATGTGGGAGCTTTACCCCTACTTGGGCTAGAGTTAGGAAAAATTTCTCCCTATCTCTATCTATAAGTTTATCCATGACTTCAAGAAAGTCATTATCTTGAGCTTCTCTATTAGCTCTTTCTTCAAGGGTTTCTTTAGGTTCATGATTTGCATGATTAAGGTTATCATTGTTTCCTCCTTGGTTGTAATCGTGAAAAGTGGAGTTTCTATCCATTATGTCACCTTCTTTCTTGAAAAGATTTGGGAGACTATCCCCTTGGTTGTGATCATTGAAAGGAGTTTGATATTCAAATTCAAGGACTTCTTGAGCAATGCAAGTGCCATCTTCTTGCAAAGATATTTTAAGTTTGTGAGAACGTGTAGAAACTGGCATCCAACAAGGTTGATTTCTAATTGTTTCCCCAAATTGGTAATTATTGATATTTATGAAGAGATTTTTAAAAATATAAGATGAGTTTCTCAATGGATATCTCTTTCACTTTTTCTATGTATTTTTCAAACAAAACAACCACAAGTATACTTGTTCTTTTTAACCCTCTACACAAAGTGTTTGAATTTGTAGTACGTTATCACATGTTTTTGCACAAAAAGACACTTCAAGCAATCTACCTAGCTCAAGATTTGGTTCATAAACATGGCTCTATATGGTAGTCTTTTCTAAGTTAACAAGGTTTTAATATGGATTCCGTTAAAAATGGACACTAAACTTTCATCCTCCAAAATTAGGAGGCTTCCCAGCACCAGTATGTCAATTTTTTGCGCAATCCCGAAGCACTACTCAAGGAAGTTCAAAATCTTAGTATCCTTTTGTCACACACCCCATTAAGGATGCATATGTTTTTTTTTATAGTGGGTTGGATTCTCATGGAAAAAGAAAGTGTATCCCACTTTGGGTTGTCCCTCTCACAGGCCTCATTAAGGCAAATCTCGGGAGGTGAGCCCAACTATTGATCTAGCATGTTCATTTGAAAGCAAGAAAGTAGAATTACGAAATAGGTTGTGGGAGTTTGATTCACCAAAAAGGTGAAGATAATATCCCTATCTACTTCTCAATTCCCAAACACAATTAACAATGTTCAATTACCAACCCACTAACTAATGAGAATCGATTATTTCTACTCTTTTCTACAAACAAGGGGTTTACAATTTGATTATGTGCTTGATTTACTTAGCCTTTATCTTAATCAAGGAGTTCAACACTTTTGGCATTTTGATTCACTAAGAAAGTGAAGAGCATAGGCCTAATGTCAAATTCCTCAAACAATAAGAGGCTACTTTAATTACTAGATTTTAGAAATGACAAAGCCACAATTTAAGCAAAAGAATGACTAAGTTTGAGGCTTACCTTTTCCTTGAAGCTAGCAAAGGCTAGGGGCATTTCTGATTGATTTTCATTTTTTAATGCTCACCTTGACGATTGTTCCTTTCCAATGTTCTTTTTCTCCAACAAGTTAGTCAACACAACCAGCAAAAGTGAAGGAAACAAAGATAAAATTGAAGAAAACCAAGATAAAATTGAACTTTAAGCCTTATTTGTCAAATTTTAACAAAACTTGATTAAGGTGAATAAATCCAATTTAGTGAAATAAATTTTGCTTTATATGCTTCTACAACTTTGAGATAATGATCATAGACCTTTCCTTCTTGCTGAGAATCCTCAAGAACCAGCTTAATGTGAGAAATGTTCTCCTTTTTATCTTCCTTGTCAAAGTTTTGCCTTCTTGATTGAATCTGCTCTCTAGTTTTTTCACTCTTTTATGATCAGTCATCCTGCAGATAGAGAGAAAACATTTTTTGACAGTCAGATTCTATTTATTTTCAATTTAAGCAAAAGTGCTACTGAATCTATTAAATGTGCTACTTAAATGCTCAAACGCGCTAAGGATCAAATTAAAAGCACTAAAGAAAATAGTTAAAACATAGAAACAAAGAGCAGAAGTGCTAAAATCCTGTGTAAAGGCATCAAAAACATTGCAAAAGTGTTGGATAATGGATCAAATGCGCTGGCTAGTTAGGGAAAAAGTGTTGAGAGAATGAAGACATAAAATAGAAGGAAATCAAATGCACTAAAACTCTATGTAAAAGTGCAAAAATTTGTCATCAAGGTGTTGTTTCAAGTATCAAACACACTAGATAACCTATCAAAAGTGTTGCAGAAATGATCATACATGCTATTTCACCTACAAAATAGAGAGTTAAACATGCAAAAAAATTGAAAATATAAAACTTTCCAGATTTTTAGAAAAGTGAAGCCTAATGCCCCACGGTGGGTGCCATTTTTTGTATGAGAATTTGTACCTTCATAGGGTTAGTATTGTCAATAAATCAAATAGAAGCTAAATTACCACAAATAGAAAATCTATTTAGCAAATAATTGAACAATTGAGCACTCTATGGCTCTCTAACTAGGGATGTTAATGTTGAAGCTCTCAGCTGTTAGGATTAACAAGGCAGAAATAACAATTATGTGCAAATATAACCAGTATCAGAAAACAATAAAACACATAGAAGAGAACACAAGACACAAAGATTTAACGTGGTTCACTCAATCCCTAGGCTACGTCCACAAATAGTGAGGCCAATATTTTATTATCCAGTGATTATAACCTAATTACAATCAGTAATCCCTTATAGCTCAATTCTACCGCAAGTACTAAAATCATACATCATCATGAAATCCCTAACCCTAAGCCAATATAACAAGGCTTATTTTGGTTAACAAGTTAACCCTAAAATACTTGACGAGTCAACCTAAGAAAAGGCTTAACGAGTCAACCTAGGGAAATGTTTGACGTGTCAACTCAAAAATGCTTGACAAGTTAACCCCACAATGAATGAAAAGTGTACAATACTTTCTTGGATAGTACTTTCCTGATCAGTCACCACAAGCTAACAATCTCCCACTTGGGGACTAATCAGACTCCACACCAAACAACAATCTCCCACTTGGAGACTAATCGTGTAGCAAAACTGCTACCCTGTGAGGCTCCTACTGGATCCAACCACCTTGGACTCAACTGTTCCTTTATTTTGTTCAGTCTAGTAGACCAACCAAAGTTGAATAGGAGTTCAACTTCTCCCTTGTTACTACCTTTGTAAACATATCTGCTGGATTATCATCTGTATGAATCTTTTCTAGCCTTAACTTCCCATCATCCAAAACTGGCCGAATGAAATGGTACTACAATTGTATGTGTTTTGTCTTTGAGTGCAAAGTAGAATTCTTCGCAAGATGAATGGCACTTTGGCTATCTGTATGCAAAAAATTACCCATCTGAGGATGTCCCAATTCTTCCATGAAGAATTGAAGCCATATCATCTCCTTGGCTACCTCTGTAACAACAACATACTCTGCCTTTGTAATGGATAAAGCAACCACCTTTTGTAGTCGAGAAATCCAGCTCACTGTTGTCCCACCAACAGTAAATATATACCTTGTAGTACTCCTCCTACTATCTATATCTCCTACCAAATCTAAGTCAACATAGCCTTGGACAGTAGTAGTAGAACCCCCAAAATGTAAACACGTACTGGATGTACCTCTCAGATATTTGAGAATCCATTTGACTGCATTCCAATGCTCAATACCAGGGTTACTCATATATCGGCTAACGACTCCCACTATGTGTGCAATATCTAGCCTAGTACATACCATAGCATACATTAAGCTCCCTACAACTGAAGCATAAGGTACCTTAGACATTTTAGTCTCTTCTTGTGGTGTCTTGGGACACATATCCTTAGTCAATTTCAAATGACTAGGCAAAGGTGTGCCGACAGCTTTGGCATTCTCCATAGAGAAATGTTTCAACACCTTCTCAATATAATCAACCTGAGATAGAGACAATTTCCTATTTTTCCTATCTCTGCAAATTTTCATACCAAGGATTTGTTTTTCTGCCCCCAAATCCTTCATAGCAAAAGATTTTTCTAACTGTTGTTTCAAACCCTTAATGTGATCCATGTTAGATCCAGCTATAAGCATATCATCAACATATAAACATAAAATAATGTAGTTGTCATCATCCAACCTCTTAAAATAAACACAATGGTCAGAATGACACCGACTATATCCATGCTCATTCATAAAAGTGTCAAATTTAATATACCATTGTCGAGGTGCTTGCTTTAAGCCATATAAACTTTTCTGCAATCTACACACCAAATTCTCCTTACCCTTGACCTCAAATCCTTGTGGCTGAACCATATATATTTCTTCATCCAAATCACCATGAAGAAAAGTTGTTTTAACATCAAGTTGCTCTAAATGAAAATCTTCAGTAGCCACAATACTTAAAACAGTATGGATAGAAGTCATTTTAACAACTGGAGAAAATATCTCATCAAAATCAATACCATGTTTCTGTGCAAATCCTTTTATGACTAATCTGGCTTTAAATCTTTTCTTACCTCCATCCTCTTCTTTTATCCTATAAACCCATTTATTCTATAAAGCCCTTTTACCGACAGGTAACTTACATAAATCCCATGTTTGATTTTTCAGTAAAGAGTCCATTTCATCTGTCATTGCAGACTCCCATTGAAGCTTTGTATCCACCTGCACAGCTTCATTATAACATTCAGGTTCACCAACATCTGTTAACAAAATAGAATACAAAGATGGAGAAAATCTTTCTGGAGGTCTACTTAGCCTTGTTGATCATTTAACATTCACTGGGGTGTGTGGTATTTGTTGTTGTTGTTGTTGCGGAGCATAAGGAACTACTGGAATATCAACTTTTGGAGTATCATCCAGTACTACATAGTCATTTTCTTTCTTCTCATGTTGTTGTAATAGATCTTTGTACAATACTTTCTCATTGAATATGACATCCCTGCTTCTTACAATTTTATGATTTTCAAAATCCCAAAGCCTATAACCAAATTCATCAATGCCATATCCAACAAATACACATTTCTTTGACTTAGCTTCCAGCTTGGTTCTATTTTTAGAACCTATAAGTGCAAAAGCTTCACAACCAAAGGTTTTGAGAAAAGAATAACTCACCTTCTTACCACTCCATGCTTCCTCTAGAATACCACAGTCCAAAGGAGTAGAGGGGCCTCTATTGATTAAATAAACAGTAGTGTTCACAGCCTCTGTCCACATATTTTTGGGCAGCCTAGCATGCAACCTCATACTCCTTGCACGCTCCATTATTGTCATGTTCATGCGTTCAGCCACTCCATTTTCTTATGGAGTCCTTGGTACAGTTTTCTGCCTACGAATACCATTAGAGGAACAATATTCTTCAAATTCTATGCTGCAATACTCACCACCATTATCAGATCTGAGACATTTTAACTTTTTGCCAGTCTCATTCTCAACCAAGCATTTCCATTTCTTAAAAGTTTGAAATACATCAAATTTCTGTCTAAGGAAATAAATCCATACTTTTCTTGTTGCAATGCCCCGAACCCCACAATGAATGAAAAGTGTATAGTACTTTCCTGGATAGTACTTTCCTGATCAGTCACCACAAGCTAACATCAACAAGCCTCCATTAATGACAATCCTAGAATGAGAAATGAATATGATAATAGTAAAGCTAAATGTTCAATTCCAAATTGAAAACAACTAATTTGCCTTAAATTTGTCTTTCTAGCTCTAAATTGCAAGAGTTTTGATGCAATTCTCAGATTTGTGGATTGATTATTTGTGAATTTAGCCTTGCTTTTATAGATTTTGGCAAGGGTAGGGGGTGTACTAAAGTTGATCATGATTTAGTTTGGGTTAAGTCCTTGGTTCCACCCTTTGGAGACAATTTAAATGGATTGTCCTCAAATCTTGCGACAAGAAGACAAGATGAGTGGACAAGATGCTCTTTTCAATTGAGTGATTGAGATTCATTTTGGCTTGATCCATGTGAGTTCTTTCCTTAAATCCTATTGGTTGAGGCTTTTTCCTCCCATGTGGTGTTGAGAGAAATTAGGATTTAATCAATTAATTTTAATTCATCTTTTTAGCCATGTGTACCCCTTAAATGGGTTGATTTGATTTAAATTGAATTATACAATTAATTGAATTAATTGCACATTGATTTGATTTAACTTGATTTAATTGATTTTAATTGTTCTTTTTCTTTTGATTTTGAATTAAATTGAATTAAGACTTGATTTTAATTTTGATTGGCTAAATGCTCGTTGTGATTCAATTGCCTTGATTTGGCCTTGATTTGCCTTGATTACTCACATGAATGATCCTATCCACTTTTAGGTGATTATAGATACCATTTTTTGTTTTGAAGTCTCTTTATCTAAATGGTATCAATTTCTTTTCTCTTCAATTAAATCAAGGGTGCAAAGGTGCTTTGCATCATTTGGGTATACCACATAATTGAGTGTTATATTGAATCGATACAAAGTGACCTTTGCACCACTAATTCCAATAAAGAGAGAAAGTACATTGATCTCATTTGGATAAAGAGGCTTTAACACAAAAAGATGGTATCCTACCATTTGTACCTAAAAATATTTTCCATGATCCAATAAGTCCTTCCAATGCATAATGCTCATTCATACACAATTTGACCACCTTTTGACCATCTTGGACCATTCAAGTCCTTAATAGGATAACTAGGACATTTTTGTGACCTTGGATTACATAGCTTTACATTTTGATCTAAATGGACTGAAAACACATATCAATGACCTTATTACATCAAATAGAATCAAATTGATCATTTTCCAAGGTGGTTGCTAGTTGGGATGTAAGATACTTACTATGTTACTATGTTGAATGCTCAATGATTTTGGTTCATTTTGTAATTTTTCTATGTTCATCACCAATATGCTTATCAAATCACGATGCAATAATTTTTACATGTTTGACATAATGCAGGTCAAACACCACAATGCTATGTGTTGCAATGGTCATAAATTTTGCATCAAAAATTTGGATGACACGAAGAAAACTTGTGATTCTAGGATAACTACAGTCTTTGAGGTGACTAATATTTCATCTAGAAATTATATACATCCTCAAGAGTCTCAAGATTGATAATATGGCATTTTGGATGATATACTTGAGTGTGACTTTAATTCTTTCAAATTAGTCATGTTCATCGTCAAATGGTACAGGCTACAAATGAATCAAAATTATCCTGATAGAACTGTTATTGAACATGATAATGGATTTACAATGGTTAATACAAGGTCATTTGAGCCAGTTGGGGATGAGCCCTATGTTCTTCCAAGCCAATGTGAGTAGGTATTTTACTTAGAGGTTCCACAAAAATTGGGTTGGTTATTTGTTGTTAGACATGATCCAAGAGGAAGACCGATAAAGTATAATGTGATGGAAGAAGAAGATATCGAAGAAGTAGAAGATGATGTAGATGATTATCATAATCGACATTTAGTCGATAATGTTCCTGATGGAAATGTTCATGAAGAAGAAGAAGGTGATGATGATGATGTTGCTTTTGTTGACAATGATGATGACAATGATGGTGATGGTGATGGTGATGGTGGTGGTGGTGGTGGTGGTGGTGGATGACGATGTCGATGCTAATGTCAAAGCCGATGTCGATGCTGATGTCGATGCCAATGCTGATGTTGATACCGATGCTGATACCGATGTCGATGCTAATGCCAATGCTGATGTCAATGTCAATGCCGATGCCGATGCCGATGTCGATGTCGATGCCGATGCCTATGCCGATGCCGATGCCGATACCTATGCCGATGCCGATGACGATGACGATGATAATGACGATGACGATGATGACGATGATGATGATGACGATGATGATGATGATGACGATGACGATGACGATGACGATGATGATGATGATGACGATGACGATGATGATGATGATGATGATGACGATGATGATGACGATGACGATGATGATGATGATGACGATGACGATGATGATGATGATGATGATGATGATGATGATGATGATGATGATGATGATGATGATGATGATGATGATGACGATGATGATGATGATGACGATGATGATGATGATGACGATGATGATGATGATGATGATGATGATGATGATGATGATGATGATGATGATGATGATGATGATGATGATGATGATGATGATGATGATGATGATGACGATGATGATGATGA
Source organism: Chamaecyparis obtusa (assembly GCA_027943335.1). Lineage (NCBI taxonomy): Eukaryota > Viridiplantae > Streptophyta > Pinopsida > Cupressales > Cupressaceae > Chamaecyparis > Chamaecyparis obtusa. Next base: position 420,290 of record BSBK01003987.1, read on the forward strand.
TGATGATGATGATGACAATGACGACCATGACCATGACCGTGACCATGACCATGACCATCAATGTCAAGAATGAAATATATGAGGTATGTTTTGAACTCTAATGTCATTACATAATTAATTCATGAGGTACCTTTTAATGTTTTTAATTCATGTTCCACCTCTATTGATTCATGGTGACACATATGTGATACTTATGATGTTCAATTACATATACGATGATACATGTGTGATGCTTATGATACATATGTATTTATTTTTTATCAAATTATAAATGTAATGCTTATGATGCTCAATTGTTTTTTTTTGGCAAAAGTGGCAAGTCACTAATAATTATATTAATAATACCTGGTTCAAGAGATCATGGAGGAAAGAACCGATGAAGAAACCTCCATTCCTTTCCCAAAATACAAAAGTATAAGGATACACAATATATGAACCTAAAAAACTACTTACAAAAACCATTATAGGTCAAGAAAAACCATGTACCTAAAGATATAGAAACCCAATTCTATTCTTTTTTGGTACTTTTACATAAAAACATACCCACTATCCACAAAAGATCTTATTACATATTTACCATCTTTCAAACTAATACCATCTTGGAGGAAAAAAGAGACCCAAAGTCTCTATATGATAGAGCCCTAAAAATGTAATATAAAATTATTATATATAATGCTCTATAATTGTAATGAGGAAAAACTTGTCTAATATATTATTATGCTATTGGCTCACTCACAATATATATAATAGCCTTAATCAAAATTGTCAGATGCTTCTACAAATTCATTTCACCATCGGCGCGAAGCTCAAGAGATTATCTTCCTCTAGACAATAAGCCTCATCGCCACTAATAGTAAGCCTTGTAAAGAATTTGATGATTTCATCCATCAGATTCGACAATGACACCATGTTTCTCAATCATGTACATTGTGGAAGAGGAGAGGAGGAGATTGTTGCCCATACTCTAAATACATTAAAGACCCCATCCATAAGTCCTGATGAAGAAATTATGAAAGCAAGTTTGGATTTCCATGATCATGCCCCAAAATGGCTAGTAATCAATGAACTTTTGTGAATATTTTTCTTCTCACTTCTTCCCTTAAGGCTCTTCCCATGTTCCTATTCACTTGTTGAAATGGTCGAATGCTCTGATGGTTTGGAGACCTTTTAATGTTGTCAAGAATCAAAACAAACTCCTCAATGTCTTAAAGATAATGCCTAGGAAAGAGACCCCCAATAGGAGCCAACCCATTCCATAAATCATATTTTCAGATTCTTCCCATTAATCTATCACCCATAAAAAAACTCTTCTAATATAGTTTTGTCTGTTATATTTTTTAACATATTCATTGATTACAAAAGATCCATTATATTCAATAGAAATATGGAGACCATTTATGATAGAAAAATGAACCTTTTGTCCTTAGGGTACAATATTTCATCTCCTAATATTCTCTGGATGCTTCACTTGCAATGTGGATAGCCAATTTTAAATGCTTGACCAAGCTGAAAATTGACAATGTGGTCTTCAAATGGTCACTCCCAAGAAGCCATTTTTACATAAACCTTGTAATTATGTGGTGCATACTCCATTAGCGAAATCTCAAAAACAAACTAAGACATTCCTATTCGCAGAGTGATCTTTAAAAAGAAACCAATCACCCTTAAATAGTTTAAAGCCACAGATAACTGTGATTGCTAAATAAACTAAGAGGCACATATAAATTGGTACCTCCATTACTCTGGGATATCATTTTGCAATGATTTTTTGATAGAGATTGGAAGCTTCATACATGCAACTAACAACATCATGAATACATGTAGATATGGTTCATTCCTTCTCTAGTGTAAGCAAATGATGCTCAATCACCCCGATTTACACATGTAGAGGATTGATATGCCCATGATTTGATATTTGTGTTGATACTTGGGCTCAATATATTTTTTGCATCAGCAAGACAACATATATTATATTGAGATAAAATCATGTGACATTGTACCTTTTAGGAATTTGAGTGTTAGCATGAATGTGTGAATCCTTACTCTACAAATGATGCTATGATAATAGGTCATTACCTAGTAGACATGTCACTTCACATATGTGAGGTCTGCTATTTTTTAGTTATGAATATTTTCATAATAACGTCCTTAGATACGGATTCATCACTTGGGAATGAACCCTAGGGGAATCTCTAAAATAATTGGAATCATTCCCTTCTGCATTAACTTCATTCCCAAACATTACAAAGATATATCAATAATTTATGAATGCACTTTTTCCAAGTCTATAATGTCTTCCATCATAGGAAAATCATCCATATTATATGTCTTTCCCAATGTGTTCAATTTTTCTTATCACACCCCAAGCTAGCTAGATGATCTGCTAATTGATTCCCTTCCCTCTATATGTGTGAAATGAAAACCTCCTTGAAAGATTCTATCAGGTTCCATTCTTGTTTAAGTGAGTAAGCAATCTTCCAATTCAAACCTTTTCTCATTATTCATGCATTTATAATGAGAGATGAATCCCCTTCAATATGTATTTTCTTCAATCCCATTTTCTTTGCTAATGTTAACCCAAATAGAAATGCTTGTACCTCTACCATATTATTTGTGCATTTCAGGATGAGATAAGAAAAGAAAGCTTTAATTTCACCCAAATGATCTCTTATACAAATTCCAATTCTTGAATCCCCTAGGTTACCATGAGATGCACCATCAAAATTCATTTTAACATAATTTATATTCTGTGGGTGCCATTTTACATCTGTTCTATCTACTACTTGATGGTTATATTTGTTTTCAAGATGGAAAGTAGGGATGTAAATGAGTTTCCATTTACTAAGGATGAGACTATCCCAGAGGTGAAGTGAGTATCACTTTTGGCATTATTTTGTACATATACATTTACAACCTCTAATATAGATCTTTCAATACCTTCCAATACCTTATTTTCCATAGCTTAAGTGTTGCTTCAGTTTGAGTTAAAGTTGTTTATTGTATGTTCATTTCCAACATCATGTCTTAGAAATAGGATACATGTTTTTCATAGAGGACTAGTGCATATATTGTGTTGATCCATTTCAAGTTATATGACCCTAAGTTGACAATTAAATGATGCTTTTAGAGGGATTTTTGGCTTCCAGATATGATGTCCAATCACTGAGTAGGGGAATGTCATTTCCTAGTTAACAAATCAAATTAAGAGCACTACATTTTTGGCATCGTTGTCAAGGATGGTGTCGAACTAAGAATATGTAGCATGCATGGTAGTTGTAAGTCTAAATTTGTAGTTAGTCTTTATCTTAAAAGTTTATCTTTTTACATAGTTTAGTTTTGCATTTGTTGTATGCATAGAAGAAGAGATGAACTTGGAAGATTCCTTCCTAGAAAAATTATACAAGAAACCCCCAAAGAAGAATAACCTTATGTCAATGCTGACCAAAATTTAGCCCCTTCTTCTTCTTCCTTAGAAGACTTGCACTTTTTGCACAAGCTAATTAACCTTAACCAAAGCCAAGGTAACGTTTAGTTGGCCCTTGTAGTTTATCACCCAAGGGGAAACCCAAGAACTCATAAAAGAATGGCAGTTCCACCTACTTTTCCCTTTCTAATCCCTGACCTACATGACAATTATAATCTCAAGAACATACCTGCTTCAGAACTTACCAAGTTTTATGGGCTGATCATAGAGGATCTTGATACCTTTATGTTTGAATTTGATATCCTTTGTAGAAGTTTTGATTATTCTACATATTCTCATAGGCTAAAATTGTTCATTTCTACCCTTAAAGAGTCACCCTTGATGTGGTTCATGGGATTGAGAGAAGATGCAATAACTACTTGGGATGGTCTCAAGACCCCATTCTTGGATAAATATAAAGAATATTACAGAGGTAATGATATGAGAGGGGATGATATCTTTAAAATATATCAAAATGAGGATGAAACTTTAGAAGACTATGTCTCAAGGTTCATGTTCAGCCTGTAGAAGAATACTTGTCATCAGTTGTTCATGAAGAGTCCAAAAAAATTCTCTTTCTAAGAGGATTTAATGACAATTTCATGGAGGCATTGGACCTCATGGAAGGAGGGGACATTACCCAAAGAGAGTGGAATGATATTGATGTATGATAACTTCAAGGCTTGTTTTCACACCCTCCAAGAGACTTCACTTTCCTCCTAGTATTCTATTCCTCTATAGGATCTCCCAATAGGCTTAGATCATTAACTAAGGCCTATACAAACTCTTTTATAAGAATCAATCTATTAAAACTTCACCTTGAAAGATCAGCAGCCTAGTTTTTGGTTCACTTCTCCACTCTCACTTAGAAAGCTCTAAGTGCTAAATCTCCACTAACATCATACTTCATTGTAGGGACTATCTTTACATTTAAATTATTCATATCCTTTCCCATTTGACTCATCTTGGAAGGATCTTGCATCAAATTTTCATCGGTTTCTCTAAATCACCATAGGAGACCTTAAAAATAGGTCTTTTCCTAGTAGCCTTTTTTTATGGCTTTTTCCCTTTCTTGCCCAAATTTGCCAAACAACCAGTAAAACCAATTTGTGATATGGATACCCTTTTGGCTTAAGTTAAATAATCTAGAGCTCTTAGGTCCTGACACCCTTCGTACACCTCCTTTCTATTAACAAGGAGAAACAGGGCTAAAAGACCTAGTTTCTAGGACAGACTGGTTACTTGAAAAGAAATTGCTCAAAACCTATCCAAATTGATTGGTATGACCTCAATCTACTTAGGATGGATATTAATGGTGAACACCTACTGTAAAAATTCCTGGAGCTATACTATACCATGCATTCCCCACATGAAGTCTTCTAATCTTCTCTGTCAAACCTCTAACCGGGTCTTCCTAGCTCGCCTAGGGCTTGACTCTAAAAATAGAAAACATGCTCAACTAGTTCCCTCACTTTATATACACTATTTAAAGTGGACCCACTTGAAGATTCAACCATTTATTTGGAGTTTCCATGGTTGAATCTCATGTGGGAGCCATGACTTCTCAAACTGTCTCACAGAGACCAGAAAACAGGCTTAAACTAATTCAATTTATTCTAGACTCTAAATCTACTTAAAACACTTAACCTATCAAATGAAAAAGTCTTAAAAACCATTTTATAACATGATGCAAACACTATATTAACACTTTCAAGTCATCTTCTATGACTTTGAACACATAAACTTGGTATTTCTTCTAGAACACTATTGCAGAGCTAAAATTAACAAACTCAATTTTTACAAAACATATGTCTACCTCAAGATTAAAGACATCACTAACATTAGATGTCTTCTCCATAATTTTAGGGCCTATTGGCCAAGCATCATCTCCTAGACTTTAGGGAATCCGAGGATATCAAAGTTGCATGCAACATTTGCAATAAAAGCAAATGTTGTCATGACAACATTGTTACAACATTTGGCAAGTTTTTGTTAAGCCGTGATCCTATTTCTTAGGATCTCTATCCTCATGAGATTCTAAGGAACCAAATAACTAAAATACCCTAAGGCATCATAATGACATCCATTAACAACTCTATGTATTCAAGACACATTAATGACTCAAACTCACTAACTCCTAGCACTATGAAATTGAAATAGAAACTAACAAAGGCTAATTAGTGACCTTAGTCCTAGTGACTAATTCACTTAGCCAACATTTCAAGAGACCTTCTAAGGTCCTCAAACAAACTATTCTAACCTCCTGACTTGGCTAGAGTCAATTACAAGCCAAAAACACACTAACCATGGAGGCTAGCCAAGGTGCTCCTGCACCATCCTCCCCAAAAATAAGAACTTCAATCCATCCTTGGATTGATGATGGTAGGATCAACTCCCATCCTTTTAAACTCTGATTCCTTGACCCAAATTGCATTAGCAACACTCTACCCATACCTCTTAATGAGGTTTTCCTTATACTCCTTGAGTCTAGTCTTTTTATAGACCTTGGTGTCTAGTACATTGTCTGGTCCTGTATTTGCAGCAAGAGGGAGTTGTAAGTCTTCTACATCCCTGATCACTTCATGTATGGTCTGGTCCATGTCTTCTTGTGGTCCTTTATAATGGACAAGGTCTACAACATTGAATACATTAGACAGTCCACTGTCCTCCGGCAGGTCTACTTTGTAAGCATTGTCACCATACCTTGCTAATATACAACAGGGTCCTATCCTCTTCATTTGCAGCTTGTGAGGTACTCCTTTGTGAAATATTGACTTGTTTAGATGCACCATGACAAGATCTCCAACATTAAACTCTACTTCCCTTCTACCTTCAACCACTTTGGTTTTGTGTTTCATGGTGTTATCCATCAAAGTCTTCCTCACTGTTTCATGAATCTCTTGCATATCAAATGCAAAATCATTAGCATATCCACTTGATTTGACTTCTTCTTTCAAATCTCTCAATTCATAAACACCTCTAGGATGTAGGCCATATACTATTTCAAATGGACTCTTCCCTGTTGATCTATTTGTGGTGTCATTATAGGCATATTCAGCTTGCCCAATCAACTGATCCCATTGTCATTCATACTCCTTTGTCAAACATCTTAGAAGATTCCCAAGGCTTCTATTAAAAACCTTAGTTTGACCATCAGTTTGGCAATGGTAGGCTGATCCAAAGGATAATTTGGTGCCCAATCTTTGCCAAAGAGTCTTCCAAAAATGACTCATAAACTTAGTGTCCCTATCTGACACAATCCTGATAGGTAACCCATGGATTCTTACTATCTCCTTGAAGAATAGAGAGGCTATTTGACTTGCATCATTTGTGGTCTTGCATGGCACAAAGTGAGCCATCTTGCTAAACCTATCAACAACCACATAAACATTGTCCATCCCTTGTCTTGTCTTGGGTAATCCAACTACAAAATCCATGCTTAAACATTCCCGTGGCCTAGTAGGAATTGGTAGTGGTTGGTAAAGACCAGCATTTGTAGAAGTGCCCTTGGCCTTTTGACATACCACACAACTTTCCACATACCTCCTAACATCTAGATTCATCTTTGGCCAATAATAGAACCTTGAAACAAGGTCTTGAGTCTTAGTGATCCCAAAGTGACCACTCAAAGCACCATTATGCTTTTCTTGAATCAAATTCTCTCTAATAGAGCCTATAGGAACACACAATTGATTCCCTTTGAACAAGAGATCACTTTGCAAAGTATACTCAGCATATTTACTTTGAAAATGATTCTTGTATTCAGCACATACCTTGTAAATGTCAGCAAAGTTTTCATCATCTTCATATAGATCCTTCAAATGATCTATTCCCATGCTTTTCAATTGAATTTCTTGGAGTGTGAGGGCTCTTCTTGACAATGCATCTATCACCTTGTTTAGAACACCCTTCTTGTGCTTGATATTGAAGGTGTAAGCTTGTAGGTACTCAACCCACTTCATGTGCTTGTGACTCAACTTCTCTTGTGAATTCAGGAAACTAAGTGCTTGATTGTCTGAATACACAATGAATTCCTTGGGAAGAAAATAATGCCTCCATTTTATTAGAGCTTGAACCAATGCATACATTCCTAGGTCATATGAGGAGTACTTCCTCTTAGCCTCACTCAACTTTTCAGAATGGAAAGCCACCAGTCTGCCTTGGCTTAGAACAGCCCCAATTGCTACATTGCTAGCATCACATTCAATGGTGAATAGCTTCTCAAAGCTTGGAAACACTAAAATAGGTTGGGTATGATGAACTATAATGGATTTGGAACCAGAATGAATAATCTATAATTTGAGATTACTAAGGAGTTGATGATTAGATATGCAAGATGATTAAATCAATATTATGTTGTCATTGATGTCAACTAGTTTGACAGTACTTATCTTGTAAGTTACTATACCGACACATCTGAAGAAAGGAGAAAGAGATGAAGAACATAAATATCTACATGAGGAAGATGTTTATGTCAAATGAGGATAAGGAATACACTGAGTAACTTGTTGATGAGTCTATGACTTGATGATATTGACTTTATTATGTTGCATTCATCTATGATGAAGAATAGAGTTGAAAGACACAAAGCAGTATTGTCGGTAAATAAAGAATTTCAATATACACCGACAGAGTATAGTGTATACCGAGCATAGCATTAATCGAGCTTGTGTTCACCGATGCATTTCTTTGTTAACTGAGCAAAATAGAAAGGAATTAAATGATCAGTTTAGCTGATAAATTGATGAGCTGGAAAATGTATGAAATCGAGGTAACAGATAAGGTTTGTTATGAAGATCGACTGCTAACATAATTCAAGGAAGATCTAATGGAACAGATTGAAACATGTTACTGACACGTCAGCCAAAGAAGGATAAAGCAGCAAAATCTATGAATGAGATTAAGTGGCAAAATCTAATGGAGGAAAAGAAAACAATTTACTCGTCTATATAAGAGACATTGATTTCATTGTTGAGAGATGCCAGAAGAAGAAGATACTGTAGAATTATCACATGGAGTTTTCATGCATTCTAATCATACTGGTTAATAAGAATCGAGCTGCAGAATAGTTACCAAGCTACAAAGAGTAATTACCGATAGACTATAAGTTGATATAAGATTGAATCTGAAGTGATATATTGGTCAGAAAGATTTTAATGAGCTGAAAATTGATCTGTAAACTACAATTGAAGTTGTTTCAAGGAAGATCATCTACTGTTACATATTTAACCATTGTACATAGTCAAATCTCTTAACCGAGTGGACTAAGAAAGTCTTTTTGGTGTTCATTCATAGAGTGAACATTGTTATCCTGTCAACCCCAGAGTGACTGTTGGTTGGACGATAACTTCTGGTCTAAAATCCTCTAACAAGGTCACACCTAACAGTGTGTTTATAACCTTTAACAGGGTTGGGTCTTCACCGATCTCACTTTAGAAGAGTGAACAATTTTGGGTTGCTGGTCCCAGGTGGTTTTTCCCTTCACAGGGTTTCCATGTTAAATCTCTTGTGTTATGTGTTGATTGTGATATTTGTTTGTTATCATACTTTGCATATTACATGTTAGATTTGATAGGTAAATAGTATAAATTTTAGACTGGTAATCAGTAAATGAACAAAGAGTGAAAGTATTTTATATTTACCAAGTAGCAGAAATTGAAGAATTTGTTTTGGATTATACATTTTGATTTGGGACACTAGATAACTAATTCACCCCCCTCTCAATTATTCTAACAATTGGTATCAGAGCTATGGTTTCTTAAGAATAGAGTTTTAAGGAATCCAGCACAAAGGTCTCAAGATGTATAAGAGGGAAGTGCCAAAGCTAAACAAAGACAACTTCATAGTATGACAAAGCCAGATGTTGTTACACATATCTAGAATTGGGAACTTAGTAGTAGAACTGATGAAGAATGGCTACATTAAACTGACACCATGTCCCCTGACACTTGACCAACTAAAAGATAGGCATGAACACAACATTACTATGATGGAACTTGTTGCTACTTGTACCGATGCCAAATTTGAAGACATTAAGGGGTGCACAACTACCAAAGCCATGTAGGATAAACTGAATCTAATATACAGTGGAGATTTGAATGTTAAGAGAGAGTAGAAAGCCTAAGAGGTGTTTTGATGATATGAAGATGAAAGAAGGTGAGAACATTGTGCAATACACAAATAGGCTAAAAAATGTTGTACATGCTATTAGAGCATCAGATGGAGTTATTGATGATGAAATAGTGATTAGCAAGATTCTTAGAACTTTGCTACCAGTTTATGCGATTAGGATATTTGCAATTCATGAAACAAGAGCTACATCGAACCTTACTCTTGACACACTAATCGGTAAGCTCACAACCTTTGAATTGAATAATTTTGACAATAGTGTTGTACCATCTATTGAATCTACTTTCATGACTTCATTGAAGATTGGTAAGTCTAGTAGTAGGAATAGTAAGAATAATGACAGTGATAATAATACCGATGATGAACTTGATGAGCTTGAAGCTCTTATGGCCAGAAGATTACCCAAAGGTAAAGGAAGGTATAGAGGTAAGTTACCTTTAGCATGTTTTAATTGTAAAGAAGTTGGCCACATTGCTGCTAGATGTCTAAATAAGAAAGATGATGATAGATCCAAAGACCGATCTGAAGGAATCTATGGGAGAAGAGTTAACAGAGGCTACCGAAACAACAACAAAGACAACCAAGATAGCTATGATAAAGGGAAAAAGGTATGCTACATAGCCGAAGATTTGAATCTAAATATGACACTGATGATGATGTAGAAGTAGTATTTGTTGCTATGAAAGATGATTTAGAGGAAGAAGAGAAACATGAAGAAACAACACTGATCTCTAAAGTAAGAAGAAATGATACATGGATCATAGACAGTGGTTGTACACATCATATGACTGGTGATATAGAGAAGTTTGATCTACTTGATGAATATGATGGTGGATCTGTAAGGATGGGAAATGATGCACCTTGTATGGTGAGAGGTAAAGGTTCACTGATGATTAATGATAGAATAAAATGTGAAAATGCATGCTGGGTAGATGGACTAAACTATAATTTGTTAAGTGTGGCACAATTGAATAACTCAGGCCACTGACTAGCTTTTGAGAGCAGGAAGGTAAGAATCTATGATGATGGAGGAAGACTTGTCAGAACTGGTACACAATCCAGAGGTAATTTATTTTATCTTGATATTGATTAGTCTTCTTGTTTATTAATGAAGGATGAAGATGCATGGTTGTGGCATAAGAGGTTATGTCATGTGAACTTTGATAACATGATCAAGATTAGTAAGAAGAAAATAGTTAGAGGGTTGCCTAACTTGTCAAAACCGAATCATGATATGTGCCATGAATGTCAGAAAGGTAAGATGACTAAGTCTAGTTTTAAGAGCAAAGACTACTCAACAAAGAAGATGCTTGAGTTGGTTCATACCAATCTATGTGGTCCTATGAGAACTCAGAGTTATTATGGTGATAGATACTTTATTCTTTTTGTTGATAACTATACTAGACTGATGACAGTTATATTCTTAAAAGAAAAATCGGAAGCTTTTAAGATGTTTAAATGGTATAAGGCAAAGGTAGAAAAAGAGATAGGTAAAGAAATTAAATGCTTAAGATCTGATAGAGGAGGTGATTTTATCTCTGATGAATTTACAATTTTTTGTAATGAGAATGGTATTAAAAGATAGGTCTCTGCACCGAGGACACCTCAACAGAATGGAATTGTTGAAAGAAGGAATAGGTCAATCATTGACTGTGCAAGAACACTAATGCTACAAAAGAATATTTCTCATACATATTGGAGGGAAGCTATCAGCATAGCTGTATATGTGCTTAATCAAGTACAACTAAAGAAGGACTCCAACTGGACACCTTATGAGCTATGGTTTGGACACAAACCTACTGTAAGTTATTTCAGGATTTTTGGAAGCAAATGTTTTATTATGAAAGATGAGAGAAATGGGAAATTTGATTCTAAAGGTGATGAAGGAATATTCTTAGGATATTCTACTAAGAGTAAAGCATACAAATTTCTAAATAAGGTTACAAATAAGATAATTGAAAGCACTAATGTTCATGTTGATGAGTTTGATGACAAGAACACAGAAGAAAATAGAAGAGAACTGGAAGACTATGGTAGATTCACTTACATTGAACTTCCTGATTATCTACCAAAGTCATAGCCTGTGATAACCTGTCAACAAGAAAATAACCCCGAGGAATAGGAAAGGGAAACTGACGAACAAGATGGTGCTACCAAGCAAGCACATGAACTTGAACAGGATGAAAAAGAAAGAAGAAACTGAGTACTGGCTATTTTTGTCAGAAGACATCATCCTGAGACACAAATCATTGGAGACAGACAAGCTGGGATGCAGACAAGAAGCAAAGCAAGACAAGGTACATGTTTAGTTTGTGAATTTGAACCGAAAAATGTGAAAGTTGCATTAGAAAATGAAGAATGGGTTAATGCAATGAAAGAGGAGATAGAACAAATAGAGAAGAACAAAAATTGGTCCTTAGTACCCCAACCTACAGATAAAAATTTTATCAGTACTAAATGGATATTCAGGAACAAGTTGAATGAAAATGGTGAGGTGACAAGAAATAAATCTAGATTGGTATGCAAGAGATATGCACAAGAAGAAGGCATTGACTATGGTGAGACATTTGCACCTATTGCTAGATTGGAAGTGATGAGAGCAATTTATGTCCCAGATTATGCCATATTTTACCCTTCATATAAGCCTTCATGTTCATTTTAATACCTATTTTAATATTCCATTTTCTCCTTATATGTTGCATATGATCTAATATTTAAGAGTAATATTTAATATAGTTATTAGATAGAATATGTGACTAAATAGATGAAATTGTATTTATCTAACATGTTGATAATATGTTATGGTTCTTCTTGTCGCCCGCTATGCATCTTCCTATAGCTCTTTCATCAATATAAAACTCCATCAACTTTGAAATAAGATGCATTTGCTGCGCCCTACATAAATATGTGGAAAGGGCATTGAAGACTGGTGGAGGATATGATGCAATATGGAACCTTCTTGATATGTGCCACTGATTTATTCCATGAATCAGCAACGAATGAGGACAATATTGTTTTGTTAGAATGATAGAACTAATTGCTTATTCCTAGCATGGGATATATTTTTGTTCTATGCCATATATATTCTACCCGTACCTGCAACAAATTACATGGATACATGCTAAAAAACCTGTGGTTCTATGCATTATGTTATGACCATATTTCTTCAATCTTCTCCTTATTACTTATTGGTTACGGGTCAAACTAAAACCACAACTTAATTAAATATGAGGACAAGGGTATTTTGTTGAAATGAAATGCCTATTCTCTGTAAATAGTAGATTTCTATTATAAAGTTGTTATGTAAAAGCCAGTATAATGTTGTGTATATATAAGCAGCAGGAGATAGAATGTAGGCGGTGGACAGTCTTATAAAAAATGCAGAATATTGTAAAGGAGTTGTAAAGGAGGATGTTGGTATTATATTATATGAATAAAAGGATGCTCTGCATAATTTTAACAGTGTTTCTTCTATCCATCGTGCAAGCCAGGAGTAAGGGCCTGCTCCATGGTCAAACACGGTGATGTATTTCATTAGTGTGTTATTCTATTTTGTATAAGTTTATATTTCTTGCTTAGATTATCATCACAACATATTTCTGTGTTTGTATCCATTAGTGAGTTTTAGATCAATCATCCAGTAATTAGAACATAATATAGAAATGATTTCATTACTGTTTTATCTATAGATTATTGTCATTATTATTTTTATTTCAAGAATATAGTTTTGTTTCTAATGTTCCTGTCGCTGCAATCGTTCTGATTTCCTATAGATTTAGTTTTAAGTGTTTTAGCTGCATTCATAGTCACTCAAATCACAACTATCATCCCTTGATAGCATATTGCTTGGATGCCTTTCGCAAGCTTACGCTCTCAGATTGACATGTATAGACCAGTCGAACTTCATCATAAATTGTTAATTATTTCTTAATTATTTTCCCCAGTGTTGGCCTGTCAGGAAGGATTTATAATGCTACTTGCATATGCTGCACATAAGAAATTTAAGGTTTATCAAATGGATGTGAAGTCAGCATTTTTGAATGGTATACTTGAAGAAGAGGTCTACATAGAACAACCTGAAGGATTTGTTGATCCAGACCATAAAGACATGGTATGTAGATTACATAAAGCTTTATATGGTTTGAAACAAGCACTAAGAGCATGGTATGAAAGACTGCATACTTACTTGTTAAGTATTGGATTTGTGAGAACTAGTGAGAACAACAATTTGTACATGAAAGGTGATACTGATGACACTATTATTATTGCTGAAATTTTTGTTGATGATATTATTTTTGGAGGTCAAGATGATGTATGTAAATATTTTTCTGATGAGATGAGAAAAGATTTTGAGATGTCTATGTTCGAAGAGATTAAATTCTTTCTAGGACTACAAGTGATCTGATTTATGAAAACCAGATTACAATACTTGGTGTGATACCTACAGTATTGTATAATTCAACACAAAAATTGAGAACAACAAGATTGCAAACCAAAAATTGTCTCCATTCTATTCAAAATTGGAGTTTATACAAGTCGGATGGATCCCAAGGGTCACACAAATCCCTTGGAATTGAAATGAAGAGTCATCATAATGTTTATTACATTTAAACTATTAAAACTATCAAAATTTATCAAAAAACTAAATATAAAATTTAGGTCCACTTGGAGAAGGCATAACTTTCTCATCCTAGCTCCGAATTATGAATCGTTTGATGCATTGGAAAGGTATTCAAATAATCTTGAATGAAATTTTGGAAACATCAATGTTCCATAATGTTTCCAAGCAGCATATTTGCCCAGAAATGCACCAAAGACCCTCAAAATTGCAATTTACTAAAACATATGAAATTTTGGAAAAATTAGATTTCAGTATTTTCCCACTTTAATCCTGATCATTCCTCCCCCCTTAAGAGGCAATGGGCCCCATTGCACTAATATGCTGCAACATATGAGGAAATTGTTCCTCAATTTGTTCCTTAGTAAACCACTTGCCTTGATGAGAATGCTGACCAGCTCGAACCACCCGATACAAAGGAATGTTTTGATTTCTCAAAGTCTTTAAAATGGCTTTAGTAACATGGTCACACTGGACTGGAGCAGTAGTAGAGGGATTTAACTCTGTAGCTTGAATGTGTTCAGTAGCTTGGGAGATATCCAATAAAGGAGGAAAATAGGGTCTCAACAATTCCACATTGAAAATTGGATGCAGTCCCAAAAAGGATGGCAAATTAAGTTCAAAAGCATTCTCACCAACTTGTTTCACAATAGTGTATGGTCCATAATGAAGAGGATGAAGCTTCCTATTTGGTCCATGTAGGTGCTCTTTCTGAAGATGTAACCATACCTTGTCACCAACCTGAAACTGATGAGGAGTTCTATGTTTATCATGTCTTTCCTTATACTTCTGATTACTCTACTCCAATATCTCATGAACTTGTTGTTGTAGGTGTCTAATGTTATCAATGAATTTTTCTACTTTATCTACCTCCTTGTCACCATTTAATGGACTACTAGAGTGTAGAGATGGTATTGCTACATCCATAGGTGCCAATGGCTGGTACCCAAGAGAAACCTCAAATGGACTGTGCCCTATAGTACTATGGAGTGCACGGTTGTAGTTGTGTTGCACATAGGGTAAGCTTTCATCCCATGTGCGAGGATGTTTTGAATGATACATCCTTAAAATATGAATAATCATTCGATTCACCACTTCTGTTTGCCCATCTGTTTGGGGGTGGAATGTTGTGGACTTTGTCAATTTTGTGTCCATTTTAGCCCATAGTGCAGACCAAAATTTGCTGATGAACCTGCTATCCCTATCAGAAATAATGGTTTTTGGCAAACCAAAATGAACCCACACATGTTCAAAAAATAGCTTGGCAGTATCTTCTGCAGAAATCATCTTTTTACATGCCACCATGATAGCCATTTTAGAAAGCCTATCTACCACAACATATACACAATCATGCCCCTGCCTGGTAGTTGGAAGCCCAGACATAAAATCCATTGAAACAGACTGCCATGGCTTATCAGGAATAGGTAATGGTAAGTATAGACCCAACTTACAGTTTGTTGGCTTTGCAATTTCACAGGCTGCACAAGCTTGTATATGTGAAATGATATCCTGCTTCATTTTTGGCCAATAGAAATACTTTTGAAGGATAGCAGTAGTCTTACCAATACCAAAATGTCTTGCAACATGACTATAGTGAGCTTCCCATATCATTTTCTTCCATTCTTTGGTGGGTACACATATGTGACCATTATGGCAAAGAAACCCATCCTGCAAGTGAAAATCAAAGATAGATTTTCCTTCTACCAAATTACTATAGATGTTAGCAAAATTAGGGTCAGTACTATATAGTTGTTCCCAAGTGGATGATTGATGACCACATGAATCCAACACTATTGTCAAACCTACAATTGGAGGCCTACTCAAACAATCTACCGCTTTGTTACTGCTTCCTTTTTTATGATGAATGTTGAGGTGAAATTGTTGTAAATAGGCTGACCACCGTTGATGTCTATCATTCTGTAGCTTCCCTTGTGTTTGCAAGAATTGGAGTGGTTTATGGTCTGTATGTATAATAGTTTCCTTTCCCAGTATATAGTGTTTCCATTATTTACAAGCCTGAACAATGGCATACAACTCCTTATCATAGGTGGGATACCTACGTACTGTATCAAAAAAAGTTTCACTGTGATAGGAAACAGGATGCCCATGTTGTGTGAGTACCGCACCAAGAGCATAATCTGATGCATCTGTTTCTATCTCAAATGCTTGGTGTAGATCTGGAAGGACCAATACTGGTGCTGAACATAGTCTTTTCTTTAACTCCTCAAATGCTTGTTGCTTTGCCTCTGTCCACTAAAATTTTTCTTGTGCTCCACCCCTTAGTGATTGATTAAGAGGCCATGATATGTGTGAGAAACCAAACACAAATCTGCGATAGAAGTTGGCTAAGCCCAAGAAGCTGCGAAGCTCTGTGAAATTTTTAGGGGATGGAAAATCTTGGATTATTTGAATCTTTGCTGAATCAACATGAACACCCTCAGTGTCAATGATATACCCTAAGTATTGAATACTCTGCATACCAAAAGAACACTTCTCAATGTTGGCATAAAGTTTGTGTTTTTGCAGAGTTGAAAGAACTTGTTCAACATGCTGCAAATGCTCAGACCAAAACCTGCTAAAGATGAGTATGTCATCCAAATAAACAACTACAAAAGAATCAATAAATGGTCTAAGCACATCATTCATCAATCTCATAAATGTGGCTGGGGCATTTGTTAGGCCAAAAGGCATGACCAACCATTCAAACAAACCTTCCTTAGATTTAAATGCAGTCTTCCACACATCTGCTAGATCAATTGGTACTTGGTGGTATCCAAACTTCAAGTCAACTTTTGTAAAGAATTTAGCCCCCCTAAGTTGGTCCAACAAATCATCAATTCGAGGGATTGGATATCTATTTTTAACAGAGATTTTGTTTAATGCTCTATAATCAATACAAAGCCTCCATGTCCCATCTTTCTTTTTAGCAAGGACAATTGGACTTCCACAAGGTGAAGCACTTGGGTGAATGTGTCCTCTCTGAATCAACTCCTGAATTTGTCTCTTAATCTCATCATTTTCCAAAACTGACCTCCTATATATTCTCTTAAAATCAATAGAGTGCTTGACTTGACAATGTGTTGGTACTCCCACTGGTGGTGTAAACACACTGTGATATTCTTTCAAAATTTTATCCATCTGATTTTGTTGATTCTCTATTACCTTAGCATGTGTATTAAGAACAACTAACTTTGTTTGTTCAGGGTGAATCATGAGTACAAAAAAAGCTCCAGTTTGAGCAATCAAGCGTTTACATTGTTTAGCACTAATTAGAGAAGCAGTTTGTGTTGGACATACCTCTGGTATTTGATACCTCTTCCCACCAAGCTTGATTGTAACACTATGTGGCCTGGACTCATACACCCCATGCCTCTGATACATGTATGGCTGCCCCAACAAGACATCGCATACATCCAATGGTGCTACATCACATATCACTTCATCCTTGAAAGGCTTGATTGAATATGGCAAATGACATTGTTGATTTATTTGAATATCTTGTCCCTCATTTACCCATCCCATAGAGTATGGTTGTGGGTGTCTTGTCACTTTCAGATTTAATCTTTTGACTATCTCCCTAGAGATCAAATTCTTTTGACTCCCACTATCAATAATAAAATGCAGAGGCTTTCCATCAACCCACATCTCTGAATGAAAAAGTCTCTCTTCATCTTCACAGGGCAATACTTTAGCAGTTCCAACTACGGCATATGGGTTTGCTTCTATGATGGAATCATTCTCCTCTTTCTTAGAATTATCTATTGGTGATGATTCAGGTTCAACTTCCTCTCCTCATATTTCTGTCATCAAATTTTTAATACTTCAACAATCCTTTATATTATGGGTTGGGGACTTATGCATCTCACACCACATGCCTATGTCTGTCTTTTTAGTAGACCACCATGTGTTCTTGGGTGAATTTTAATGAAGTTCCTTGGTCACCTATTTTCCTACAAATTTATTGCCACCTTCAACCCTTGGCTTGTTGTTTGCAAAGTAGTCCCTCTTCCCTTTTTGCTTGGATTTTTCTTCAATTTTTGTAGCATATTTATAGGCAGTTGCCAATGTCTCAATATTTAAAAATTCCATCTCTGTTTGAATATACCTGTGAAGTCCACTCTGATATTTCAAAATTTGATGCTTCTCTGAATCATTAATACCGAGTTTTGCTGAAAGTGAATGGAATGTATTGGTGTAATCTTACACAGACTGATCCCTCTTTTGTCAAAGAAGTTTCCATTCTTTGTATTTTTGTTCATATACATCCTTCAGGAGGTAAGCTTCTTTTATGTATTCCACAAATTCTCCCCATGTGGGCTTCTTATCAAGAGATAGTATAAAACCATCTTCATCAACTGATTCTTGTTCTTTATTTGCTACTCTGGTTTCCCATGCTAATTTCACATGGGTTTCAGCTTTGAGGAGAGCAAATTTTATCTTTTCAGCATCTAAGAAATTATTTACAGAAAAGTACCTATCCAACTTTGATAACCAGTTATCAACAGCTTCAGAATCGACCTTTCCTTCAAAATTCGGGATGTCAAAATTGACCTGCACTTTGAAAGGGGTATTTCCACGAAATGATGTTTCAGATTCAGAGGGTTTTTTCTTCTGTAGGAGGTGTGAAAATTGACTCATCATCTCCTCTCATTTCTTATTTAAAGCTTCCTCGACCAACTTCTTAACATCATCATCTGACATCTTCGATCATGTGCGTCTCAAAGGTGGGTATTTTGACAAATCTTGTGTATCCAATCCTAATCTTTGGTAGGAAGACCTTGTGTAAATTGGCATAAAGGAGCGTTCCCACTCTGATACCACTGATCTAATTTATGAAAACCAGATTAAAATACCTGGTGTGATACCTACAGTATTGTAGAATTCAACACAAAAATTGAGAACAACAAGATTGCAAACCAAAAACTATCTCCATTCTATTCAAAATTGGAGTTTATACAAGTCGGATGGATCCCAAGGGTCACAAAAATCCCTTGGAATTGAAATGAAGAGTCATCATAATTTTTATTACAATTAAACTATTAAAACTATCAAAATTTATCAAAAAAACTAAATATAAAATTTAGGTCCACTTGGAGAAGGCATAACTTTCTCATCCTAGCTCCGAATTACAAACCGTTTGATGCATTGGAAAGGTATTCAAATAATATTGAATGATATTTTCCTAGAAATGCACTGAAGACCCTCAAAATTTCAATTTACTAAAACATATGAAATTTTGGAAAAATTAGATTTCAGTATTTTCCCACTTTAATCCTGATCAACAAGTGATTCAGCAGAATGATGGGATATTTATCTCAATGTCTAAATACATAAAGGAAGTCTTGAAGACATTTGGCATGGAAGATGCTAAACCTATGGGAACACCGATGGCTACTGGAAGTAAATTGACAAAGGAAGATGAAACTACAAAGGTAAACCAGACACTTTACCCATCCATGATTGGTAAGTTAATGTATGTAGTTCACAGTAGACCAGATATAGCACATGCTATGGGAATTATTACTAGATATTCTACTAACCCTAGAGAATCACACATGATTGCTACTAAAAGAATCTTAAGATATCTAAAAAAGATAGAGGATTATGGTTTATGGTATCCTAAGGAAGGAAAGTTTGAACTAAAGGTATATACTGACGCTGATTGGGCTGGAAATGTGGATGACAGAAAAAGCACCACCTGAGGAGCATTTTTCTTTGGTGAAAGACTTGTAACCTGGACAAGTAAAAAGTAGGCTTGTATTTCTCAGTCTACAACTGAAGTAGAGTATGTTGTTGCTGCTACTAATTGTTCAAACATTGCATATATCAAGCAAGTATTGGAAGGAATGAATGAGGTAATCACTGACCCGATGATTATACACTGTGACAATACAAGTGCAATTAATATTTCAAAGAATCCTGTGATGCACTCTAAGACAAAGCATATATCAATTAAGTATCATTACTTAAGAGAACAGGTGCAAGAGAAGCAAGTGAAGTTAGAATTTGTTACATCTAAAGAACAACTTGCAGACATTTTTACAAAGCCTCTACCGAAGGACACATTTGAATATTTGAGGACTAGACTTGGGGTTTGTCCCCTGTCTATCAATCACTAATGTGATTCGGATGTTGCATCAACCTAAACTTATCAGAAGAGCACACATGTTGATGTAGCATAGTTCACACTTTGGATAATGTTCAAGGTTGTGATTAAAGTTTGGAGAACTGAAACAGATTGAGATATTAGTATACAAAGATACAAAGACTGTATTGGACAACAAAGAGTTACTTGGCTACTAAAGAGCTGATTGTTTATTTATTTGTTTCTTTTGGCATTGTTGTCAAAGGGAGAGATAAATAATATGAAAAGGAAAGGGAGAAATATGCACGATGAGAACTATCTAAGGGAGAGATAATCTGAAAGAAAGAAACAGGAACAGGAACCTGAGAATTGAAAAGATTATATCTATAGAATGAGGATTTGTATTTTATAATGTTGTTGAAGTA
Organism: Chamaecyparis obtusa; assembly: GCA_027943335.1. Taxonomy (NCBI): domain Eukaryota; kingdom Viridiplantae; phylum Streptophyta; class Pinopsida; order Cupressales; family Cupressaceae; genus Chamaecyparis; species Chamaecyparis obtusa. The sequence continues at coordinate 441,010 of BSBK01003987.1, forward strand.
ACGTAGTGATTAAACATATTAAGCTAGGGAGAGCTTAGTACAGCATTTGTTTACAAAGTTGTAGAATACATGTTTGGTATGTGTATGGTACACTTCATATTACTTGAGTTGCCATCAATGCCAAAGGGAGAGATTCATGAACTACAACTGATTTGGAACCAGAATGAAGAATCTATAATTTGAGATTACTAAGGAGTTGATTATTAGATATGCAAGATGATTAAATTAGTATTATGTTGTCATTGATGTCAACTAGCTTGATAGTACTTATCTTGTAAGTTACTATACTGACACATCTGAAGAAAGGTGAAAGAGATGAAGAACAAAAATATCTACATGAGGAAGATGTATATGTCAGATGAGGATAAGGAATACACTAAGTAACTTGTTGATGAGTCTATGACTTGATGATATCGACTTTATTATGTTGCATTCATCTATGATGAAGAATAGAGCTGAAAGACACAAAGCAATGTTGTCTATAAATAAAGCATTTCAGTATACACTGATGGAGTATAGTGTATACTGAGCATAGTATTAACTGAGCTTGTGTTCACCGATGCATTTCTTTGTTAACCAAGAAAAATAGAAAGGAATTAAATGATCAGTTTAGCCGATAAATTGATGAGCTAGAAAATGTATGAAATCAAGGTAACATATAAGGTTTGTTATGAAGATCGACGACTAACATAATTCAAGGAAGATCTAATGGAATAGATTGAAACGTGTTACTAACATGTCAGTCGAAGAAGGATAAAGTGGCAAAATCTATGAATGAGATTAAGTGGCAAAATCTAATGGAGGAAAAGAAAATGATTTACTTGTCTATATAAGAGACATTGATTTCATTGTTGAGAGATGTCGAAAGAAGAAGATACTGCAAAATTATCACATGAAGGATTTTTAATGCATTCTGATCATACTGTTAATAAGAACCGAGCTGTAAAATAGTTACCGAGCTAAAGAGTAATTACTGATGAACTATAAGTTGATATAAGATTGAATCTGAAGTGATATATTGGTCAGAAAGATTTTAATGAGCTGAACATTGATCTGTAAACTACAATTGAAGTTGTTTCAAGGAAGATCATCCACTGTTACATATTTAACCATTGTACACAGTCAAATCTCTTAACCAAGTGGACTAAGAAAGTCTTTTTGGTGTTCATTCATAGAGTGAACATTGTTATCCTATCAACCCCAGAGTGACTGCTGGTTGGATGATAACTTCTGGTCTAAAATCCTCTAACAAGGTCACACCTAACAGTGTGTTTGTAACCTTTAACAGCATTGGGTCTTCACTGACCTCACTTCAGAAGAGTGAACAATTTTGGGTTGCTGGTCCTAGGTGGTTTTTCCCTTCACAAGGTTTCCATGTTAAATCTCTTGTGTTATGTGTTGATTGTGATATTTTTTTGTTATCATACTTTGCATATTACATGTTAGATTTGATCAGTAAATAGTATAAATTTTAGACTGGTAATCGGTAAATGAACAGACAGTGAAAGTATTTTATATTTACCGAGTAGCAGAAATTGAAGAATTTGTTTTGGATTATACATTTTGATTTGGGACACTGGATAACTAATTCACCCCCCTCTCATTTATTCTAATAGGGTAGCTATCCTTTCCTTCAATAACTCAAAGCTCTTGTTAGCACCTTCCTTCCAAACAAACTTGGTTTTCATTCCTCCTTTGATAGTATCCAACATAGGAGCACAAATTGCACTAAATTGTCTTATGAACTTTCTATATTATTGTGTAAGGCCATGAAAACTTCTTACCTCTATTTTTGTCCTTGGAGTAGGCCAATTCATGATAGCCTCCACTTTTCTTTTATCCATTTTCAGATTTCCATGTGATAAGACAAACCCAAGGTACACTAGCTCTATTTTGATGAACTCATACTTCTCCAAGTTGATCATCAACTTCTCCTCATGTAGCTTCTTGAAAACAATATCAAGATGTTCCAAATGCTCACTTCTTGTCTTGTTAAAAATTGGTATATCATCTAGATACACAACTACAAACTTGCCTATGTAGTCTTTGAGGACTTCATTCATGAACCTCATGAATGTGGAGGGGGAATTTGACAAACCAAATGGCATAACAAGCGATTCATATAGCCTTTCATTGGTCTTGAAGGTTGTCTTCCACTCATCACCTTTATGGATTCTTATTTGGTGATAGCCACTCTTCAAGTCTATCTTGCTATAGTACTTTGCCTCACCTAAACAGTCCATTAAGTCTTCAATCCTAGGGATAGGGAACCTATACCTTATGGTTATCCTATTGATAGCCCTTGAGTCAATACATAGCCTCCAAGTTCCTCCTTTCTTAGGTGCAAGTATGGTGGGTACAACACATGGACTAATACTCTTCCTAATTAGGCCTTGGTCTAAGAGCTCTTGTATTTGTCTTGCTATTTCCTCATTTTGTTGAGGGGTCATCTTGTAAGCAGCTTTGTTAGGTAGGGTGGCTCCTAGGATAAGGTCTATCCTAGGGCTTATGGATCTTTGAGGGGGTAAGGTTGATGGTTTTCCATCACTTACAATGCCTTGGTAAGTCTGCAACATACCTTGAATCTCCCTTGGTAATTCAGTCTTCTTGGCTACCTTGCCTTCATCTCCCTCTCTTGGTTTCAACACCAATGCATAGCCTATGCCTTCACTCTCTTCCATAGTTTGCAAGAACTCTTTTTCACTCACCATAATTACATTTGGACCTTCCTTACTTCAGCATCTTCCAATAATGATTGTATTTTGAAGGTTACATTGTCCTTCTTGAAAGAATAAGAATTCTTTCCTCCATCATGTATTGCTTGGCGGTCAAATTGCCAAGATCTACCTAGGAGAAAATGGCATGCATCCATAGGAAACACATCACATAACACTTTGTATTTGTACCTTCCAATGGAGAACTCCACCCATGCTTTCTCATTCACTAACACATGTTGGCCTTTGTTAAGCCAAGTGAACTTGTAAGGATTGGTATGGGGTATTCTTATCAACTTGAGCTTGCTGACTACTTCCTCTGACACTATGTTATCTATAGATCCTGAATCAATGATGACCCTACATACTTTCCCCATTATCTTGCATTTGATCCTAAACAAAGATCTCCTTTGGCTTGGCTCCTCCTTCACTGTTTCCTTGATTAGAGTCCTCCTCATCATGAGGTTCTCTCCTTCCTCTAAATTTAGTGGTACTTCAGCATGCTTATCTGTTGTATTGGAGTCATCTTGAACTAAGTTAGTCCTCTTATCACCTCCTTGTCATGAACCACCTTTCTTCAAGCATCTATAAGCAGGGTGCCCCATTTGATTGCAATGGTAGCACTTCATATTGGCAAAATAATTGCCTCTTCCTCCTTGTGATGAACCACCACTTCTTCCTCTAAAGCTAGAGTTAGAATTTCTTCCTCTCCCACCTCTACTTGAGCTTCCTTCTTGCTGCTCACTAAACTTTACCTCACATTGAGCTCTTGAATAAGAACTTCTTCCACCATAGCCACCTCTTTGACCTTTGGTATCTTTGCCTTTGCCTTTGCCTTTGGAGGTTTCTTACTTTCTCTTGCTTTTCTCCTCTATCTTCAAGGCCATTTTATAGCATTGCCTAATGGATTTGAATTTCACTAGGCTCATCTCTTCTTGAATTGACCATTTGAGGCCATTCAAGTATCTTACAAGCTTGATGCTCTCTTCTTCAACCACCTTAGATCTCAAACATAGCTTTTGAAACTCCTCGGTATAGGCTTGGACATCTACTTCCTTTTGCCTAAGATTGTGTCTTCTCTTATGAAGTTGAACTTCATAATCATCAGGAAGGTAGGTTTGCTTCACCTTGGATACCATGCCCTTCCATGTCACAATAGAACCTTTTTCATCCTTTTCCCTCTTAGTTTGCACAAACTTCCACCAAGTAAGAGCTAAACCTCTTAGTCTAGACTTGGCCACAATAACTTTTTGTGCTTCAGAGATACCATCACATTCAAAATGGTTCTCAATGTTGTCTATCCAATCCACAACTGAATCTAGATCCATTTGTCCACTAAATAGTGGCACACCTTCCAAAGCTTTACCACTCAATGCTTTTAATGCCTTTAAGAATGGCTCTTCAGGAAGAACAAGGTCAGGTGTTGGTGCTTCCTCCTCCAACTCTAATTCCTTCTCCCTTGCTTCAACTTCTTCCTTTTGGTCAATCTTGTCCTTGACCTTATCTGCTTTGTCTTGGACTTCACCCAAGAGCTGCTCCATTTGAGCTAGTCTTTGCCTTAGCAATTTGTTATCCTCCTCTTGTTCCTCAACCTTCTTGGATAATTCAGAATTAGTCACCATGGCTTTATCTGGTGTATTTTCTCCTACTAATTCAGAAGGTTGCAACATCAACCACAAGCTTGATCAACCAAGCTCTGATACCAATATGATGTATGATAACTTCAAGGCTTGTTTTCACACCCTCCAAGAGACTTCACTTGCCTCCTAGTATCCTATTCCTCTATAGGATCTCCTAATAGGCTTAGATCATTAACTAAGGCCTATAAAAACTCTGTTATAAGAGTCAATCTATTAAAACTTCACCTTGAAAGATCAACACCCTAGTTTTTGGTTCACTTTTCCACTCTCACTTAGAAAGCTCTAAGTGCTAAATCTCCACTAACATCATACTTCATTGTAGGGACTATATTTACATTGAAATTATTCATATCCTTTCCCATTTGACTCATATTGGAAGGATCTTGCATTAAATTTTCATCAGCTTCTCTAATTCACTAGAGGAGACCTTAAAAATAGGCCTTTTCCTAGTAGCCTTTTTTTTATGGCTTTTGCCCTTTCTTGCCCAAATTCACCAAACAACTAGTAAAACCAATTTGTGATATGGATACCCTTTTGGCTTAAGTTAAATAATCTAGAGCTCTTAGGTCCTAACACCCTCCATACACCTCCTTCCTATTAACAAGGAGAAACAGGGCTAAAAGACCTAGTTTCTAGGACAGACTGGTTACTTGAAAAGAACTTGCTCAAAACATATCCAAATTGATTGGTATGACCTCAATCTACTTAGGATGGATAGTAATGGTGAACTCCCACTATAAAAATTCTTGGATCCGCACTGTACCATGCATTCCCCACATGAAGTCTTCTAATCTTCTATGTCAAACCTCTAACTGAGTCTTCCTAGCTCGCCTAGGGCTTGACTCTAAAAATAGAAAACATGCTCAACCAGTTCCATACTATGTATAGTGGCCCCACTTGAAGATTCAACCATTTCTTTGGATTTTCCATGGTTGAATCTCATGTGGGAGCCATGACTTTTCAAAATGTCTCACAGAGACCAGCAAATAGGCTTAAACTAATTCAATTTATTCTAGACTCTAAATCTACTTAAAACCCTTAACCTATCAAATGAAAAAGTCTTAAAAACCCCTATAGAACATGATGCAAACACTATATTAACACTTTCAAGTCATCTACTTTGATTTTCAACACATAAACTCAGTATTTATTCTAGAACATTGTTGCAGAGCTAAAATTAACAAACTCAAACTTTACAAAACATATGTCTACCTTGAGATTCAAGCCATCACTAACATTAGATCTCTTCTCCATAATTTTAGGGCCTTTTGGATAAGCATCATCTCCTATACTTTAGGGAATTTGAGGATATCAAAGTTGCATGCAACATTTGCAATAAAAGCAAATGTTGTCATGACAACATTGTTACAACATTTGGCAAATTTTTGCTAAGCCATGATCCTATTTCTTAGGATATCTATCCTCATGAGATTCCAAGGAAAAAACTAACTAAAAGACCCTAAGGCATCATAATGATATCCATTAACAACTTTATGTGTTCAAGACACATTAATGACTCGAACTCACTAACTCCTAGCACTATGAAATTGAAATAGCAACTAACAAAGGCTAATTAGTGACCTTAGTCCTAGTGACTAATTCACTTATCCAACATTGCAAGACACCTTCTAAGGTCCTCAAAAAAACTATTCTAACCTCTTGACTTGGCTAGAGTCAATTACAAGCCAAAAACACACTAACCATGGAGGCTAGCCTAGGTGCTCCTGCACCAAATATCAAGAAAATATGTCCCAATTACTCAAGGGAAGGTGTGAATAAAGGAAGAGTGTTTTGGTCTTCTATTTCTAAAGCCAATGTTTTTGGAGTGTCCAAGGTAGCTATTTCTAATCTCTTGTCAGACTTCAAGCATGACATTATTAATAATGTTGCTACCCAACTGGACACCATGCAAGCTCAGAGGAAGCAAGATGAAGCAGAGGTAATGTTGGCTGAATTTTTCCCTCATTGCAAACAAAAGAAGAAGGCATGTAGATGTAAGTTGTTGGCCAACCTAGAGGCACTCCATGTTCCCACTGAATTTAAGCCAATTGAAGGAGATGATGAGAAAGTTCTCTTTGTTGCTCAGCACAGGCCATGGGCCCTTAGAAAAGGTATGCCTCAAGATCCCTTACAATCTTTTGGTTCATATAATAATCAGTGGAAAAATTAGTATCCTCCATACTTTCAGCCTTACAGGAACAACCCTTGGCCTAGTCCCCAACAAAACTACTGGATATGTTCGCAAGAAAATCAATGGAAACAACCTCCATCTCAAGACCAATGGTAACCCCCTCAAGGGAATTGGCAGAAACCTAATCAATGGAAGGGAGGACAATAATGGTCTAATCAACTAGTTGGTTACCTTCAGCAACCCCAACAATAGGCCATTATGCCACCTCTTGCTACCATGTAGATTTCAAATCCTAAACCTAGTCAGTTACTAACTCAGCTAGCACCTAATCCTAATAGCAAGCCTCAACAACAACAAGTTTACTCTACTGATCCTAATCAACACACTGCCTTTTTCCTTAACAATATTAAAATGAGATCAAGGATAGACTTTTCGAATCCAACTCCTCTTATAATTACATAACTTTCATTTGAGAAAAGTGAGCAAGAAATCCTAAATGACCAAATCCTAGCTAAGGAGTCATTGCCTAATCATCCCTTGCTTAAAACCTCCAATAGAGAGCCTCCTTTTCCTAAGAGGTTAGAAAAGAAAATTATTTAGTCACAGGAAGAACTTGTATTTGATATTATTGAGAATTTGAAGCATATATGTGTGAATATACCCTTGTTCCAAGCCATAAAGGAAGTTCCCATATATATGAAGGCTATCAAGGATTCATGTTTAAAGAAGCTAGGTAGGAAGAAGAGAGACCCTCAAATTGTTCATGTTTTAGGCCAACTTTCTAATTTAATGCTGGAATAGCTTACCATCCCAAAATACTCATATCCTAGTAGTCTTATTGGGGAGACCATTGTTAATGGAGTTCAAGTTAAGAATGCTCTAGTTGATCTTGGTATTGTCATAAATGTGATGACCAAAGATCTTATGGTGAAATTAAGTATCTCAAACTTAAGAGCTACACCTACTATCATGCAACTTGCTAACAGTTCCACTATCAAACTAGATGGATTCATAGAAGACCTTGTAGTCACCTTGGATTCATGGGAATACCCTGCATATTTCATGGTGTTGTCCCCAAAAATAACATTAGGGGGGTATCCGGTCATATTAGGATGACCTTGTTTGGCAACTGTAGATGCCTATATAGGTTGTAGGTCTACAAACATGACCATCTTTGATGGTTATAGCACCAAAAATGTCACTCTCTATGCTCCAACCCAACCTCATCTTGAGACTAGGCAAGTAGTTTGGCCTGAGTTAGGAGAAGATGTTGAAGAGGAAGTTAATTTTGTGGTGAACCTAATGATGATTAAAAGGGGACCTTTTATTGAGTAGCAAGAAGAGGATAAAATTTTGGACAATGTCATCCAAATAATTATGGTATTGAATATCCTCTATGTAGAGGAAGTCCATGTTCATTGCAAACTATTCTTCCCTCTCCTACTTCTGCACACTTTCGTGCAACAAAATATTGCTTGCATACCTTATTACCTCATGAGATAAGGATACTCTTTTTTTTTATGTCTCCATGTTGGAGTTAACCTCACAAGTATAAATTGATGCAGGAGAATTTTTGAATGTCAACAGTAGCCTTACTGTTGAGCAGCAGGAGTCCATAATTTAGATCCTTACTAACCACAAGGAAGATTTTTCTTGGGACTATAGTGACATGAAAGATTTGGATCCTAAATTATGTACACATAGAATCTTCATCAATAATTAATTCAATCCTTTTAGACATTCCCAAAGAAGAGTTAACCTAACTCTCAGAGAGATAGTAAAAGAGGAGTTGCAAATGTTGTTGAATGCAGGGTTTATCTACCCAATTTTAGATATTCAATGTGTTTCCCCATTACTTATTGTACCTTAAAAAGGTGGTAAGTGGAGAGTGTGCATGGATTATAGGGATCTTAATGCTACAAAAAAGAAAGATCATTTTCCTCTACCTTTTATTGATCAAGTGTTGGATAACCTATCAAGTAAAGTGTACTTCTCTTTCCTTGATGGTTTTAATGGCTATAATCAAATTAGGATTACTCTAGAAGATCAGGACAAGAACACCTTCACCTATACTTGGGGAAAATTTTCTTATTCAGTGCTTCCCTTTGGCCTTTGTAATGCTCCTACAACCTTCCAAAGAGCTATGATTAGTATCTTTTTTGACATCTCATATGACTACATGGAAATTTATATGGATGACTTCATTGTGTATGGTGCAAATTTTGAAGAAGCTAAGGATAAATTGGAGAAATTACTCCAAAGGTGCAAAGATCCTAGTCTTTCACTTAATAGTCAGAAGTGTTTCATGATGATGCAAGAGGGAATAGTTCTCGGACATTATATCCTTGTTGCAAGAATACAAGTGGATCCTTCTAAGATTGAAGTTATCTCTAGTTTACCCTTTCCTTCTAAATAAAAGGAACTCAGGAGTTTTCTTGGTCATGATAGATACTATAGGAGATTCATTAAGGATTTTAGTAAAATAGCAAGGCATTTATATGTTCTATTGAAGAAAGATACAGAGTTTGAATGGACAAAAGAATGTGAGAAGGCATTTCTTGCACTTAAGACAACCCTCACACAAGAACATGTTCTGAAAGGGCTAGATTGGTCACTATTGTCCCACATTCACAAATATACATCAGATTATGCTATTGGTGTTATTCTAGGACAGAAAGATGGGTCAAGTGAGAATGCCATCTATTATGTTGGAAAAAATTATGTACTTAACAAATTTAGACATTACATTTCAGGTTATAAGATATTTGTCCATACTGATCATGCAGTAATCAAGTACCTCATGAATAAGAGTTCTATCACAGGAAGGTTAGCCAAGTGGTTTTTGTTGATGTAGGAATTTGACATTACCATTATGGATAAAATAGGTAAAGCCAATGTGGTTTCTAATTTCTTATCTAGATTGCAAAGGCAAGATAATTCTGCACATATAGAAGATTCATTCCCTGATGAGCATTTATTTTCAATACAAGTTATCCTTTCATGGCATGTAGATATAGCTAATTACTTAGTTGCAAGAAGTACTCCTCCTCATTTCTCACTAGAGGAGAAAATATTATTGGTTGAAAAGAGCTTTAACTTCTCTTGGATTGCATATTGCATGTTTTATACAAGGCCATACCAAGTAATGAGGATATGTGTGAGGGAAGAGGAAACTTATGACATTGGACGCCTTACACGATGAACCTTTTGAAGGACATTTTTATACCAAAAGGACAACCATGAAAATCTTGAATGCTAGTTATTATTGGCCCACACTCCACAAGGATGCAGCCAAGTACACAAAGAAATGTCATAGGTGTCAGAGGATGGGGAGACCTACTAGATCAGAAGAAATGCCCTTGTATCCTCAAGTGGTAGTTACCCCTTTTGACAAATAAGGCCTAGAATTTGTAGGCCCAATTGATCCTCCATCAAATGGTAAGTCTTACATCCTTGTGTTTAATGATTATGTAACCAAGTGGAAGAAAATCCTATGAAGTATGCTACGGATAATAAAGTTGTAGTATTCCTTTATGAGGAAATTTTCACCAGATTTGGGGTTCCTAGAGAGATTGTAACATATCAAGGGACTCAGTTCACTTCTACCCTAATAGAAGCTTTGGTTAATGAGTATAATCTCAAGCATAGGAAGTCAACCCCATATCATCCTTAGGCCAATGGCCAAGCAGAGATCACCAACAGGGATATTGAGGCAATTTTGACAAAAATGGTGAACCTCCATAAGAAGGATTGGGCTGCAAGACTACCAGAAGCTATTTGGGCTTATAGGACCACTTGAAAAACCACCATAGGTTACACACCTTTTGAGATTGTGTATGGAAATAAGGTTGTAATACCTATAGATTTTGAACACAAGACTCTTAGGACAACATTGGAACTCGATCTAGATCTAACCATAGCACAATTCTAAAGAAAGAGTCATGCAACTCAATACCTTGGATGAGCTTAGAAAAGATGCCCTACAACGCACAAAATTGATCTAGAATCAATGTATTAAATGAAATGATCAGTATATAAAGGAAAATAAGTTTTTCGCAAGAGATTGGTCTCTATTATATGACTCCAGCTATAACAACAATTTGGGAAAGTTGTAAACCAGATGGTTGGGTCCATATGAGACCGCATAAGTATTTCAAAATTGTGTCATAAAGTTGCATACAATAGATGATATTAGGTTTATATTTCTAGTCATTGGGCATTGACTAAAGCCCTATCTTAAACCCATTGACAAGGTAGAGTTCTTAAATAAATTCCAGTCTGAGAAGCAAGGTCTACATCCTGTAGCCGAATGGATTGATTCTTGATTATCTAAGTGTTGCATGATAGTTTGATGGCCTTCATAATAAAGGATTCACTTAGTGGGTCCCATTATATTCCACACACCCATCCTCCATCTATACCATCTTCTCTTTATTCCACCTCATCCATTTGTCATTCATCTTTTTCTCCAACATTTCCTTGGAATAATTTGTAATAAAGAAGGACCAGTCACATCAATTGGTTAAGTATTCATTATGTCAAGTACTCTCTACATAATCACAAGTGGTTAATTATTCTATTTAGTTGCATTTATGAGTTAATTAAAGAAAGTACATTTATATTTTGAATATGGTTGCAAATTGACAATCTTCTCTACATGCTTGAATTGTCACGTCTATGTATTTCTACCACCAAATACTCAAATACAGTTAATGCCTTGTCCTTTCTATCAGTACTTAAGATTTTTCATCTGATTCACTTATTGTTTAGTTGTATCTCTTGCAATTAATACCCATTACACCTTAAATTCCTTCCTAAACTTGTTTGAAACTTTGAAGTTTGAATTGATGAGCCAATTTTTGCATCTCTAGCAGTTCTTAAAACAACAGTTTAATAGTTTAGGTTGAGGGGAGGTAAGGGAAGTGGTTAATATTACAATAATTTTAGTAAGAAAGGAAAGAGGTTGATTTGTTTCAGAGTGTTGGTAAAGTGTGTTGATTTTTGCAACTATGTGGCAATCCAAAGTTGAAAATGGTAGGACAACCAATTAGGCAGGAGTCGATGAGCCATCACATTCTATTGCAGGATGCCCAAAATTTGCTTGCATTTCGACAATGTGGTTGGTGCAATTAGTTTATGAATCTCACCACATTTGATGAGCGAGTGGAAGAGGAAATCACAAAGATTTTTTTGAATGGAGAGGCCAAGGTAAAAGGTCTCAAGGTCATTTCTATAGAGGAATGGATTTTTGAAGTATCTGGGTTACCTCAAACCAGTGAGTTGTTTCTAAAAACAAAGGATACAAGAACTGCTTGAGCTGAATTCACTCAACCTAATGACCCTCAATTATACATAACCAAACACAACACTGAATCACTAAGCTTACCAAAGGAATGGGTTTCGAAGGCCACCTATGTTATCAAGTTTTTGACATGCAAAGGTAGGTTCTTAGTCCTCCATTCCAATCATTTTAAATTGTTGTCTCATATGTGCCATGGGTAGATAATTAATGTCTATAATTTCCTTTACAAATTACTTGTCAATAGTGCCTATGTATACTGAAAGGGTCAGGTCAATTTTGTTTCTCATCATTGCCTAATTAAATTGGTTATAGGAAGGTTTGTAAGAGACCATTCTCCTATGCTCTGGGAAGAATTTGTTAGTCTCAAGAGATTTAGGGTAGAATTCTAGGATGTCAGACCCAAAGGATAATCTCTTTCCCATAAGCATCTTTCAAAAATAGCTAAAGCCTCCACAAATGCACCTCCTGATACTTCTACCCCTGAATCTTCTACCTTTGATGATTCTAAGGATAATGTTCCCTTGTTTGAAAGAATGTCTACCATTTCTCAACCAAACCATGTTTCCTTCTAGGGTTTATTCGAGACAAGACAAAGGGAAGTCCCTAGCTCCAATTTCCTAGTCAGACACCACAAAATTTATTCATAAATGTCTTAACACGAGTCATCTTGGTGAAAGTTATGCTCCTACAGCCAAAGCAATAGATTACTAGGACAATCAGCTACTCCTCCTATTTTTAATGTTGATTCCTCTCCTCCTACTCCTTCTCATTCCCCATAGTCACCTCATGTATTAGATATCCCCACTTTACTATTACATCATACCAGTCCACCTAAATAAGTCGTAGACTTTTCTCCTACAACGCAGCTATAGGAAGAAATTGGGTTAGGGGAGTTAGCAGATACTATAGATAAGTTGCAAAAAGAAGTTGTATGGATTGAGGAGGAGGGATAGGAAGTAAGAGATGTATCTAATAAAATTGAGGAAGTGAGAATTTTAAGGGAAGTACCACCTATTTCTAAGGTAATACCACCGACTATGCCATCTCTTCATCGACCACCTGAACATCTCACAAGATTTGATGCAAGGATGGTTTCCTACAAAGAAATGAAAGATCAAAGTGCCACTTATGAACTAGATATTGAGAGGTTAAAATGAATCATTAGAAACAAAGATATAGATATTACAAACCTCAAGGTAACTCTCAATGAAATAGTGCAACTAGTTCCTGAAATTGTCCAATGTAGGATTCCTTCTCCAGTTTATGCACTTTACTTGAAGGAATTGTATTTGAATTTTCAATTACTCATAATTTGGAAAGTGAAGAACCCTTCTTTGAAAATACCCCATGAATTTTATTAAGCATACAGGGAGTCTCCTTAGCATTTGAGGTACCTCCTATGTGAATTTTATCTTCACAACATGGTGGTCTCTGATGATGTGAATTGGAATCCTCTCATGTACATCGAGGATGTCCATATTTTTGCATTAGCTTCCTAGATTAAAAATGAAATCACTAGGGGAGAATAATTTAACAGTTATAAGTATGAAGAAGCTACTCTTCCTCTTGAAATTTGGGGAGGATCCTCCAAGGGTAGGCGACTTTACTTTGACTAGAAGAAATTATGGGCTCATGGGTGGTCCAAGTCCTTAATAGAGCCACTCAGAGAAGCCACTTTTTCTTAGTATTTTGAGATTGTGAATCATGATCTTTACACTACCACTCAACATTCCAAGCAAGATGGTTAGAGCTCAACAACGGATGCAAGAGTTTGAACCTCATGCTCCTAATAATTTATATGCAGCTACTAGGCGATCCACTTTATTTATGGAGAAAGAAAGAGAAATGAAACAAAATTGGTTGCCTCTAGTAATGCAACCACCAATTCTCTTATGGCCACTATTATCAATGTGAGGGATGAACAACATCTACAACAATGAATTAGAGATTGGTAAGTGGTAGAGGTTGGAGGAAATGAAAGCCTTCTACTGGAGATTTGTAGAAGGAGAATGTGGCTAGAGGTTCCCAAATGATTTGTGAAAGAAATCCAAGAAAGAGAATGCAACCATGGATGATGGGTCCAGCCATTCTTAGGTTGAGGGGAATGATGACCCCTAATTTTGGCATGTTCTAAACTATGTCCTAGCAACATTTTTATATGGTTTTATAGACTTTTTACAGACTGCAAGTATTAACTATAGAACCTTTTCATGGATTAAGATGCTTAGTTATTTATAATGAAACATATCTATTATAATAATCATTGTTATAGTGTTCATAACTACTACTTGTTGTTTTGCTAAGTGATGTATACCTTGAGACTTTATCTTTCTACAACCATTACTATCTATTTTCTTCCAGCTATATGAAGAATGTTGTTTGCTTGTATTTAATGAGCTATGGATGCATTGAATATGGATAATGAGCATTTGATGGATTTTGTGTCGAGATAACCCCTTTCCATAGGAATAGAAGTTGTTTCTGTAGAACCCAAAGATCCAAGAGCAAATTTACACTCCACTATGCCACTACCCAATGGTTCCGGTAAAGACCGATTCATTTGCAGAAGCCTGGAGAAATGGAAGGAGCAATTAAAAGATTTGTTTGCCATGAGGGGAAGGTGCTCCAGGAATCTAGTGGAAAGTGTCTTTATGATCTACAAATCCAGGGTGATGGTCATTAATGTTTCTTGGTCAATTTGACTCAGCCTTCCTCTACCCACTCTTTGTTAGTTGTGAGAGTTATGTTTGTAATAAAAGCTTTCCACCTTAAGTGGGTAAATCAATTAGAAGTTAGTCAACTTCAATTGTAAATAAATAGCTTTGGCCTTTAGTCAAAGTGAGATAGATGGATATAGATAGATAAAGAGGATGGAATAGAAGACAAAAGAAGTAAGAAGTATTACCATTTATTAGAGTTAATCATTTAAGTGATGTGATTTTCAATGCTAAGTCAATAATATGATTCTGAAGTTTGAAGTTTATTCTATGTTTTCTCTAAGGATGCTACCTAAGGGGGCCCACTTAGGAAAGTGTCTATTCTTTCCTTTTCAGCAAATAGGATAGTTGTACTTCAATTTTCTGTAGAAATTTGGTGATTGTTCTTGCAGTTGATAGAGATATAGAATTGTTGACTATTCGTGCAATGACTGAGTAATTCTTATTTTATGTAGCTTAAGTGTTGCTTCATTTTGAGTTAAATTTGTTTATTGTATGTTCATTTCTAGCATCATGTTCTTAGAAATAGGAGATTTTTTTCACAAAGGACTAGTGCATATATTGTGTTGATCAATTTCAAGTTATATGACCTCGAGTTGACAATTAAATGATGCTTTTATAGGGATTTTTGGCTTCCAGATATGATGTCCAATCACTGAGTAGGGGAATGTCCTTTCCTAGTTAACAAATCCAATAAGAGCACTGCACATTCCACGAATCCTCCCAAAAATGAGCACACTCACCATTATGCACTTCCCAGGTCACATATTTTGTAACTACTTGTGATGTTATCATGAAATTTGAAATAGAAGAGCCCTTTGGGGGATCTAAAAAATTTAAATTCTAGAAGAATTTGGAGAGTGTGGGTATTTTTCTTGCATGATTTTACATCGCTTAGTTTCAAGTTTAGTGTACATTTGCCAAATGAGCTTCCCACCAAATGCCAGATTCCTTTTTGATAACTCAACTAGACCAAATCCATCAACATCTTTGTTGGATGACATATCCTTTAATGATATCAATGGAATTTTCCTCTCATCTGTCATATTGTCTTTCCAAAGGAACACTCAAATTATCTTTTCAATTTATTGAACCATTGAATTTGGAGCTTTTAAAACTGAGATATAGTAATTTGGGATGGTAGAGAGCACCACTTTGATAATAAATATTCTTCTTGATAGTGACAACCATCTATCTTTCCATGCAACAACTCTACTTATGATCCTATCAATAAAAATTTTCCAAAAGGTGATTTTGTTGGATCCAATAAAAAAGGGTATTCCAAAATAGGTAGATGGTAACTCTTCCAATGAAAATCCTAAGATATTAACTATTTTCTTTGAGATAAGTACATTTTTGTTAAGAGTGAATACCTTAGACTTTTGAGGATTTATCTTTTGACCTAAAACCGTAGTATATAAATCTAATGTTTTCTTGATCCGCATGGCCTCTTGAATATTTGATTTACCAAATAGAAGGGTATCATCTAAAAAAAAGGAATGTGTAAATTTTATGAATGTATTTAGTAATTGGACCCCCAACCATAGCCCTTGATCATTTCTATACTTAACTATTCTGTTGAAAGTTTCTTCCATTATGATGAATAAAAATAGAGATAGTGGATCCCCCTATGAGGATGTTGATTTCATGTTATATTTTGTGTGATTCAGCCACCCTTGGTGGAAATGGGTAATTGACTACAAACATCATCAACCCTTTTGTTGAGTATTCCAAACAGTCTACATAAAGTAAAGGTAATGAATAAAAAAATATACAATGATTATGATGGTTGCATATTGTTCATGGTGTCTACTATGTAATTTTTAATATGTGTATCATGTAAGTTCTAGCTAACATAAGATAATTGAATTACATATGTAGGAACTAGAACCCACTTCATGAGGATCCTGCACAGTATCATGGATCGACAGGTATAAGTCAATACACCCTATATAAACAATTTATTTAATAAAATTATAAACACTTGAGGCTCCAGTTGGACTTATTCAAATTTTAATCTCAATATCAACTTTAGGGGCCACTTCTTTATTAACATTACCCTAATTTGCAAAATATATCTCTCATTACCAACTATCTCTCTCATTTGATGGAGTACAAATACCACCAAATAAGTATTTGTTAGATGTTTCATCCTTGAGTGAGGGAAATATAGGAATATAAGATGAAAGTGAGACATGTAGTAGGTCTAAAATAGGGAGCTCAACTAGAGGTCAAAAGATTAAAAGAAAATTCAATAAATGCATGAATTTTTCCTTTCTCAAGGGGGTTCATGTTCTTATGATGATGAGGCAAAAGGTGACATTGAGGTGTCCTTGAGGTACAAACATCTACATAATCAATGGGTACCCAAGGAACTTCCCCCAATAAACACTGATTTTTTTGTTAACAAGATATATTGCATAGCACCATTGGCATTACATGGTTTGCGCTTATTTTCTATGGAAAACATAAAATTCTGTTACAATAAGTGTTTTGAATTGATGGAGTATGTCAGACCTTGTTACAATTACAAAAATTGGATGTAGATTGTTCAATATATAAAAAAGTATGAGTAGGTATGCACTCTCAACAAATTATATACAACAGAAAGATAATGATCAAAGTAAAAGAGTGGCTATATACATTGATGGAAGGCCAAAAGCAACATGGAATATTACAAATTGTATAAATAGTATGTGACTTGGATCAACTAATAAGAAACCCAATTGCATATTTGATGTGCACAATGGAAATCATGTATTCGTATGTGTGATAAAATAAATAAGTGTAGGGGAAGAGTTGCTAATCGATTACAATTTAAAGCGCATAGATACAAAAAAAAGTTCATATCATGGGGGTGGTACGTACTATATACCATTTAAACCAACCTCTAATTAATCACTCTAATATATTGGTTTCATTTCGCTAACATTTGAATATTTGATCTTTGTCATAGGGCCACATGGATTTGTCACATAGCATGGATAGGGATGTTACTCCCAGCCCTTCTACCAAGAAGGTAAACCTCATTATAATTGTAAAAATTAGATAAAAGAAAAATTTTAATATATTATGTTCTTTTCTTGATTGTTTTAGAGTAATTTTGATAGTGTTAATAATATTCTTGTCATAGATGGATGTTTGGGGAAAGGGAAACAAACCTACAATACATCAAGACATCCTAACAGAGCTAGACTCATTATTGAATAATGATGACATCTTACTTTCCATAAAATCATTTGAAATTATTAAAAAGTATATTAAAAACATTATTAGAGCATTTACTAGTTTGTCATCAATAGACCATCCAACTAATGAGATAAAAGATAGGATGGAAAAATTGATGTGGCAATCTAACTCGCAATTGAGGCTAACTCGCAATTGAGGTTAATTCAGAGGATTCAGCTGACCAGAACTCACCCAAGTAATACTCGGTTGAATCCATGTATGCGTTGTGTGGCACCTAATGGTTCATATGTGGCCAGAGGTACTCAGTCGAGTGGGACTCAGTTGAATCCCACTCGACCGAGTCTCTCTCACTTAATAAAAACCTCATAACATAATTTAAGCCCTTCATTTTCACAGTGAGGGGCTAGAAGAGAAGAGAATGGGTCTTGAGGACATTTGGCCAAGTGTGAGGTAGGGCTCCCACTTTTTAGCATTTATTTAAATTTTTTTTAAAGTGTTTTTTATAATTAATGGTAAAAAAAATGATTTTTTAATGTTATATTAGTACCAAATGTTTAATTTTTCATGTATGGTTTTAAAATGATTTTTTAATGTTATATTAGTAGAAAATATTTAATTTTTTATGTTGTATAAAATGGCTAGTTAAATAACTTCTTTTTTTTTTAAACTAAAACCTTATAATGTAAACCTTAAACCTTAAAACTTAAAACTCAAACCTTCAACTTTAAACCTTAAAATTTAAAACTTCATGCTATCAAACCTATAACAAAACTTAAATCTTCAAACTGTTCAACCCAAAACAAAACTTAAATCATTAAACTATTAAACCTAAAATGGAGCTAAAATGAGCATCTAATTATAGATGATAACTTTTTATGACAGTGTACTCCCTAGCTAATCATGTGACCTAGGCATCAATGCTCATCTCACATTATCAAATCCATCAACCTAGGTATCGTGTCCATCTTGTCACATCATACAAGCATACAAAAAAATTTCCAATATTATCATCATATTCACAAAGAGCCTCAAATGCGAACCATAAATTATAATATGTCATTATCTCAAAATACACTCACTTCATGTAATATTAATCAAATAGAGAATTTACATCATTTCATGAGTATACATGTACCAAGTTGAATGGAAACCCTAACATTAAACCAAATTAGACCCTAAGCCTAAACCTATTGAAGATTAAGCCAAACTAAACCTTAACCCTAAACTAAATTGGCATCATGTTGAACCCTAACCCTAATGTTAATACCAAGAAAATTAAACCCTAATCCTAAACCTACATAAACATTATGGAAAATGAGCACTAACCTTATACCAAATTGAAAATGACATTATAGAAAATGAGCACTAACCAAAACATAAACCTAATTAAACCCTAATCGACCCAAATTAAATACTAACTTTGAATATAATTGAATAATACTCCAAATTGAGCCCTAACCATAAACTTGATTAAACACTATATAAACAAATCTTAACTCTAGAACCTTAATACTAAACAAAATTTAACCTAAACCTTGACATTTAACCACATTGAACCCTCTCCCTAATACTACACTAAAATTAATCCTTGATCTAGACTTAACTAAACATTAAACATAACCCTAAACTAAATTGTATTGAACCCTAACCCTAACAAAACTATATTGAAGTCTAGTAATAAGACAAAATGAAACCTAACTAAAGTATACATTAATTGATCCATCAACTTGTGCCAAATTGAATTAATAGCCTAAACAAAATGGAACACAAATCCTCAATTAATGTAAAACCAGAATAAAATATATCTCACAACATCTTGACATTACAACAAAATATGTATATTTGATTACTTCAAGAAATTTTAAATACATATTTTCATATAAAACATCTTTTTTTAGATCATGATATTAGTACAAACTTAAATGTTAGTGCATGTTTTTCGTTAGATCTACTCCCTTAAACTATATCGATGTAATATGTGTAATACCCCAAAAATGGGCTATAAGTTCATTAACCTCCTATATCAACACATCGAATGAAATTGACATCAAAGTCCTAACCTAAGGCACATCGGCACATTATCGAATCTTAATTTATTATCATAAATTCTACATCGGGGAATATTCCTTATTCCTATTTATCCTAATTATCTTTAATTTAATGATTATTTGGCGATAAATCTTATTTATCCTAAAGTTTGATTAATTGAATATTTAATTAAGTAGATTTAATACTGCCACTTAATTATTTAATTAGATTTAATTATATTTATTCCTAAATTGTATTATTTCATTTTGACAATAAATCAAATATTCTATGACTAATTGATTAAATTCTTATTTAATTAATTAATGTCAATTGTCAAATTTAATAATATAGTTTTTGAATAAAAGTTTGATTTAATAATTGATTAACCCATAAATCAATTATTTTATTTTTAAAATCAGTTAAGTTGAGGATAAATCACTTTATTTATTTATTTAATTCATATTTAATTATGCACATCCAAAAAGCAGTTAAACTTTAAATCAGAAAATCAATTCAAGTTGTTTTAAAAATAAACTCAACTCTCTTTTGAGTTTGAAAGCTAATCTCAACTTCTGATTTAAATCAAAAAGTTGTTTTTGCATGATTTTTTGTGAGTTAACTATCTTTAATTCCTTGTTGACTCAAAAATCAACTAGAGTGATTTATGGTTTTTTCCATGCATCCCCCAAAGCTCTAGATTTCTATAAAATCAAGGCTCAACTCTTCACAAATCATCTCACAAGTTTGCATACTTACTCTGCCAAAATCAATCCATGAATTTGCACAATCACGCTGGCGAATTGACATCTGAAGAATTGAAGCTTCTTGCGAATCAACAACTTTTGTGAGATCAATCTTGTTTTAGTTTCATATTTCATATCATTGTTAGCTTAATTTGCATATCAGTTTTTCATATAGATTCATATCAATTTTCTATCATCATAAATTGCACAGAAAATCCAAAAATATAGAATAAGTTGCATTCATCTCATATCTAGATTCTACATTCAAATCCTTCGTTTAGGTGTCGTCAAGGTCATTAATCTCGGTCCAATCTGAGAATACATACTAGCATCTACTAGAAGGCAATAAATCACCTGGTTAGATTAGTTTCTATTTCACTGCATGATTTTGATTTCTACTAACCTCTAATGTTTTATTGAAGTGTTGTGTCTACAGCTAGGTAAAAAATTCACACACATTTCTGGTGCCCACCATGGGGCCCTGAAATGGGTTTCCATTCAATTTCTATAATCTTCTTGTCATTTTATGTGCCAAGCTACGATTTTTAATTTCTGTCCATACAATTTTCGTACAAGTTTTGTTAGAAACTTGTATCAGGAGGTACCCACTATCGTATGCCAGTTGATTTGATTGAGGATTGTACCATCAAAAACCCATTGTCATTTGGAGGCTCTACTGTCGTATGATCTGATACCCATTATCGTATGAGTTTCTAGACTATTGTCTGGGAGGTGACCCACTGTCGTACGAGTTTCAGTGCCAGGTTTCAATTGTCATTTCACTTTTTAGGCAGTTTTCCAGATTTTTTTTGCTGATTTGGACTAACAGCTAACATTAAAAATTGAAATTTTCTATTTCTGATTGATTTATGCTGATTTTGATTTGGAAAAAGTGTGAAAATTGCTAAAAATAGGTAAGAATCTACTAAGCACATCGTGAGGAATTCAGGTAATCTTCTCAGCTGATAACATTTTGATTTGGATTAAAAAGAACTCTTGCATGTCAAGCTTGTGTGACCTTTATTGCTTTCATATCACAGATTTCATTTTGGCCTATAAAAACAAACATAGATTTGCTTTTCAGCATCTTTGTTACACATAGTAAATAGGCCCTATGAACACTATTCATGGTTCTTGAGAGAGTGGGTTTCCAATGAAACTCTTCTCAATGAAGGAACCCTTGTAAGTAGGGAGGATACTGAGGGAGTCTCACGTTCTACTAGATTTGTGTGTCTTCAACTTCTAATTGATACATTCTATCTCCAGAGAGGTTGATAGATCATAAGTGGTTGACATCATAGATCTTTGTGAGATAATATTGGTCTTAGCGTATCAGATTTATCTATCTGCTTTGTTTGGGTTAAAAGTGAAAAGGCTAGAGGACTATGCTCTACTCCCTTTTTGGGTAGTATCAGAAACTCATATCCTTGAATCTGGAACCAGTCTCCATGTGGTATATTTTGTGAGTCACCTTTAGAGAGGGTTAACCATAGTGGACATTCCCTTAATTGGGTCAAACATGTTGATGGAACCTCAAGCAGTAATAGCCATTTTCATCGTGGTAGCAGCAGCTGCTATATAAATGTCCTTATGGAGGAAATCTTCATAGGTGTGGTCTCTTATTGGGCTATCAAATCTACCTAGCAGCTCTTGATTAATTAATTTCTTAGACTGTGTCAAAACCCTAGTGCGCCTGGATTGGAGTTTGCCCTCTTGAGATCACAAAATTTGCAGAGTCAGACCATTACTACAAACCCTAGTGAGGCCAAATTTTCATTTTTTAGGAATATGTGCATTATTGCAAAACTTTTTGGAACATACACTGTTAGCACTCCTAGGAATTAGCACAATTTAGTCACTTGATTGTTCATGCGCAAGGTTTCTTTGTCCCTTGTTCATTATTTTCAGACGTGCTTGAAATCACTTGCTTGCTATTTTGCGTGCCTGTTTATATATCTGGTTACTAAGAACAAATCAATCTGGTACAATCTTCAAATCTAGACAGACAATTTTGTGAACAATTTGAAACTGAAAACCTCAAAATTTGCAAAATCTGATGTCAAACACCTTTCTGGAGTCAAAAGTCATCTAGTAAAGTCAAAAATTCATACGAATTTTGGATATTGTCATTTTAGGACCCCCAGATTGTCGTATGGTAGCTAGTATATTGTCGTACAAGTCTTGCTACCAATCAATTCAAAAAAGTCAAAAACCCTACTATCAACTATCGTGCGAGTTTTGCAATAGTCGTACGAGTTTTTCAATTGTCATTTCATGCCATACCCACTATCATACAAACCTGCAGAAAGTCATTTGAGAAATTTTGTAAAATTGCTAGAAAGTTGTCAGAATTGCCACATACCCAGCTTTTTCAGCCTATTTCCAGAATCTATCAAACAAATCACTATGTCAAGAACAGAGCAGCAACTACTGAGAATCCAATCATTTTCCTAAAGTGGCATTTTGAATCTGATTTAGCCTTCTATTTTATCGATTTGAGTCCTTTTTATCTTTTGTCAAAACCTTGACATAACTATCAATCTTAAATCAATCATCAAAATAGCTAAGTGTTGTGAACTCATGCCTGCTATCTTTTGGGCATCTACCCATACATCCAGGGCACAGTATCCTTCATCTAAGTCCAATCTAAGCTTCAATCAATCAAACCTTGACAATGTTACGTCATTTGATCTTCTTGATTCAGATCTTTCTTCAGTTGTCTTTGTCTTATTCTTTTGCTTCACCCAAGGTTAATGGTGGAAACTAGAGCTTCCTCTCACAAGAAATCTAGAGAAGTATTCCATACCTTACCTATAACCACTCTCTAGGCTCCAACACTTGAGCAACTCTACAATTTTGGTCTTTACGAGGATGATAGTCTTGAAAAATTTTGATTAAAAACTGGTTACATACCTCCACCATCAACGCACGAAGGTAATCAACAAACTCCACCTCAATCTAATCTAGGGAGTCTTAAAACTCCTACCATGTCTCAAGCAGGGACAAACTTTGGCTCTCAAAGAGCTCAATCTCAACATGGTGCAGATCAGGAACCCACACCTGAAGAAATTGCTCGGTATCAAAAGGATGATGACTTCAAAAGAATGATGAAGAATTTCTTGAAAGAAGATAGAGAAGCATACTTTTTAAAAATTAGCTCATCAAGGAGCTAAACTTACTCCCAACTTTAATGTTGAAGATATCATTACGCATGAGGAAGAAACTCCTATTTCAGCTATGATGAAACAAATGCACACCATGCAAATCAAACTTAATAAACTTGAGAAAGAAAAAGAAGCCAAGGAGTTCTCCATGGAGGCCCTATGTCCTTTTCCATTTGACAAAGACTTGTACATGCCACCATTCTCGAAAAGATTGGAGATGCCTAAATATGATAAGTATGATGGCCACTCTGATCCTCAAGATCATGTCAAAGAATTTTGTACACAATCTATGGATTTCATGCACGAACCAACTTATCTGATGCATCTCTTTCCTTGATCTCTGGGGGGAGCAGCCATTCATTGGTTCTCTAGATTGCCTTCTACTATCAAAAATTTTGAGGAGTTGATCAAATTTTTCTATCAAAAATACTCCTACAACATCCAACATCCAGTCACCATGATCGACATCTGCAATCTCAAACAATATCTAGGAGAACCATTCCTGACATTTCTCAAAAGATGGAGGAAAAAGTTTTCTCTATATGCTAGACCTATTCCAGAAACTAAAAAATTGGAAATCTTCATCAATAATCTTGTCACAGAGATCAACTACCCTCTACAAATGCAAGATCATACATCTTTTGATAAGATGGTAGACAATGTGATCAAAATTGAAAAGGTACTCGTGAAAAAAGGAGACATCACACTTCAAAAGGACAAGTACGAATCAGGATCCAGTTCTAAAGACAAAAACAAAAATTGGAATAAGAATAAAGGCATTGTCACAGATGGCATTGTTGATACTATCCATGCCCCATCAAAGGCACCAGCTTTCAATCTAACTATTGGTACCCAAGCCATCAAAGCTTCAGAACAAAAGGTGCCTGAACCATCTCAAAAGAAGCTAGAATACAAATCTTGGTCCGCTGATAATAAATGAAATTTCACTCCTCTTGGAGAATCTTTGGAATTGGCTATGAGAACTTTGATGGCTAATAACATCATCTCTTTTCCTGAGATCCGACAATCTGATCCTAACCCTAAGCCAAAATGGTGGAGAGAAAATGAATTCTATGATTTCCATCGGGGTAAAGGTCACAAAACTAATAACTTCTTACACTTGAAACATACTATTCAAGATCTGATTGATAAGGGAGACATCACAATTGAAAATCATAAGAGCAATAATGATCATACAACATTCACAAAACCATTTCCGAAACATGGTCAAGAAGTTTCATCTTCTCAGCCTAATATGGGGGCAAAGGTCAATTATGCTTACCCTGAAAATAATGTTGTTATCAATATGGTTGAACCCTGTCTCTTTGAGCATTGCAATGTCATCACAATTGTGTGAAGAGATAGAGATCATCCTTCAGCTAATGTAGTTACTCAATCACAAGCTCAGGCACCTCTGAACGAACAAATCCCAAATTCATTAAACGTCCCTAAGATGCCCTTCAATCTTTCTTCCGCTTCCAAATAGAAGGTTGCTTCTAAATCTTCCAATCCTAAAGATACGAGGCCAACATCTTATAGCATTATTCAACAACTCCAACACACTAATGCAAAAATCTCCATGTTTGAGTTGCTTCAAATATCTCCAGCTCATAGAGCTATTCTAGACAAAGCTTTGCTCGGATCCAATGTTCCTGATGACCTTGATTTAGACAGGTTCCAGACTATGGTTGGACATCTTACATCTCCGCAATATATCTACTTTTCAGAGGAAGATGACAACTCCTCAAGTCACCCACATAACTAACCCTTTCATATAGAAGTCTTGATCTAGAACCATAGAGTCAAACGTGTGTTGATAGATGGGGGCACTGGCCTAAACATTTGTTCTTACAACTTGATCACACAATTGGGATTTTCAAAATTGGCTATTGATCCTAGAAAGAAAATAACTATAAAAGCCTATGATGAACAAGAAAGATCTTCTAAAGGCACTATTGTATTACCTATCAGAGCAGGTCCAGTTATCAGAGATACTATATGTCAAGTTCTTGATCTACCTTTGGCTTACAACATTCTTCTAGGGAGACCATGGATACATGAAATGAAAGCTATTCCTTCTACATTCCACCAATGTTTGAAATTTCCTTATGAAGGAGTGGAGGTCACTATTCCAATGGACATATCCACCACTTGCAATACACTGAAGGAAAGTGTGGATAAACTTGTGCCTAATAACAGAGAATCTTCCATTACGCCAACAGAAGAAGCATCCACATCTAAAATGGAAGACATTGCAAAAGAGGTCAATATCAAAGAAAATGGTATGGGAGCATATACTATAGAGCCAGTCTTATCTTTGACATCTCTCCCTATCTCACCTAAGTCTTATGGACAGTCTTTAAAATAGTCTAAACCAGAATCTAAAGAACCTTTTGAGGCATATAAAAGAAATTTTGTGGCAGAACAAGTCTCCAAGCAAGAATTTGAAGAAGATGAAGTTGTGCTTGCATGGCTATACAAGGATGAACCTGAATCTCAAGTTGTTCAATTGAGTGACTCTACAGTATCCAAAATCCCTTCTAATTCATATGGTCTAGGAGATAAATTGATAGCTAAGATGGGATATCTAGGTAAAGGACCTCTAGGAGTCAGAGGAAAAGGTCTTATGACACCTATTTCACATACTGGTAGGGCAAAAAAAGATACTATTGGCCTAGGCTTTAAAAAGAAACCCTTCCACCTAAAAGGTAATTGTTCTCATGTCATAGAGTAGATCGCACCAGGAGAACCCCTTCTTAGGAAGGAAAAAACTAAACCATCAGATAGTGATTCAGATAGCTCTGAACTTATTCCTTATGATCATTTTCCTAAAGAAATCAAAGATCTCCTTGAAGTTGAAGATGATCCAATAAAAAGAATCAATGTAGTAGAAACACAAGAACCTACTATAGAGCAAGAGATAGTTGCAACACAAGAACCAACTAATCTTGAAGACAATCAAATAGACAAAGAGGAAGGTGGTAGTTATTCTGAAATAGATTCCCATGAATATGAATTCAAATCCGAATCTAAGGGTAACCCTTCTTGGGGTATTCATCCTGACTTTACACATGTCCTAAGATTTCCTAGAGCTCCTGAGTCAGAAGATGAGTCTAATGACTATGAATGGGGAGCCATTCTAGAGGAAGATGAGCTTATCACAGAGAAACATGTGGATTTTATTCACCAATATGCACCTAAACCCAATGTAAGTCTAGAGTGAACTAATGAACTTATCGAGTTTGATCCACCGATGGCTGAAGTGGACTATCACAATGACATTGAGCCTATTCATGAATTGAATGTCTTAAGTTGTAATATCACCTTTGAACTCGAGCGTCGAGTTAGGACCAATGATGACAGATCCATATCCATAAACACTCTTTCCCAATCTTTCACCACTTTGACTATCCAACATCTTGAACTTCTTGATCAAACCTCCACAAATTCAAGCCATGGTATTTATACCTTCCCGAATGACTATGCCCTTTCTTGCTACCTAAATGCAGTTAAGCCTATGAGGACTTCCATCAATGAACTGAGCATTAGCATGACAGAGTCAAACATTAAGTATCTTAGTCAGATAAATAAGAATAAGAATAAAAAGAAAAGGATTTTTGAGGGTGAAAACCACTTTGTGGTAGTCTCAAAACCTACAAAAGTAAAAATAAAAGACGTATCCGCAAGTGAAAACCTGTCTGAGGTGCCTAAGGATGAGATATTTAATGTCCTTCCAAGTCATTTATGGTGTAGGAGCACCTCTATGAGGGCCCTCACCTTCATATTTTTGTGTTTGAAGAGCATGTAAGTAGGAATAAGAGTCATCATGTTGGTTGACTCAAATTTTGGTTGTGTCTAGGCTAAGAGTTAGTCCTAGAGGTCTGTTTGTCTTCTTAAGTTAGCTTTGTCCTTAATTCTAGCAAAATGTCAAGTTGGGGTGTTTGGGTTTAGAGGTTAGTGATTAGTGGTCATGTGATTCATATGAGGGCTTTGGTAAGCCTCATAATGGTCTATTTGTATTGGGGAACAAAAAAAGTGTTCAAGCAATTAGAAGTTGCTAAATAGTTGCAAGCACCTTTTTAAAAGTTGACAAGCAATTTCTTACTTTGTAAGGGTTGTCTAACCCAAGAGACACAATAGAATCTCAAGACCTAACAATCACTAAAGGACAAATGTATTTAATGCTTGGAGAACCCTAATGTACGGGTTGGTTAAAAGATTTGTGAAGTTACAGTACGGAACAGGAAGACTGGTTTTATTAGAGTGGGTAACAGTCATGGTTATGACTGATTTTATGTGAATACAGAGGATTTTAGTTGAATTTTTGAAGGCTTTCAATGTTCATTTGTGTTTAGTCTCTCTTATGTGTGAAATAGTTTAGTTTCTTTTACATTTTGTTAGCTTATTTTGTATATATCTTTGTGTGTTCATATTCAGCCAGTTTGGAGAGCTTCTTGCAAATGGGGTTGTAACTTTCTTGTCCACCATGGGTTTTCCATGGAAATGTGGATATTGTAAGTACAGACCCTAATGTACATTTATCCAAATTCAGGGCCCTTGAAGAGAAAGATAAACAATTGTTTGTTGCTGCCCTAGGCGAGTTCAGCATGAATCTAGCTAGGTTCAAGCAGCCTTTGAAGAGCTCCAGCAAGAAAATAGTGAAGGGTAAAGACCTTTCCTTTTGAGGGAGTCTTAAGGGTCATATGAATGTCCTATCTAGTGAAGGAGAAGCCTTGAAACATTGAGGATAGGCTCTGGTGAAGCAAGGAGTAGGGAATTGCCTAGAAACCCCCTAAACCCTCATTTTTTTGCAAGTATGTTGTACGGCCTTTTGGGTATCTGAGACCCCAAAAATCCTTTAGAGGGGATCATTATAATAAAATTTTATTCACACTAGGGTTTTTTAATCCCTAAGGGTTTTGCACAAAAGCTCCTACAAATCCTGGTGGAGGGCTAATTGGGCTAGTCTAGTAGCCCTCTTTTCCAAAGGAACCCCTAGATTGGGTGCTTCCAAAACCTCAAGAATGCATGAAGAGGGTGTAATTAGTCCAAAAAAGACACATGAAGCCTTGATTTCCTCTGTTGAAGCTCAATGAGAGGCCAGGAGTCAAAAAGACCCTTTTTAGCCTATGTGAGAGGCTAGTTGTGAGAATGAAAAGCAAGAAGGTGTAAGAATGGAAATTTGAAACTTAGTGGGAAGGTTAGGTAGGTCAGGGGAAGTCCTTAGAAGGATAAGGAAGCCTAGAGACCTAATTTTATTGTGGAGAAACACTGAGATCCCAGTGGAGGGTCAGGAGCATAGACAAGCTTGTCTATCCTAGCTTATCCCATCAATTTACAGGATAGATCTCCAATTCTAATTGAGCCCACTCAATCTATCAATTTGGGAATAGCAGAAGAACCACAGTTGATTCATGTAGCACAATCTTTATTAGAAGAAGAGAAGCAAAAGTTTACTACCTTCCTAACAGAAAAAAAGATCAACTTTGCATGGAAATATTCAGATATGCCAGGGTTGGATCCTGATCTTATAATGCACCATTTATCTATAGCTCCAAATGTTAAACCTATTAAGCAAAAATTGAGAAAGATGCATCCTCATGTTGCACTCTTGGTTAAAGCTGAATTAGAGAAGCTACTAAAAGCCGGATTCATCTGTGTTATTGACTATGTTGAATGGATCTCTAATATTGTACCTATTTCAAAACCAAACAAATCAATTAGAGTGTGCATAGACTTTAGAGATGTGAATAGACCATGCCCTAAGGATGATTTTCCACTACCTAACATTGATATGATAGTGGACATGACTACGGGCTTTGAGATGTATTCTTTAATGGATGGTTTTTCTAGCTATAATCAAATAAAAATTGCTCCAGAGGATCAAGAGAAAACTACTTTCACATGTGCATGGGGCACCTTCTGTTGGAATGTCATGCCATTTGGGCTTCAAAATGCTGGTGCTACATATCAAAGAGCCATGACAACTATTTTTCATGACATGATGCATAGGACTATGGAGGATTATGTTGATGATACTTTACAAAAATCTATGACTAGAACTAAACATCTAAATGACTTGAGCAAGATACTAGATAGAATGGAAAAATTTAGTCTAAGACTAAATCCTAAGAAGTGTGCTTTTGGTGTCACTTCTGGAAAGCTCTTAGGATACATAGTTTCAAAGAAGGGCATTGAAGTTGATCCAGCTAAAGTAAAGGCTATCATGGAGATGCAACCACCCAAAAACATCTATCAAATGAGGACATTGCAAGGAAGATTTCAATCTATCAGAAGATTCATATCACAACTTACAGACATATCACAACCTTTTACAAAAACATTACATAAAGGTGTGACCTTTGCGTGGAATGAAGAATGTGAGAACAACTTTAACCATATCAAGAAGTATCTATCAAATCCTCCTATCTTGATGCCTCTCATTCCAGGGAAGCCTTTTATCTTATATGTCTCCACTACAGATACATCACTGGGGGCATTACTAGCACAACATGATGAGAACAAAAAGGAAAGAGCTATATACTATATCAGTAGAACATTGGTTGCATATGAAAAGAATTATTCTATGATTGAGAAAGCTTGTTTGGCTGTGATCTTTGCATCACAGAAACTAAGACATTATATTTTGGTGCATACCACACATTTGGTAGCTAAGATTGATCCACTAAAATACCTATTAAGCAAGGCTACCCTCACAGGTAGATTAGCCAAATGGGTCGTGCTCTTAAGTGAATTTGACATTGAATATGTTGAAAGAAAAGCTATAAAAGGACAGTTTATTGTTGATCAATTAGCAGATGCACCTATGATTGATGATACACCAATGCAAATGGAATTTCCAGACTCCTCTATCATGACTCTTTCTTCTAGAGAATGGAAGTTATTCTTTGATGGCTCCTACACATGGAATAGATCTGGAGCAGGCATATTGTTTATAACTCCTCAAGGATACTCAATCCCAAAATCATTTAGATTAAAGTTCCCTTGCACAAACAATATGGCAGAATATGAAGCCCTTTTGAATGGCATGAAAATAGCAATTGAGTGGAGAGTGACAGAATTACACATTCATGAGGACTCACAACTTGTT
Source organism: Chamaecyparis obtusa (assembly GCA_027943335.1). Classification (NCBI taxonomy): domain Eukaryota; kingdom Viridiplantae; phylum Streptophyta; class Pinopsida; order Cupressales; family Cupressaceae; genus Chamaecyparis; species Chamaecyparis obtusa. The sequence goes on from BSBK01003987.1 coordinate 471,749, forward strand.
ATCCATCAAGTCAATGATTTGTAACAAACTAAAGATGAAAAGCTTATTCCATACAAAAGAGTGGTAGATGATCTAAAGAAGTATTTCATATCTATTACATTTGAGAAAATTCCTAGAATAGAGAACAAGGCTGCTGATGCGATAGCAATGCTATCTACTCTCTTACAGTAGCCTAAACATGAGCTACACTATGAGTTCCTAGTGGAAGCACTATCTTATCCTGCATATGATTCTCCTAAAACCTGCATGATCTGCACTGTCATTGGTCATGATTCATCCAGATATAAAAACCTATTCTCCTATATCAAAGACCAAATCATTCCTGATACCTTCAAGCGCCATGAAAAGAGATACCTTATCCATAATGCCTCCCGATATGTCATCATTGGTCATGATATTTACAAATGAGGTCTAGATGGTATGCTACTTAGATGTTTAGAATGGGAAGAGTCTCAACATGTGTTAGAGGAAGTCCATGATGGTGTTTGTGCGTCACACTCGAATGGTTTAACACTAGCTCGAAAACTTATTAGGGTTGGGTACTATTGGCTTGAAATGGAGAAAGAGTCTATCAAGTTTGCTAAGAACTGTCAAAAGTGCCAAGTGCATGGAAACTTAATTCATGCTCCAAGGAGAGATCTAATTCCCTTCACTACATAATGGCATTTTCATCAATGGGCCTTTGATCTTATAGGAGCTATACATCCTCATTCTTCTAATGGACATACCCATATAATCACAGCTACAGATTATTTTTAAAAATGGGTAGAAGCGGTCCCTTTGACACAAGCAACTAGAAAACAAATATCTATGTTCATATTGAACTATATCATATGTAGATATGGGATACCTCATTCCATAATCACAGATAATGGTGGAAAATTCAAGAATAAAGACCTAGATGATCTATGTGCCAAATTCAAGATTACACAACATTGGTCATCTATCTACTATCCTCAAGGGAATGGACAAGCGGAGGCTTATAACAAGAATCTATTGAAAATCTTGCACCGTACAGTTAATAAAATAGGAAGAGACTGGCATCTCATGATCAATCCAGCTCTTTGGGCCTATAGAACAAGTATCAGAATGCCTACTGGGGATACACCTTTCACTTTAGTTTATGGGTCTAAAGTGGTCCTACCTATTGAGGTTGAAATCCCATCACTAAGAATCAGAATGCACGGTCTAGTAACTGATGATGACTACAGAGTGTCTAGGTTGCAAGAACTTGAACTACTAGATGAGTGCAGACAAGCAGCGTATGATCATCTAAGAGTATATCAGAAGAGAATGTCTAGAGGCTACAATAAGAAAGTTAGACATAGAGAATTTCAAGTTGGTGATCTAGTCTTGAGAGAGAATCCTAAAAATCAATCACATAGAGAGCGCAAGGGGAAGTTTGAACCCAACTGGCTGGATCCCTTTGTAATAACTGCTACTTTTGGCTCTGGTACCTATCAACTCTCAATGACTGAAGGAGAACAGCTTTGAGAACCAATCAACGTTCTCCATCTGAAGAAATTATACGCTTAAGGCATTCAGTCTATGGTAAATTATCCTGAAAAAATCTTAAAAATTGGAAAAAGTCCTGAAAAAAATAAACATCTTGGTGAAAACCTAGCAATAGGCACCTTGATGATTCATAAAAAAAGTAAAAAATATCAAAAGTACAAAAAAATTGAAAAAATATCAAAAGTATAAAAAATTTGAAAAAATGAAAAATACAAAAAAAATGAGAAAAGGAAAAAGTTCCTTGGTGAAAACCTGGAAACAGGTGCCTTGGTAGCAAAAATAGAATGTCTGCCAAGATGGTGAAAACTTGGAAAATGGGCACCACTTGTTCAAAATTCTCCATCTATCAGTGCAATCTTGGTCTTTCCCAGCTTTCAATCTTGCTTTAGTTTGTACATATTTCCTAGTTTGTTTCTACATTCATGTTTTCAATAAGCTGGTCTGTACACCAATCAGCTCAAGCGTCTGTATCCTATCAATGCTTAAAACTTTAGGGGCAATCAAAGTCATATCCTATGGCCTCCAATGTATCTTAGATGTATCATATCCAGTCAGAGTCCTTTGAAGCTTCATCTGAGTCAGTCAGTCAGTCTCCTCTCCAGAAAGGGATTTTGCATCTATAACAACGCAATCAAACATCAAACTAAAAACAATCTATACTTTTTACATGCTTTTATCTCCTTGTATGCTTACTGATTTGCATTGATATTTTTTCATATTGTGTCCCTTCGAGCTCTTCGATGATGTCCTTTACAGGATTTAGAGAGTGATGATTGGGGGCATAATCTTTTCTTTGTTTTCTTCTTGTATGTGAAAATCTAACAACTTCGAAAATTTTGGATTGATATGGTGTTTGACTGTAAGAGCCTCTATCTTGAATTGGATGGCCATGCGTACCTCGACCATTGATACACAAAAAATTCAAGGAAGTTTGATCTAACTATTGTCTTTTTTGAGTGAGTTCTTTCTCCTATTGTGAAATGCGATCTTACCTAAGGATGTGAATGATAAAGGGTCACTACGGGTAATTCACACTAGATTTAGAATGATCTCTTGATTGGTTGATGTGTTTGTAATGCAAGGCATATTCAGGTCATCACAATGTTTATGTTCTGATGCTTATACAAATTGCTATATCAAAATGGACATGATATTCGGGTCATCCTGGCGTTTGTGCCTTGGTGCTTATATCTAATCCGACATTCTGAAAACAAAATCAATATTCATATGTTCATGGTTTCCTAACCAGTGGGCATTGTATTGGTTCTTGCGCATACAAATCGATATTCATATGTCTATGGTTTCATAACTAGTGGGCATTGTATTGATTTATCCAGTTACCTAAAAATTCAATGATGAAAATGATCGACACATGATCAGTGACTAGGTCCTAGGTCCTAGGTCTTTGGTTGCATTTCATTCTGCATGTTTCTTTGCATTTTGCATGTTTGCATGATCTCACAATAGCTGAATAAACTTCAATGCTTAAACGATTCTTCAATCACATCTTTGAATCTAACAAGAGCTGAATCTCACATGAAGGTTCCTCCAACAAAATAGCAAGTAGAATCCTTTTTCAGGATCAAAATCAAAATCTGAGATCATTCATATTATTAACTACTTGCATAATCAACCTTCAATCATCACAGAAATCCAGAATTCAACTTAATTGATTATCTTACATCAAACTATTGAAATTTCAACTTGGTCAACCATGGTCAACTCATGGTCAAACCTAGTCAAACTTGGTCTCTAGGACCTCCAAACGATGCAGAATGCATTTTCAAACGTGTTTAACCACTTCTCAAATCAATTAAACATGCTTCTAAACTACAATGTTGACTTTTCTTGTCAGATTTCAATTTTAATCCCGAAGGGGGCATGTTATTGCACATCATTCAAAGTCTATAAATCTAAATTTGAAATCATATCTTTCCTTAGTAATCAAGACAATAACCATGTCCAGTTGCTGATTCATCAAAAAGACCTCATCGCTTGGGGAAAATCAATCATCACTCGGGGCATATCAGATTCATCGAGATCCATATCAATCTGATATTCTCTTAATCTTGTAAATTATATCAGTCTTTCACAACCATCGGTTCATTAGTGTTATTTCCTTGGTTCTTCATAACTGAAGGGTTCAGATGTGATACCAATGTGATTCTTATCGACAATCAGGTCTGGAATCGGTCACTCACTTCTTTGCAATCATAAGGTTCAGAATCAGGCATTTTGACACTTCTTCGCAATCATCGGTTCATTGTTGTTATAGTTAACATTATCTTTGGTCATTCAAGACCTATGATCTTCATATCAATTTCAAATCAATTTCTGCTTCATATCAATTTCAATTTCAAACATCAGTTTCAAACATCATAAACAAACTATCTTTGAACCACTACGCTTCGCACAATAATTCAAAGAGGGGCAAAATGTAATACCCCAAAAATAGGCTATAAGTTCATTAACCTCCTATATCAACACATCGAATGAAATCAACATCAAAGTCCTAACCTAAGGCACATCGGCACATTATCGAATCTTAATTGATTATCATAAATTCTACATCGGGGAATATTCCTTATTCCTATTTATTCTAATTATCTTTAATTTAATGATTAGTTGGTGATAAATCTTATTTATCCTAAAGTTTGATTAATTGAATATGATGAATATTTAATTAATTAGATTTAATACTGCCACTTAATTATTTAATTATATTTAATTATATTTATTCCTAAATTGTATTATTTCATTTTGACAATAAATCAAATATCCTATGACTAATTGATTAAATTCTTATTTAATTAATTAATGTCAATTGTCAAATTTAATAATATAGTTTTTGAATAAAAGTTTGATTTAATAATTGATTAACCCATAAATCAATTGTTTTATTTTTAAAATCAGTTAAGTTGAGGATAAATCACTTTATTTATTTATTTAATTCATATTTAATTATGCACATCCAAAAAGCAGTTAAACTTTAAATTAGAAAATCAATTCAAGTTGTTTTAAAAATAAACTCAACTCTCTTTTGAGTTGAAAGTTGATCTCAACTTCTTATTTAAATCAAAAAGCTATTTTTGCATGATTTTTTGTGAGTTAACTATCTTTAATTCCTTGTTGACTCAAAAATCAACTAGAGTGATTTATGGCTTTTTCCATGCATCCCCCAAAGCCCTGGATTTCTATAAAATCAAGGCTCAGCTCTTCACAAATCATCTCACAAGTTTGCATACTTACTCTGCCAAAATCAATCCATGAATTTGCACAATCACGCTGGTGAATTGACATCTGAAAAATTGAAGCTTCTTGCGAATCAACAACTTTTGTGAGATCAATCTTGTTTTAGTTTCACATTTCATATCATTGTTAGCTTAATTTTCATATTAGTTTTTCATATAGATTCATATCAATTTTCTATCATCATAAATTGCACAGAAAATCCAAAAATATAGAATAAGTTGCATTCATCTCATATCTAGATTCTGCATTCAAATCCTTCATTTAGGTGTCGTCAAGGTCACTGATCTCGGTCCAATCTAAGAATACATACTCGCATCTACTAGAAGGCAAGAAATCACTTGGTTAGATTAGTTTCCATTTCATTGCATGATTTTGATTTCTACTAACCTCTAATGTTTTACTGAAGTGTTGTGTCTACAGCTAGGTACAAAATTCACACACAATATGTAATGATTCAATACATCTTAAGGGGATACATACTATGTAATGATTTGAATTCCTTAGGGAAATGAAATTGTTTAAATTAATTTGTACAAGGTTTTAAATATTATTTTTTTAATGTATGTGTTGCAAAATTTAAGTGTACATTTGATGATTTGAATGGGTTTTAAAGGGATCTGTAAGATGTTTAATGATTTGAATGTCTTAGGGTTCAATGAAATCATTTTTAATTTACATAATGTTTGTATTTGTTTATAACATTCAACCATTGAACCAAAACCATGCATATATATCTATATAAAAAAACCATTGAACCATCAAAGCCAGTGAACCAATCATGCATATACATAGCTATATATAACAAAACCATTAAATCAATTATGCATATATATATATATATATATATATATATATATATATATATAAAAGAAAACTATTGAACTATCAAAATATAAAAGCATAAATATGATCAAAATATATATATCCAATCCTAATTCAAATTATATATGAGTTCAAACTCTAGTTCAAATATGAAAGTATGAGCTAAAAATACAAATTTAGCCTAAAACTCATCATACATATAGTCTAGATCCTCTCTATCTTTTATTACCTCCAAAAAAAATTCATGTTCTTCAATAGGCAACCTCCACTTTTGGTTGCCACGTCCTTTTTTGGCAATGTCTCAAATTGCAACTTTGTCGCTATAACCAAGTGACTGTAATGTAGAACTCTTTGGCTAGGCATGTATTCAATAAATTGAATTCCATTTTTGTCAATCTTCATTTGTTGATAATAGGTGCCCTCAATAACAACTGAACCAGTTGGATATGATTATCCATCACCATCTACAGTTACTTCTAGCAACTTGTATTTCACTTTTGTGCATCCTAGTAGATAATAATCTACACCTATATTCTCAGGATCTGCAACCATAGAAAAAATATCACCTATATAAGTGAATCATGCATAAATTAAAAATACAAGTAAGATCTCTAAAATGTAATCATCAATCAAGTGATATTAATTAAAATTAAATAAAGGAGCATGTATGTGCACTCACTTGTAATAACTAAATTAGAAACACGTTCATAATTAGCTGAATATATAGGATCTCGAATGTCTATGTCATTGTCATTGTCTTCATAAGGAGGGATTTTGATTAAATCTTTCATATCCCATTGTGAAATATATCCATTTGCAATATTCTCACATTGACTTATTGTATTGTTCTCAACAAAGTCATCACAATAGCATGATTTATCTCTTACTTGAATCAATGGTGGTGGTGTCCTAAATTCATTACTTGGTGTAAACTTCTAATACCAACAATTGATTGACAATTGTAAGGATTAGATCGATCAATATCTGTTACAAATATGAGATTTTTAGATAAACAATTGTGATAAATGTGAAATGTACCTCATTATATTTTAAAAGAAATTGAGTTCAATTTTTTTTCCTTTCACTTCCCAAAAATAATGCTTGTTGTATTTTGTGTCCCAACTAGCAAAATGAGTTTGACACCATTTAACTATTTTATTTGAATTCTCTATCATGTTACGTACATGGAAGAAATTTTTTAGTTTAAAGCGAATGAAAATTGAAGAATGTACTTACACATCAAACACTAAACACCATTTGTACCTTCAAGTTCATGTTTCCAAAGTGCACGCTTCACACATGCTCCTACTCCATCTCCGCTTTCGAAGAAGTTCCAAAGAAACTTAACATTGCATCTCGCATGTTGCATGGCTAACCAATTAAAGGCTTTTGCAGACTTAAATTGTCTTGCACGATAAATTTGTAGACACACATGTATAAATAATCATTTTAATAAAATTTATAAAGTGAAATTATGCATATACTAGAATTGAATAAGATAATGTACTTACCTACACAACCATCAGACCAAATCCAATGTTTTGAAGCATTTATCCCATGATTCAAAAGATCTTTTAAAAAAAATCCAAAATAATGAGCCACATAGCTCCTATCATGTACCCTATCATCACTAATATAAGAATGAACTTCCTTGATGATAATGCATTCATTTTGATCAATACTTTCTACCTCATCCAAATCAAATTGTGCATGTCTATAGGTCACTTGCACAAATGTTGTAACTTGTTAAGAATGATAATATTGAGCTTGGAGCTCTAATTGAGGGGAAAATGTACAGTTCTCAAAAAAATCTACAATTGAAAGAATACAACCAAGTGGAAAATAATTTTTAGAATCACAAAATTGTTTAGCTTGCCATTGTGCACCATGACAATGCTGGATATGTGGATAGATCACAACTCAAAATTTGTTCATAAACTTGAGGTAGGGAAATGCAGTTTCCTTCAATGCAACTTTTTTGGATTCCCCTCATGTCTTGGTTTGGTATGTCTCATATTCAAATCTCTTCCAAAACATTGTCATTGAAACATAAATATTCTCAATTTGCAATGAACATTTCTACAATGTCCACAATCAATGCATTCACTTTTTATACACTATACATTGAACTCATATGAATCATCTGGTATATCACATAGAATGGACTTCACAAATTGTGTTGTACTTCCAGGGATGATTGTATCTTGATTAAGTACTACCATAACATTTTTATATGATTGCAAGTATAGATGAAACTCAATATGATTTTGAAAACAACATTCATGAACCTTATTTATGCATACAAAGAAAAGGTGCAACATCTCAAACATTCTCTGACCTATTTTCACATCTGGAAATTCTTTCTTGAATGCTTAAAACAACTCACTTTGTGTTCCATCTATAAAATGTTTTGGATGTTCAACTTTTATATTGGTTTCTGCATATTTCTTCTTCAGAGTATTCATTCTATGGGAAGTAACATGAGAGTTCCTAATCCAATATTCAATGAAATGTATTCTTATATCTTTAGGAATTCTATCTTTTCAAGGAAGTCGACAAATATATACCTGGTTCTTTTCAATGTTCAAACCTAACATATTTCTCCTACTATTGTATCTTTGAATAGTTCTTCTAGATACATTTAGTAATTCATAAATTGCTTTAACTTGTCTTCTATGTGTCAACTTCTTACTGGAGGTCGTAGTCATCAATGCTCTACGAGTAGCAATTGAATCAGATGCTTGATTGGTTTTATTAACAAAATTCAATGCATCTTGTAAATTTTCAATTACTGTTTCTTTTACTTGACCTCTTGTGCTTTTCTTATTATCAACACCCAACAACTCCAAAACTAGAGTCATTTCTCTTTTCCTGAATAACTTGGCAAACAATTTTTCTCTTCCCACCATAGATTTATTCTCAAAATATTCCTTCCACATGTTTTTGAGATGCAATTTAATAGTGCTTTAAGGTACCATTTGTTCATATGTAATTTGATTGAAAAGTGAATCCTCATTCATCTCCATCAGATTTTACATTACAGAAACAATATTTGTACCTAGACTACTACCAATTTCCTCCCCTACTTGAGTCAAGCATCTTCTTCAACATCAATAAGTTCTTCTTCAACATCGATCATTTGCTCTTCATTACGTTTCATATGACCTTTCATTTTGTCATCCCTTTTACGATCATATTTCCTTGATCTATTCCTTTTATTTCTCATTGTGCAAAGTATAGAAAGAAAGTTTTGCTTTAATACCCCTTGATAAAAAGAACGCCTTCACACTCCTTTGAAAAAAAATGCCTTCGTATTCCTTTGCAAAACTAAAACTTTTGAACTCAAAACACTTCACTTATTAAAATAAAAGTGATTTTCAAATTTCTAAAATTCAAAAAAACCACCTTTAGTATATATGTGGTCAAAGGGGTAGGTCACTCATGTGTCTGCTCAAATGGGTGCCAAATCCTAGTGTAGTTTGCCAAACTGGGATTCGGTCGAATCCCACTTAACTGAGTCCTACTCGGTCGAACTATGTGATGTGGCATACCATGTGGCAGCCAAACCCCAAGTAAACTGCAAAATTGTAGAAGTTTCAACTTATGCAACTTCTTTCACTATCAAAACTAAATAATTTCAAAAAAGTAAAAATACCCTTTTGTAGAGCTCGGAATAAGAATTTGGGATATATAATTTTTTTAGTATTTTGATTACAAAAATTTGATCAAATTTACTAAATATTGCAAGTTGGTATATTAAGTTTAGAGAAGACGTTGATTAAAAAAATTTTAAAAAATAGTAAATCAAATCAGAAAAACTTTAAAATGATATACAACACTAGAGGAGAGAGTCCTCTTCAAGAATATATAATTGTTTTTTTGTTTGGTGTACTTTTGATAGGGGAAAGAAGGTGGGAGATGAAAACTATCGATTTTGGATAAGTTCAACTTTGATTGGTTATAAAAAACAAAATATAGATAAAAAATAGTTCTTTCTTTTTTTCTACACTAGCTATACATGTCATCTAAAAAATATTCTAAAATTAGTGGAAAAACATTTTTAATTTACTTATAGTTTTTTGGCAGGAAGTGGACCCCCTAATTTGCAGTATTTTTCGGCAAACAAAAAATAGACTTTAAAAATTAAAAAAAACATATCAATTCTTGACTATTTTCTTAAAAAAAAATATATAGACATAAACTTCATCCAATTTTACACATTGCATTAGTTTACATCATCTTCAAATTTTCAACAGGAATATCACTTTTAAGCCCTTGAAGTTGAACAGTTTTGATGTTGTCATCCTTTTCCTTTATAAAAGTGTGACAAATTATTGTGCTTTTACCCATACAACACACTGCAACATACCCACATATAGATTCTAGACTTGGATCAAACCCCTGACTTTAGGCTCCCCTTTACCCCACCATCAAGAGAACCCTAACATGTTGTATTGAATAACCAAACACTCAACATTACCCCACTTGATTCATAAAAAATATATGATAACCCCTTCATTGTCACCATCAAAGTCCTATGCAACTTTATTATGACATTCACATCAATCTTCTAGTTATTTGTCCCCTCCTTCCTAATCACTGAGACACTTTGATGTGGACCCAACCCAATCTCATGGGAAACTACATTTTCTTTGATTTGTTTTGTAACAACACTCTATCAAACCTTATCAAAAGGATCAACTCCTAGATCCAACCAAACACCCTTCACATGTTATCTCTATTTTGAGCATTAAATGTTGTCATTAGTATCAAATTGGATCAGTCGGTTATCTAAGTTGATCAGTCAATAAAAGGAGGAACAACAAGCTATAAAATGCTAGTCGATTGAACAAACAAGTCTTCACATCGAACAATCACAAGGCAGTACTGAGAGCTAAAAAGAAACATGTTTAACCGAGCACCAAAGCACATTTACCAAGCATCAAAGTAACCCGAGCACCAAGCATCAGTAAACACTGAGCACCAGTGTATTCACCTAATAGAAATGGTTGTGTTTATCGAGTTATCTAGGAAATGACATAGTAATCAGGAAAGACACATTTATCTATGCAAATGGTTATACAAATTCATAAAACATTTTACCAAGATCGAGGGTTATTTATTGTAGATGCAATCATTAAATGTAATGATGATTCCTGTGTAATAGTCAGATCTAGGTTAATTTTGTACACCTTAGATCTTAGGTTTTCTAAGATATTGTAAACCTAGTTAGGTCATGAGAATCATTGTAGTTTTCTATATATTTGTAATTGATGTCATTTTGAGAAAAAGGAAAGAAAGTTAATTGAGCATATATAAAGAAGGAGATCTTAAAGCAGTAGTCACCTTCAAGACATCAAAATTCAGACAAGGTTTGCATGCAAGAACAATTATCAGAAACAAAGATTCAATCAAGGCTACCGAGCAGAATAGAGGACGGATTACTACACATAAAGGTGATATTTATTCAGTATATCATAGATCTAATTCAGACAAAGTATAGTTGCCATTTATAGATAACTTTCTGTTATTCTCTAATCATTCTAACAAAGTTTGTAAAATCTCTTAACAGAGTAGACTTAGCATTTTGTTTATAAATCTCTTAACCAAGTGCACACTCAAGTAGTGTTGTTTAAATCCTTTAACAAGGTAGATCTAGTCGATCTGATTGTTACTCCTAATAGGGTAAGATCACCATAAGTGATCAAAAACCTGTAGCCTTAACCGAAAAACTTTATTATCTGCAGTGGTGAAGAATTTGTGGGTTTCATCCCCGCCGTAGTTTTTACCTTCTAACAAGGGTTTTTGAGTAACCAAAATATTGGTGTTATGTGTTACATTTCATGATTGATCTATTGTTTCATTTCATGTACTTTACATTTTCAAAGTCATTTGAATGAATGTTGCATACAATGGATTTAGTTGGTTAGTTAGTTACCACTATTTACAGATTGAGTATTCAGTTACAAGTTTTTGAGGGTAATGATTCACCCCTACCCTCTCAATCCCTTATCTTTCCATTCCAGCAATTGGTATCAGAGCTAGATCTCTTATTTGGAAGTTTAACCACTGAAGAGGAAAGATCTCAAGATGGAGAGATACAAGTTGGACAAGACTATTGAGAATCAAAAGATTCAGATGCAAATCTTCATTGAGCAATACAAGCAAGCTAAGGATGAGTTGAAAAAGTTATTGGTTCACAGAAAAGATATGGCTATTAGGCAATGTGAGACTTATTATCATGAAGAAGAAATTGATGATCTATTTGAGAATATTAGATCCAATTTAGGCAGTATATCTGACATATCTGAAAGTGCAATTTCTGATTTATCTGAGAAAAAACTTCATTTGACTGAACAAGTGAAAGCACTATAGATCAATCAAGAAACACAAATGGTAAGAATGATTGATGTGATGAACAATGTGAGACAAGATGAACAAGAGATAAATTTGGTTGTTGAAGATAGAAGACAAATGATTGAACAACTACAAGTGAAGGAATCTGAGATACTAAGACTTACCGAGCATCACTTCAAGATATCCAATCAGATGATTGTTGTAAGTTAGGAGATCAACCAAGTAAATAATGAGTTGTCAAGGAAACTTGAAGACATTGGTGTACTCAAGGAAGAAAATGAGAAACCGAGAAATGAATTGAAGATGCAGCAACAACATAATGAGATGGTGAAAAAGGCAAAATATAGCTCCAAGAAAATTGATGATTTTCAGATAAGTCAAAGAGGACTAGGAAGTACTACTAGATTAGGCTACACCGAGCAAGGAGAATCATCTAAGAAAGTTGAACAAATTAATAACTACAAGAGTCAAAGACCCAAGACACTTTCATGCTATCACTATGGTAAATTGGGCCACACTTCAAATGTTTGTAAGAGTAAAGCACAAGGTAAACCTAAAACCACTCCTAAGTTTAATGGTCATTGTTATAGTTGTAAAAAGTATGGACATCAAGCATATGAATGTAGATCTAAGTTGAATAGGACTCCTAAAAAACCCTACATGGAGAAACACTATCACACTTGCAACATGCATGGAGACACCTCACACGAATGCAGAATGAAGATGAAGCAAGTCTGGACACTGAAAGGATAGAATAAAACTTATCAACCGATAAGACAAGGTAATGCCTATACTTGGGATTATAAAACATGGGTTAACTACACAACATGTGAAAGATATGGACATATTACAGCTAATTGCATGAGGAAGAGATGGACAGGAAAATCTCATAGCTTGACAAGCACTGGTATGGCATGCTTATATTGTCACAAGGTTGGTCACCTAAGTAAAGATTGCAGAGACCGAGCACCAGAAATACAAGTTTTTGAAAATGGCAATACAATTAAAGACATCACAAGGATAAGAAACACTATGTGGAGAAAAGCATCAAATGATAATGTTGAGTCAAGTAATGCAGTCGGTGAAACCTCATCCATTGGTTTGGGTGACATCGACACCTCCACCTAAGTTGAAAAAGGTATGTATGGAACTGACAAAGAAAACTGATTATATCTATCATACAATTCCTTATATTACATGTGCACATACCAAATCTACATGGATTAAGATGCATTATGGTTTTACAAATTTTGAGCTTTAAAGTGTTTACAGTCAGTATATATTAGATCGAGTGAGAAGTTGCCAGTCAGTAACTATTATGCAAGGTTAACCGAGTGTCAATATTAATTGAGTAAAATTACATGTTAATTGAGCTTATGGTATTTTGCGATATACATAGAGTTTGACAATTGTCATCGAGTTGTGATTAGGTCGAGCATTTATGACAAAAAGTTTGAGTGGGAATTTGAAAAAGTTATAAATACGCGGTGAACTTAGTTCATTTTTCACACAGTGATTACAAAGAGCAGAGAGCTTTTAGAGTGAACCAAAGCAAAGGATTTTTAGATCATTTGAGCATAGATTCAAAGTATTCTGAGTAATCTCATTGTCATTTTGAGTAAGTACTATCATTGCCAAGTTGTTCATTTGTTACATACTGAAACCCTAAATGAGAAATTATGGCATATGCATCAAATATGAACAAGTCCAAGTATGCAGAGGAGAAGGAAGTTAATCTAATCATTTCTGCTACTTGGAATGAGCCCAAATACAAACTTCATCCCGAAGTGGTGTCACAAACTAATAAAATGGGAGCTTTCTTAAGAATACCACCTAGGGTTCTACTGGAGGAAGACATCGGTTCACTCATACATTGCAAAATTAGGGAAATATAAGATTTTGACATGTTTGCAACTTATCAGAAGTTGTGTGGGGAAGATGGAAAACTAAAACCCAAACATGAGCACCTGAAAGTGAAAGGACTGGTTAATGCCCTAAATTTTCCAAAGAACTTCAAGAATGACTGGATAAGGATCATGTTGATTTGGTATCATGATGGAAAATTATGGTTGGATGAGCCCATAAAGATTACAAGGAACATCATAAAGTGGTAACCAGATACCCTACCACTGACAAAGTCAAGGCAATAAGGAATGCACCCCGAGATGAGATAGAAAAGAACACTAGAGCCAAATGGAATGGTTGATCAATGAAAGTAAACATAATCCCTGATCCTAAGACAAGATTCTGAGCTTGTGTCATCAATTATAAGATATTCCAATCTAGTAGACCGAACAATGTACCGTGTGGAGCTGTTGAGATTGCATACAAGATTGTTAAGAAGGTATTTTAATTGGATCTCAATGAGCTACTACTGAAGCAAGTAAAGGAAAACATGAAGACTATCCGATCGACCAAGTCCAATACCTGTAAGTTTGGAACCCTATTACTTTTCATATTATTTTATGTGCAAAATTTTTTCCCTTCAGTTGGTAATATAGATTGGTTAACCGACAAGCCAGTTATACTCCAGATCATAGATTTGATAAACAGTTTGGGAGATAACTTTAACAGTTTAGTAGACAATTACTTTGAACAATTCAAGGAGAAAATGAATTCAAGGAGCAGAATTCCAAGGAAACTAGTTGAAGAGTATGAACATGAAATTTGTTTTCTAGTTGACACTGAGTTACGTTGATTAAGGCTATAGATTCAAGGACAAAATGGCTAGCCCCTATGGGTTATGAGTTAGATATTTATTTTTCTTCTAAATCAATAAAGGCTTTATTGGCTAAGCCCAAGGACCCTAAAGCTGAAAGGTTTGGTACTTATGAAGAGGCCAAGACACAGATAAAAATAGGCCTAGTCATCGGTAAAATAACTAAGAAATCTAGAAAAATAATGATAAATTTGGTTAAGAAATTTGGTGATGATGTTGGATCATCCGAGAGCATACTAGTTGAGGTAGCAACTAAAGGTCAATTACTTCTTTCTGACAAAATACATGATAGTGAAGAAACTGAGTCTGATAAAGATGCAAATTCTACACCGGTTTCACCTTCCCCCACTCCAAAGAAGATGCAGTCAAAAGTGAAAACAAGGGCACACACAAGGTCATCTACTGAAGCCTCACCTCCACCAAAGAAAGGAGTTGTAAAAATATCAAGGCCTACTACAGCAACACCAACAAAGACCTACAAAAAGAGAGGTACAAAAATTACTACTGAGGCCCCCAAGAAAAGAAGAAAATTAATCAAAGGAAAAGATGATTTAGATGATGATGAAGATAATAATGATCAATTCAAGGTAGTTAGCAATAAAAATAGGTCAATTGATGAAGTAGCTGAAGACATAATAGAGAATGGAGATTTAAGTGACCCTAAAATCAGTTAGTTTGAACATTTGTCAACCGAAGACCAGAATAAAATTGAAGAAGCTATAATTCAGATGATGGTCAAATTCAGGATGGTACCAATTGAATTCTCTAAGTATGTTCCTAAGCCACTATATGATATAATTTCACAAAGATGGACATATTCATTGAACATCGAGAAGAGAATGAGAGGACAATCTCTAGTGTTGGCAATGTCGACACTGATAATTCTTGAAGTTGAGGAATTGATGAAAACATATTCAAAGAGGTTTCTAGTAAAGAGTTGGGCACTATAGATACTTGATGAAAATCTATAAAATATTGATGAGAACAGTCAGTTGATACATGGACTTCCATACTTCATGCCCAAGATGAGTTTGAAAGTTGTCTTTGGCCATTAGACCCGAGAAGAGAATCAAGAGGAAAGGAAAAGGAATAAATTCTGATGATGCAGATCTGGCACCAAAGAAAACTATTGAGTTATCAGATACTGAGGCACCTGATACAACTGATGCCATAGAGGAAATAAATATAATCCAGGTTGCACCTAAACAAGTAGAAATACAAGGAATTAATAATGATGCACTTAATGTACTCATTGAGGACATCACAAATGGTGATCCTGACGACATCGAAGATGATGAGGATGTCACAATTTCTGGAGCTCAACCAAAAGAGAAAGCTTCTACTGAGCCAGATGTAAGTTCTATACCAGGTGATCTTCCAATCCTAATGCAAGTTGTTGAGATAATTTCTCAAGAACCCAAAGACTCAATGCCCGAGTAACCTAAGGATACATCAGGGGAACAGGGAACAAGCACAACAAACACTATAAAGATAAAAATGCTTAAGGAAAAAGAGGCAAACACAAAGGAACAAGTAGATCCCAAGCTTACCAAGACCACCCAAACAAACACTACATATCAGTCGACCGAGACACACATCACCAAGGAGCCCAAGAAGGAAGACACAGTGTCTACCGAGTAGGATAAGTGGAGTTTTGAGGTAAACGATATAGTTTCTTTTGTTAAATCATCACCCCAAGAGTCCAAAAAGAAGAAGAAAAAGTATGGCAAAGGACCAGTCACACTTGATGAAGTGATTGAAATTCTTGAATGTGACCCGATGACTTTGGACCTCAAGGAATTGAGAAAATATGGAGATTTATGCACAAGGAAAGCAACATAGGATAAGTTGAGGAAAGAGAGAAAGAGCAAGCAGATACTTGAAGATGTGAGAGACATCTTGCAGCAAGTTGTACCTGAGGTCTAGATTAATGAAGAAACACCTATATTTGACCAACTTGCCACCCTTTCCACCCAAATAAATGCCCCAGACATTGATGCTGAAAAGAAACTTGAAGAAAGGGAAGAAGCTAAAATTTAGGATAAGTTAGCAGAAAAGATCAACCAAGAAGAGACAATAAACAATGTAAAGCTTTCTGAGGTAATCACCAAGCTAAAAAATATTACTTAGAAAAAAATTCAAATGTTATTTAAGTTAAGAACTATGGAGAGTTTCACTATTGAGGTCAGTGAAAAGATTACAAAGCTGGATACTGAAATCCTAGCCAATGAAAATGCATCCTTAACCAAGCCAGATGATTTTCATAAGAATATTCTAAAAGTACAAGAACTCAAGTGGTTAAGAGCAGACTTGAGGAAGTAGGAGGATAAGATATGTGACCAATTCACCAAGCTTCAAGCAGAGTTGCTTCCTCACCTCAAAATAATTAAGCGACACATTATCAAGGCACAAGCCTTAGTTACAACATCTGAGATTTCATTATTGGAGAACATATTTGACATGCATGCACAAGTCATTCTTGATCATATTTCTCTCACCAAATTGAAAGAGGAATGGGAAAACCTCTTAGACTCTCTCAAGAAAACCCATTAAGAGGAATGGGAAAACCTCTTAGACTCTCTCAAGAAAACCCATTAGCACATTTTTTACAAATTGTAAGTACAAATTTTGTTTTGGAATTACTCTCAAAAAGGGGGAAATATAATATATATGCCAATTGTATAAATATATGATAAATGTACTACATGCATACCGGGAGCATGCACCAAGGGGGAGTAATGTGATTTTGTAAAGAGTCAGTTTTGTTATGTATATATGAAGTGTAAGAACAGTTTGAGATATATCGGTTTGTATACATTACAAGTTTTGATACTAATGCCAAATGGGGAGATTGTTATCTCTATTTTGAGCATTAGATGTTGTCATTAGTATCGAATTGGATTAGTCAGTTATCTAAGTTGATCAGTCGGTAAAAGGAGGAACAACAAGCTATAAAATGCTAGTCGGTTGAACAAACAAGTCTTCACACCAAACAATCACAAGGCAATACCGAGAGCTAAAAGGAAACATGTTTAACCAGGCACCAGAGCACATTTACCAAGCATCAGATTAACTTGAGCACCAAGTGTCAATAAACACCGAGCACTAGTATATTCACTGAATAGAAATGATTGTGTTTATCAAGTTATCCAGGAAATGACATAGTAATCAAGAAAGGCACATTTATCTATGCAAATGATTATAGGGATTCATAAAACCTTTTACCAAGATCGAGGGTTATTTATTGTAGATGAAATCATTAAATGTAATGATGATTCCTATGTAATAGTCAGATCTAGGTTAATTTTGTACACCGTAGATCTTAGGTTTTCTAAGATATTGTAAACCTAATTAGGTCATGACAATCATAGCATTTTTCTATATATTTATAATTGATGTCATTTTGACAAAAAGGAAAGAAATTTAATTGAGCATATATAAAGAAAGAGATCTTGAAGCAATAATCACCTTCAAGACATCAGAATTCAGACAAGGTTTGCATGAAAGAACAGTTATCAGAAATAGAGATTCAATCAAGGCTACCGAGCAGAACAAAGGATAGATTACTACACATAAAGGTGATATTTATTTAGTATATCATAGATCTGATTCAGACAAAATATAGTTTTCATTTACATATACCTTTTTGTTATTCTCTAATCATTGTAACAGAGTTTGTAAAATCTCTTAACAGAGTAGACTTAGCATTCTATTTATAAATCTCTTAACCGAGTGCACACTCAAGTAGTGTTGTTTAAATCCTTTAACAAGGTAGATCTAGTCGATCTGATTGTTACTCCTAATAGGGTAAGATCACCAAAAGTGATCACAAACTTGTAGCCTTAGCCGGAAAACTTTATTATCTCTAGTGCTGAAGAATTTGTGGGTGTCATCCCCACCGTAGTTTTTACCTTCTAACAAGGGTTTCTGCGTAACCAAAATATTGGTGTTATGTGTTACATTTCATGATTGATCTATTGTTTCATTTCATGTACTTTACATTTTAAAATTCATTTGAATGAATGTTGAATACAATGGATTCAGTGGGTTAGTTAGTTACTACTATTTGTAGATTGAGTATTTAGTTAAAAGTTTTTGAGGGTACTAATTCACTGCTCCCCTCTCAGACCCTTATCTCTCCATTCCAACATCATATTCAAGAGGCCTATCAATGGTCAAACTCCACCTTAGGATGCACTACTCTCCACGTGTTAATAATTATCTCAACTCTAATTACAATTGGATCATGTTCACTGATCAACATTTGGGTAAGTGCAGGAAGTTGGGTGCCAATTCAGCAGAAATCTTGTAGAATTGAAAAATATCACTCGAAACGAGCACCTATTTTCAAAAAATGGGCACCCATTTTAGGTTCGAGTGCCCGATCCAAAATTCAAAAAATGAGTGCCCATTTTTTTCAAAATGGGTGCCCGTTTCTAAAGTTTTTATTTTTATTTTTATGGCTAAAAATGCATTTTAACACTTCAAATTTTTTTTATAAAAAAAAACGGGTACCCATTTTTTGAAGTTTAAATAATGGGTACCCATTTCTTAAGACATGAGCAGGAAGCACACATCCACCTTAGATTTCATTTCAAAATAGGCTTGGTTCTACCAAGCCTATGCTTGACCTCCAAAAATTTGGTTAAGGCACTGGAATGCCAGATTTCTGCCTCGCCCTAATTGTTTGAGGGCCTTCCTGATCGTATTTTTTTACAAAACCAAAATCCATTAGAGCTCTCACTATCCTGATTTCAAAAATGTAAATTTCATAGTGATGTGATTATTTTTACTATTTTTTCATTATTTATTAGTTAAAAGTGGCACCTAAATGTAAAATAGTGAGGTTGACTAAAACTTTAATAACTTTTTTGTTTTTAGGTTTTTTGGAAAATAAATTATATGACATCAATCTATATACAATTCTCTTAAAGATGAAAAAAATAATTTTGAAAAAATATGAAATTTTCATCAAATTATGGTGGTCGTACACCAAAGGTTTTGAAAATGTGATTTATAGTCAATTAAAAATTAATTTAAAAAATAATATTAATAAAAAAATAATAAAAAATATACTCATCAATATTTGGTGTCTTAGGTATATTTCTCTAGAAGGATTTGCAAAAATTCATTTATTTAGGTCAAAATATGGTGGTTGTACATGACTATGCTATGGTCCTCAAACAAACATTTTGAAAACATGG
Organism: Chamaecyparis obtusa; assembly: GCA_027943335.1. Classification (NCBI taxonomy): domain Eukaryota; kingdom Viridiplantae; phylum Streptophyta; class Pinopsida; order Cupressales; family Cupressaceae; genus Chamaecyparis; species Chamaecyparis obtusa. The sequence continues at coordinate 491,618 of BSBK01003987.1, forward strand.
GTTTTAAACATTCCTACTAAAAAGCAATTTATACTTTGTGGGTATTTAAATAAATTACATATTTGAAAAGTAGACTCTGAGAAATACATTTTATATTACTAAATTTTTTTGAGATTCAATCTCTAAGTGCCACAAATTTAGACATCAATTGATAGGAAATTTTTAAAAATGAGAAAACACTTCCACTTTTTGCCCAAAAGTGGGACTCAACTTCTTGACACCACCCATTTACTATTAAGTTTTCCCACACCCAACTTTTATTGGACACTTCATGTGTATAAGTCCTAACCTTTGATCAAACCTTGACTTTTGGACTCCCAATAACCTATCAACATGGGGAATCCTTTACACCTTTCCTTCAATGACTAAACAACTCTACACTCTATACAAAGTTATCTTGCAATCACTTAATCATATGTCACTGTCATTCTGACAGTTACCAGCCTAATCTACTATGACAATCACCTATCACTATTCAAAATTTGTATCCTATTCACCCTATCATGGAATAAAATTCCTAGCACCTTATAGGCCTTGTCCACATACTACACACACCTTGAACTAAATACATAATATCATTAAACTTGAAACAATGGCAACTTGACATTCATTGTCTTGCATGGTAGTAAACTCCCTTGTTACTGCAAATTCCTTTTGCCCAGCCTTATCCTTGGATCCCAATCCTTCAAAAAACATTATACACTTTGAGGACATTCCTTCCTTCACCCTCCTCATGCTACAAAATAACCTCCTTGCTATCATTTGGTGGAAAAATCCCTACACATCCAAACAGTTACTATCCTAACCCTCTTCATGACTGTTCACAGTAAATTCTCTCCTTTCATTCCACATTCCAAACATTGCATGGGTCTCTTGATTACATGATATGATATTTACATCTTCTACCATAACCATGTCCATTATAGTGGCTTATACTATGGATTAGAAAAGAACTACATTTCAATGCTCTCGGGTTATCCTTGTTAATGGTTTTAATAGTTACACTTCAAACACGAATATCTCCTTTGTTTCTTGACCAAATCAACCTCTTCAAAGACCAAAATACAAGTGATTTAATGAATTAATACACTGACATAATGTATCCTTGAACTAGAGACTTCAAGGACAAGGAAGCGGTTTACAAAAAACTATCAAAAACATGTAAGTGCACATGAAAATTTTGCCTTTTTTGAGCTCCAACTTCTTAGATCAATCATATCTATTGCCATGACCATTATCATCAACCCTTACATATTAAATAGACTCAAATGATCCCAAATACTAACTAACCAACCTATAAACCAACTATAACTTCCTCAAAACCAACTTGTAACTACTCCCAAACCCAATTGTCATGTTTATACTTGCTGGCAAGCTTACTAGTCCTAGTTTGGCAACCAAATAAACTATGAGAATGTTTTCAAGTTGACAAATAAGTTTTCAACTTGGAAACTATACATTATTTAACTTCTTATTACATTATTTTTTTATGATTCATCACCCTAAACACCTATACTCCATCAAAGAACCCATCAACCTATACTAGCCTATATAGGCCTTATTGCCACTTTGGCACACATATCACTTTAATGCCCTTATTACATTATTTTATGACCAAGAATGGTCACCCTACATATTTTACTTTCTCTAAACCTCTTAAAGACCACAAACCCTTGTCCCATTACATAATGACCCTTATAGGGCTATTTGCTTCATCGTGGAAACTTTGAATACATAGACTCTTTGCAAATCCATTACATTTCATAGGCACTAATGGCCCAAGTTACAATTATTTGAGACCCTTTAGGTCCTTGTAGTCTTAAAATACTCAAGGTGACCCCTTGGTAGCCTTCCAACTATTTGATTTTACTGGTTCAACCCTACCCTTGGTTTCTCTTCCTTCTCTAAGATCTTGACCATGTTATATATTTCCCCTTCCATCCTTCTCATAGAATCCATGGAAAATACCTTGCTCCAATCTCTGGACAAAGTCTTACTCCTTAAAACTCTTATTGTCAAACCCTCTTCCTATGACTGTCACAGTCACTTTCTTGCCATTAAGTCATGTGCAACTTGTTGCATGATGCTCTACAACTCCAAGGGCATGTAGTGTACATGCATCCCCTTCTCCATGCCAAGGTTGGGGATCAAATACACTAAAATGTGCAAGTCAGAGTAATCTTTAAGAAACCCCCCTCTTAAAAAATATATAAAATCTTTCATTTTCTTGAAAAAAAAATTAATTTATATTGGCGAATCTCTCAATTTTTTTGAAAAAAAAGTATTCTTATTGGCGATTATTTTTTAATAGCAATTTTTTTGTAGAAAATATTAGTGAATCTCAAACAATAAAAATAAATAAATTAATCACCATGGTGAATACTTCTATTTAAAAAAATAGAATTCCTATAGAAAATTATTAGGCTTAATGTGGATATCTTTGATGGGTTTAAGGAATAGACTCTATAATAATTACTTGCTACCATTTATTTAAAAGATAATCTAATAACCTCATTGTATTGTGTGAGACAAATGTATTGATATTTTTAAATACTAATGGGGCCTAAAATTTCTTCACGACCATTGATTTATATTGAGATCAACAATCCGAAAGAAATTTTAGCTCCCATAAGCATTACAAACCAAATAGTAACATTTTTACCTCATAGAATATAATGAGGTCACTACATTATACTTTAAGTCAGTAATGGAAACTAAAAGTTGGTGATAGATCCCTACATTAACTAATAATCATGATATATTATTGGAGAATTAATTTAAATTTCCACCATAACTTATAAAATTCTGGCAAATCAAATCTAATCATGTATCGAATATTGTGGCGAATTTTTGAGTTCAAGTTTTTAATAAAATAAATTATTTTGTGATTTAAACATTTCAAAATCAAAATTTTGTAAAAATGTGGCGATTTAGGTTGCCTTGAATCTTGAATTATTAGCCAAATTAGGATTCTCAAATTTCCAAAATTAGCCAATTGGCGAATATTAGCCACTAAAAATTACTATGGTGCAAGTTATTACATTTTTTAACCCTCATTGGTTAACCTAGGTCGGGGTTTGGTCAAGGCAATATAAATCCAAATACTTATGTTGTTAATAAATAAAGAGCAATATCACCAATGTAGAATGATGTACATTCACTTTGTAACCATACCCTAACAAAGATTCTTCGAAATGAATAAGCAATTAATGGAAAACTCATTGTGGTAACTTGTCAACAACCATTAAAAAAAACATGAATTTTACAAATAACAACAGATTAGAGGTATGTTGGTACAATATTTATTGTTGGTAAGTGAAATGGTCATTTAATTAATTGGTCATAAAAAATTATTTACTTATTATAATCAGGGTGATGTACTAGGAAGTTGTTTGATGGATTTTGGATTGTACTAGAAACTTTGATGTTGCAAGATTGGAGAAAGGATGGAATGATCATTTAGTTGGATAGTTAACAAAGGATCTTGAATAGCGTTGCTAGATAGGAATCATTCTCAAACATTTTGGAGTCCACAAATCATATTACAACACTAAAATAGAGGAGATACAAAAAGTAGGCATATGCACCAATCCATGCAGACATTGATCCCTAATTGTGAAAATGTTGATCACCAAAAAATTTCTTGGATTGAGATGTCTAAGTTTAGAGAGGTGAAGATGATAATCTAGAGGGTGTAAACACTGAATAACTTAGAGTTTTTTGAAACAATAACTTACTAGATGATGTTTATAGATTAACTATTCTCACAATAGGTACAAGGAGTAGTAGAATAACTATAATTGAGTAAAAAAATGACAACACAAGAACATGAGTAAAACTAGAAGATTCCTAATCAAATATCAACATAAGATCTAGGACTTCTCAAATACTTGTTTACTATCCCTCAATAGTGGTTGGTCCTGCCACCCGACCATGAGAGTCCTTTAAGCCCTCCCCATCATGATCATAGATATAACCATATGTCCCAAGCACTACAAACAAAATAATCATACAAGGGTGTTCATACAAGCATAAAAACACCAATATACCACAATCATAAGACCCATAACCACAAGGATACCAAGTCACTAAACACCTTCATGTTTGAATAATACTTTTAGTATGATGATGGCTACTTGCCTCTTTAAGAAAACATGATACATGTAATTCCTTGTCTTCCAACCAAAATGAGTACCTGATCCATGTGGGATGTGGAAAAACTACATGTTATGATCTCTCAGTTTATCTTTGTAAGGGTTTAAACCTGATTTCACCAAAATGCCAATATCTCAGTCAAAACATAACAATTAAATTTAAAAAAATCCAATATTTAAAGGATTCAAACATCCATCAAATCCATTAATTGGATGAACAAAATACTAAGATATTTATCATGAAAAATGGCTACAATTAGACTATTTTAATAGGAAAAACAAAGAAAATGTGCAGGAAACCAACTTTACTAGGTTCCTTTACACTATCATGAGGCTTTGTCCACATCCCTACACATATTGGATTCACCTATGATGCAGAGGTGGTATGGTGGTCTTCATTGTGTAAATGATGAGGGACTTCACAAGTTCTTTCACACATATCAACTAGGCTTCCCAAGGATCATTCCTTTTGATCCAATACACACCATGACCAATCAGAGTGCACAAACAATTTGTGATGTCACCAAAAACTCTAAATAATTGAGAACATCTCAATGTCCCTCAATCCAATTAGTGGATTCAACCAAACAACCCCATCAACTCACAAATCCCAAACCAGGTACCAAACTAGGCTTATTCTCCTAATAGCCCTGCCAAACCAGTTTTCTGAATTTTACAACAAACTTTACCAAAACACTAGGGAAAAAATTACATATTTTAGTACCCTTTTTGGAGTTACATAACATATCCAAAAACCAAATACTGTTCCTTTGGACCAACTATCCAAACAATTTATGGTGTACTCTAGTTAGCCCTTTAATTAGGCCTCCAAATACAAAGCAAGTACTAATAGATCACATAAAAAAACCTTATAACCCAAAAAAATAGTTTTAACACCATAAAAATCAATGTATTTTCACATTCAAAGGATATTTCACTAAGTTCTACTCACCCAACCATCAAACCCTCCTTCCTAGGTGCACAAGCCTAAGGCTTTCCCAAATGACACATCCAATCACTTCTAGATCCTAAAAATGGATCACACACCATATAATAAATATGTTATGACATTACAAGTCATAATAAGTGTACCTCATTAGGGTGGAACTCTCAGACCTTGACTGGTCCAACCACCTTGTAACCCTAATTAACACTTTGTCTCAATCAGAGACCTCTTCCTGCAACCCCTGTTCATCCCTACATATAAAAATTTAATGGAACATATAATATAGGGCTTATACTCTCCCCATAGTTACATTAACCACAATAAGGGGGGATTCTATACATTCATTTAATCTTCAAAAGAAATTGTTGATTGCACTCCAAAATTCTATTTAGGAACAGTCAGAAATTTGATTGCTTTCCTTGCCTCAAAACTTATCAAAACGACACAAAAACAATACAATATGCATGGAAATGATCAAGGACTTAAACCATATCTATTTCAAAGCATTTACAATCTATTTTTCAATCAAATAAAGATTTTATCAACCCACAAAGAGGACTATCCCCTCACGGCAACAACTTGGTAGTTTGCAGAGAATTAATTTTTTATTGATTCAAAACCTCAATACATTGCATAATTTTGACCAAAAATACCCTAAAAACTCCCTACCATTCCTCTCTTTTTAAAAATCATTCCTACCAATGCAAATAACCCTTCTACAAATTGGTTATTAGTTGAAACTTACTCCCAAACCGATCATAGTCAATTATATGACTGTTTACATTAGTTTGTGTTGTCAAGTTGTCAACTTTGACAACCATTTATCTCATTGTATTTATTTTATTAAAATTAAATTTATAAAGCCTCTTAGGATCAAATCCTAATACTTTAAGACTCTAAACCCTTCATAAACCCTCTATGAGCCTTTTAGGCTTCATTTTGCCAATTTTATGCAATTTACATTTTTGGTCACTTATAGTGCATGTGACCTCACATAATGGCTCTATTGGCCACATTACTATCATTAGGACCTTTTTAGGTCATTAAACACCTTATCAACCTTAGGATCCACAAATGACCCCCAATGTACATTTTAGCCCCAAAATATCATTAAGGCTTACATTGATTGATCCTTTCACAAAGGATTCACATATTAATCAAAACATAATTAAATGACCATTATTAGCCTCATTACAATTCCAATGACCTTTTAAGGTCATGTTTTCTTAAAATCCTTCCAAGATCTATTAGTGACCCCGGTGTATCTGCTAGGCCTTGTCCTTGGCCTTGGTGCTCCTGCACCAACCTAGCAAAACACTATGCAATCAAACAAAACAAATTTCCTCTTCACTGTATTGTTATGACAGTATTACTTACCTCTACAACTTCCTTGGTCTAGCCCTATCCTTGGGCTCCTGATCCTTTGAAGACCTTGAAAAACCTATAGACTCTTCCTCCCACACTTCTCACTTTCTTCATGACATTCCTCTTTCACCATGGTGTGGAAAAGGCCCTATTTGAATGCTTCCAAGATAAAAATGTAGGGAATTCAATGAACTAACATATTCAATTAGTGAGGCTTTAAGGGATAACAAGAAAAGAGTGAAAACCCTAATGTTCTATTTAGTATGTTTGTACTCTAAGAACTTGCAAACTTATTGTTGTTTAATGTATTATTTCTCATAAACCATTATTGCTAATATATTTAATGTATTATTCTTTAGGTCATGTGAATGAACCTATTCCAACGCCACCTATATTGTCGACTGCAATGTCGGCAACATGCAACATGCAGACATCATCTACTACACATCAAATTGGTAGATACCTCTTTTTCTCTCTCTTTTGTTTTGTGTTTATCTCCCTATAAGTGTTCTTTCTTGGGGGCATTTCATAGTGGATTCATTTTCTGCAGCAGGAGATGCATGTGGGGATGCACCAGAGGTAGCTACTGGTGAAAACACACCATTTCCTAAATCTTCTTGTGTTGCTAGTATGAGAATGTTGCCTACCACATTGGTGGTGAGCGACGAATAAATGATTCCCTTAAAGATACAAAAGGCTCCAGGTCCTTCAAAATTATTATTATATATATTCTAAGTCTAATTTACTTATTGATTACTCATTTTTAACTAATGATCCCATTTTTTTTGTAGGAAATGATATTTTTTATAAACATCTTAATGACTTTTCATTGGAGATATTTGGGCCCACCATACGTAAAAGGTGGAAAATCATATGTGAACTAACCGCAATCCACTATTTTGATTTCATCTCATTGCTAGAGTAGTTTTCCTTTGATCCATTTCTTGAGATATATTAAAGGTAGCTTCAGTTCATTTTTTAATCTAACAGGTTTTTGTTTTCTTAAAAGGTGGAATGACTAAGAAAAAGGGTTATAAGATGAACTCGCAAACTGTGTGGTTGGGTTGTTTGGAGCTAACACATTCGACAAAACCAAGCTCCTTGAGAAAGTTGGAACATATGTAAAGTATGTGAGGGACCAATACATGACACATTGATAGAAGAACGTAAAGTACGAGTGTCCCCCATGATTCTAGAGAAGGAGTGGAAGGACCTTATTTTGTATGTGAAGGAGAGAATTGAAAGGAAAAAAGGAAATACACCACCAGACACCAGAAGAAGGTATGTGATACTATTAAGAATGTAATTATGTACTAATTACTCTTTATATTTATATAATCTAACATATTTCAAACTTTTACTATTTATAGACTGAGTGACACATCAAAGGCAACCAAGGCAAGACAAAAAAAACATGGGAAACACAAGCTCGACTCTAGTGGTTATATGAAACTTTCCACAATATATATAAATTGCAACCAATTTTTTTAATGAAACAATACAAGAAAAACTCACAATACTAAGCAAAAATGTAGGGCTCAGAGTTTGATAGAGTGCCCATAGAAGAGGAAAAGAGAATTGCCTACCAGAAAAGCTATATAGCCGTGGCTGAAAGACTACGACAATTGAGTGGGCAAAAACATGAGATTTTGGTTCATCTGTCACATAGGTAAATAAGCTAAATGAAAATTATTTTAAATTGAATACTTTACCAATAATCTATTTGATGTTAAGTTCCAACATAAAGTGACTATATTTGTTTTAAATAAGCAAGCAATGATAACAATGCACATTACATTGGAATGCATCCTATTAATCCTGGAACACAACTTGCACATGATTAAGGTTCGAATGTGTATCGTAGTAGTGTAGGTATTCATTTGCTATTAAATTTTTTCTATTTAATTATTAATAAAATTAAACATCTTAAATTGAAATTGATTTAGTAATTAATGTAACCTTTTTTGTTAGAATTTTAGAGCATGTAGTCAGTGGTGACCAAGTCGAGCATGAGCCAAGAACACAAAATCAATAATGTGTTGTTACCCCATCAGGTAAAGAGGATCAATGTTATTCCATTAAACAAATTTAATTGAAATTGATTTATTGATTAATGTAACCTTTCGTATTTCACCTCCAGAGGGTGTTCATCATGCTAAGGTTAAGGTGAGATAAAGTGATACAGAAGATGATGTGGCCCCATCAGGTAAAGAGTGCCACAGTTATGTTCTTTAAATTAATGAAATACTTGTAACAATAATAAAAATATGTTTTGAATTTAACCTATTTATTTTTTTTGCAGAAGACCCCCCTTTGAATCACCGTCATCATCCTTAGTATATGACTAGGCATACATTGAGATCATGAGAAGAGTGCATAACAACTGAATAAGGGGGAAATGATGAAGAAAATGACAGTCCACTTAGTCTTTACATAGCTTCAAAATAATTAAAAAATAAATGATTTTAATCTACCTTATTTGATAATGACTGAATTTTATGTGTTAATGAATGTATTTATGTGCTAATGGATGTTCATGAATGATATGTGTTAATGAATATTGATGAATGTTGCATGTTGATGAATGCTAATGATTATTATGTGTTAATGAATGTCATGTGATAATGAATGAATGTTATATTTTATTAATGGATGAAATAATGAATGGATGTTAGATGTTAATGGGGAATTTAGAGGTGATGTTTTTTTTTTTGGGGGGGGGGTCAAATGAGCTTCCACCTTTACGTGGTTGGCCTTGTTAAGTAGAGAATATTAAACTATTCTTGAAACAAAGATAAGCTTAATAAGATAACACACTTTTCTCAATAATGAAATTAGTCACTCCAATCCTTGATCACTTATTATCAGTAGGGATCAATGGACCAGCAACCTAATGTCTCCTTATAATGGCACCTTGGTGCAGAGGGATAGTGGACCCACACCAATCTCATAGGAAACTTAACTATTCCTAGTTTTTTTTGTAACAAAACCTCTACAATCTCACCAAAAGGATCACTTCTAGACCCATGCCAACTCCTTACCTTAAGACCTATCAGTGGTCAAAAATCCTCCTAGGATAAACTATTCTACACATGTCAATATCCTCTAAAACTTTAATTTCTATTGGATCATGTTCAATGTTTAACATCCCCTATTTTGGTTGCTTGTACTCAATACCCTTCAACATGTCTTACCTATCCCACTCGAGATCACTTGATTGGATCAAATACCTTGCACTTGAGTCCTCCTACACCCTATCATATTGAGAACCCTATTCACTCTTTTTTTTAGAGCCAATACACTCATTACTAACCCCCACATGGTTCACAAATAGTATAACATCCTATATGTTGTCATTGTGATAGTTACCAGCACCATGGTTAAGACAACCACCTATCACCCTTCAAACTTATTGCCCTATCCTTTATATGTGCAGAATACACTTCCTACTTCCCTCAGGCATTTTCCACATCAAAAACACACTTTAAACACTTTTCCTAATATCAATAAACTAAAAACAAAGACAGCTTATCTTATTACTATCCATGATGACAGTTTCAACTAACTCCACAAAATCCACTTAGCAAGCCCTACCCTTGGGCTCTCAAACACCTCCAAGTCCTTGTTTTTGTTGTTGAATCCATTATAATCTACTGTACCTCAAGCCTCCATGGCCAAATCATGCCCCAATTCATGGACAAAGCCCTTCTTTCAACTTTGTTACAGTCAAGCCTCAATACGACTATTAACAATTACTTTCTTGTGATCAAACCACGTGTAAATTATTACATGAATGTCTACAACTCATAGGAAAGGTAATACAAAAAATTCTCCATCATCCCTGCCAATGTGGAGCCTTATTACATGTGCAAAATAATGGAAATGACATTTTGAATACCCACTATTTAACCTAGTTAAGGGTTTAGCAGTTTAGTTCAAAACTCGATATCTTCCCAAATACTTAACCAAATTTAATACTTCAAAGACCAATATGTATTGAATTCAATGCATTATCATATTCAATCAGTGAAATTTTAAAAGATAAGAAATAAATTGAAAAAAATGTTACTGTTGTATCCTATCAGCAAGTAAAACCATGGAATTTGTAGAAACCTATGCTTCCTTGATATTAAACTCTTATCATAATGACCATTGCCCATTGCCTCAGGCATCACAAGTTTAAATAGACTCTTATCAATCCAAAAAGACCGATCAAAAATCCCAACTACCCTTATAACCAACTCCATACCTGGTAAGGTGATGCAAAACTAACTCCATTGACTTACATCAAATGCAAAATTCTTTCCCTTTGCTTGAGAGGTTAAAGTAAGTTGGAAAATCATTCGGATCTTACTGCAAAAATTTTGGAATATATAATTAAGCATGTAAGGAACTTCAATAACTAGGAATTTTTTTACATGAAAAATTATTGAATTACATGACAACATTATTGTAATTGTTTGAATATTTCCCTTGTCCTTGCAAGATACTTGCCAATAAGCTAAATTCTGTGGACTTGAGAGGTTTAACACATCAATAGAGGTTGGCCCTTTGGATCAATATTTACAACATCTGCATGATGAATGTATGGTATACATGTTTTCCTTTGATCCTATTTGAATTCTTTCAATTTTAAAACAACAGTTTTTATTACTTTATTTTTGTTATCCATTTTTTGTTAGAATGACATTACTAAATGGGTTTATGATTAATGTGTGGTGGATGTTTTTGATATATGTGACTTGTGATGTAGTATTAGTAGAAAGTGTTGAAGTTTTCATTTTGTCATCTAATTCATATATTAATATACTTTTCTATTTTTCCTATAAAAATAAAAAAAGTAACTATTGTTTTGTTTGTATATTCATAAATTAAGTATCCACGTGCCTGAAGTAAGGGTTCCACCTCATGTCCTATAAAATAAGTATGATCTAGCACTTATTCTTTATGTTGTTGTTCTATAGGTTATTGAGAAAGAAACATATGATGTTGATCGTACGGAATGGGTGGTAAGATCTTCTTGATAATTATGTTAGATTAACTTTATTACAATATTTTCTTCAGCGTACACATCATATTGGCATTCCTATAACGATGATGTTTAAAATGTTTCAATTTTTTTACATGATCTGGGTGTGACTCCTATATGATGACAATTGGAGTAGAATTTTAAAAGTTACTTAAAATATATTATAAAAAATCAGAGAAAAGAGTTATTACTGGGAGTAAATTAAGTTCACAAAATAGAATGGTATGGGTTGAGCTCATCAATTTTTTGGTCAAGATCTATTTAGTCAATGTTGTTACTTTGGTTAGGTTTCTTATGACAACTTTCATTTTTTATTTATAACACTATCTTTGTTTTTTGTATCAAATCATCTTTCCATATTAGGGACATCATGACAACCTAATGCATACCATTTATTAGTTTCTATAGGGAGATTTGAAATATAGTTTAATGGCTCTTGGCGGCTAACTAGTAGGCCCTACTATCTACAAGGGGGCGACTATGATAAGATCTTGAATAAGTTGGAATATGTCAAGCCCACCCATATGAATCATCATCGAATGGATATGTTGACCCAATAGGATAAGGCGAGCCCACAACCGCCTGTTTCCTGACAGCTCCTTTAAAAAAAAAATCAATACATCATCGACATTCTGATGCTCAATCAAAAATAATCGATGAGGATGTTGTATGTGTGATAACCTCCTCATCGGAAAAAGTGCATGACAGTCGTCAACATTCCAACACCCATTGAACTTGCATCGATGAGGATGTATATCTGATAGCATGTGTCAAAATTCTGACGATGATGAAAATTTCACTAACACATTAGTATCCTCAGTTACAACATCTTCTCAATTCTACGATAATTTTGGAGTTGAAATTCTGACATAGGCAAGAAATGTCAGAATTTATGATGTAAAGTTTTTTATTGCCTCCAATGTCGATAGTCTGACGACAGAGCATTAGAATTCCGATGAACGACCGTCAAAAAAATGGACCAAATGTACTAGTGTGGCCTCTTTAAAATAAACAATGAGGAAATCATTATCCCTAGTAAAAATTAAATCATCTACGTCAAGATAATAATTAAAATCTTACCATCAACTGCATTTCAATGTAAAGAGTCAACTCAACATCACTTTTGATAAAGCCATTACTCATCAAATATGATTCAATCCTACTATACCGTGCCCTTGGAGCTTTCTTCAGCCCATAAAGAGTCATATTCAGCCTATACACCTTGTCTTCTTGACTTGGAACTTCATAACTAAGTGGCTACTCCACATAAACTTCCTATTTCCAAACTCCATTAAATAAGGCAGACTTCATGTCCACTTGAAATACATTCCATTTGTATTGGGATGCAATTGCTATGACAACATTCATATTTTCATCCTTGCAATAGGGGCATGCATCTCATCATAATCTCTTCCAAACTGTTATTTGTACTGACCACCAATCATGCATTATGCCTATCTATTTTTCCTTCAACATTGTACTTTGTCTTGTAGACCTATTTAACCTTAATAACTTGCATGTTGAGAGGTAGATCAATTAGATCCCAAGTTATATTTCTTTCTATTGCATCTATTTCCTCATCTATGGCCTCGCACAATTTCTCTTCTTTTACAACATCCTTAAAATAAATCGTATCACTATGAGAAAATAATGAAAAATTAATATTTTCATCAAAATCTTCTTCGTACCTTTCATCTTGATAGATCTCTCTTAGAATCTTGGTCTTTCTTATAATTAGGGAGGAAAGAGTGGAGTCTAAACTCTCACTACTACTACTACTAGTGTACTATGAAAACTTAATTAGGATTCATATAGAGCTCTTTGTGTACCAATGTAAAGCTATTAGGAGCTTGCAAGAGTTGATTCTCTGGCTATATATAGCTAATAGCCTTTCTTCCTATTTCTATCAAGATCTTCCAGGAGCTATTAGGATCTCTATGTATCTACTATTACATCATCTTATTGATCATCACACTCATCTTCTTCATCATTAATAGGAACTTTTCTTGAATATGTGTCCACTGAGGCATCTCGTGACTTAGTCTCAATGAACTCCATATCTCTAGTAGTGATGGTCTTCTTAGTGACTATGTTATAAAATATATATACCCTTGATTCAATATTATGTCGACATAATGTCCACTTTCTTTCTCAACCTGAGCTTTAAACAACAAAAACTTATCAAAAACTTTAGATTTATGCTTCAAAAAATAAACCCATATCCTATGACTAAAATCATCAATGAACATCATAAAATAAATACTCCCCCAAATGGATGTGGTTTTCATAAGGCTAACCAAATTAGTATGCATCAGCTCCAATGGTGTTCTTTCCCTTCTAGAGTTTCCAAAATAAAGAGAAACCTATGTTTCTTAGCCAAAATGCAAGCCTCACACTTGCTACTAGAATCTACAATAATTTGAAAACCATCTACCATTATTTTCTTATATAATAAACTCAAATTAGCATAGCTAAGATGTCCATACCTTATATTCCATAGCTTGGAGAGGTCTTGAATCAAGCTCTTTAAAGTTGATTGATGTTGTAATGTTATACATGATTGCTTGGGAGGTGTAGCTACAGACTGGGAAGAAAAGCATGTTTCTATCCTCAAGGAAAACATCCAACTCTTTAGCATTTGGACTAAAGCAACTACTTTTTACTCTCATCCTTCTCATAAATGAAACATTGACCATTCTCTATCAGAACTTTGTGTCTATTTTGGATGAGTTGTCTAATACTCATCAAAGTACACTTTATACCAAGGGAAAAATAGACATTTGAATCTTCTTCTCATATTTCTTGGTACAAATCATAATAGATCCTTTTCCCACAACTAGAATTGTACCGTCGCTCCTCATTTTGATTTCATACCTCTCCATTTTTATCAATAAAAGAAAATAGACTTTTATTACCACTCATGTGGTTACTACAACCACTATCCAAATACCATACTTCATGACTACCTTCTTCACCAATATTGCACATGATGAAGGCTATGGACTTATTACTTTTAGCCACATTCACATCAACCACATTTGCACTCTTCCTTGATTGATCATTTTTTTTAGCATTCACTTGCATAATTCCAAAATTTATGGTAATTATATCATTTAGCATTGCTCTTATTCAATTTTTTGTTCTTCTTGCCTTGTGTTGGTTCCTAGAAAAGGGTTTACGCTAAAATAAGCTATCAGTACACTCTTGGACAAATTCTAAAGTGAAGCCAACTCCAATTATTAAACTCCCTAAGAGGACTAGACCAACTAACAAGGATACTAATTCCCTCTACAGTTTTGGCTTTGCAAAAATAAGGTGGGTACACCTTTAATGCCTCTAAAAATAACTTTACACTCATAACTAGCATTAAAACTGAGTAGATACATCTCACAAAGAGCTCAACAAAAATTTAAGGAGATGATGAATGTGGGATATACATTCATTGATCTGTAACTTAAAGTCTAGTGTGAGATAAATTTCATGAATTTCATAACAACATATACAAATGTAAAATAACTTCTATAATTTTTTTAAGATTTTCAAAATTATTTAACTCAGATGCAGTAATCTTACCAATCAGTCCATCAATAGTGACATTGTTAAAGGTTCTCTTTTATGACAGACACTCTAATGGCATAAGCAAGCAATAAAATTCTCAACATTTTACTTACCACAACATCTTCCTCAATAGTTCCACCAGCATCTCTAATAGCACCAACAACTTCATTTACTCTGACCATATTGTGCAATGTTCTCTCCTTCTACCATCTTCATGTCATCATGCTTACCTTTGAGACTATATTCCTAAGCTTTTTGCACATGAATATCTCCACCATAGATTAGTTTAAACTTTTCCCAAACATCATAGGTAGTATCAAGTCCAAGGACATCAACATATTCAATATCAGATAAGGAACTTACAATGGATTCTTGTGCTTGAGTATTCTCTTGTTATTCCTTCAGTTGATCAGCATTGAAAGTTTCAATAGGAGTGGTATACTTGTGTGTGACATGTAGAACATCCAAACCCTACAATTTCACACCTACCTTGGTGATCTTCCTTTTCCACTATCACTTGAAAAATACAAGAAAGTAGTACGTATACCTTTCAACACATATTAGGTATTAGGAAAACTAAAAACCCTAACAAAAACACTTCAATCATTTTGAACTACCATAGGAAGTCTATAAAACACTTTTCCTTTCTCAACAACACAAGTTGGTTATAGGAATCTCATCACACCTTCAATTTGACCAATGAAATAAACTTTCATCACCTTTCCCTAGAAACATGCATAACTTTGTGAAATCCTTTCCTTCTTGATCATTATAACATGTTTTACCTTTACAAGTTAGATCTGCCACATCACCATGACACTTGGAGCATAAACTAATTCATTAGCCAACATTAGATCATCTGATAAAATAAATTTATCGATCAAGCATGAAGTTCATTGTTCTTCATGTTTCAGTCACTTCAAATCTTCATAATTAATTCTGCTGATCTCCAATCATGATGTGGTCATAGGATTAGGTAGATATACATATCTAGATCACATATGTATAACCATACACACTAACTCCATTTCTATTATTCATAATGAGAAATTTTTTTAGCTTTGGTCATTTATTTCTCTGCCAACTAACTTGTACTTGTTCATCTGATCATAACTCAACTTGTACTTAACTTTAACATGTCTGATCATGGATATACCATCTAGATACATCAATTGATCATCCATCACAATAACACACTCCAACTATTACCGCATATATGTATCCAACCCTTTGAACATACATCAACATAATAGATACAATTTCAACCAACAAGTACTAAGTTGACATCAATGACAATATCATAACTGATCAATCTAACACCATACTCATAACATAACATACTCAACTTATCTCTACATCATTTATGTCGATAGGGCCAACTAGAAGCAAAGCCATGACATGGAGGAGAAGCCTAGTGACACCTCCACACACCAACTCCTCCACTAGGGGAGCGACAAGGAGCATGAGACTGCAGAGTGTGAGAATAGTGAGAGTAAGAACTGC
The DNA here is from genome assembly GCA_027943335.1 of Chamaecyparis obtusa. NCBI lineage: Eukaryota > Viridiplantae > Streptophyta > Pinopsida > Cupressales > Cupressaceae > Chamaecyparis > Chamaecyparis obtusa. The sequence continues at coordinate 508,173 of BSBK01003987.1, forward strand.
GGCCATGACAGTGCCCACAGGGAAGAGTCCAGTCCTCAAAGGTGGAATACAACAATACTCTAGAAACTATACAAGGGGCATTGCCTCAATGCTAAAGTAACTCCTGAAGGTGGGCCACCTCCAGCACAACTTTGCTTTCCTATACTTTTATTTACATAATCACATTATTACATATACATACTTTAGTATATAAAGATACATTAATATGAAAAAATTCTTTGTGTGTGAATATGACAACATTTCTATCCTTCCATGAAGTGAATAAAATTTCCATTCTGAAAGCATGCCATATCTATGACTACTTGAAAGAAATCCTAGAGGAATCACCCAAAAAAATTATATGTATGTTGGACTAAGTATGCAAAGGTGAGTACTGAGAGGGGAGGGGTGAATTGATACTATAAAACACTTTTTAAATTAATTAAACTTTCCTTCTTAACCATTTACTGATTCCATAGCTTTTGCATGCATCTCATAAAACATATAAAAGATATAATAGATAACTCATAACACAAACATTTTGGTAACGCATAAATCCTTGTTAGAGGATAAAAACTATGGTGGGGATGATATCCACAAGACTTCAGTACTACAGAATAAATTTTTCTCAGTGAGAGCTACAATGTTTAGCTATTTCTGATAGCTTTCCCCGTTAAGAGTTTTAACCCAATTAAGAGTCTTAAGACTACTAAGTCTACCTTGTGAAAGGATTTTGCAATTCTAATCTAAGAAATGTACTTGGTTAAAGGATTTACAAAATGAGATATGTTAGGATCTTCTCAGTTAAGAGACTTTAAAATTCTGATTACTCTTTAATCAATAACACTAACTTGTTTGTTAAACTTGCATCAAACATATGCATATTGTTAGAATAACTGAGAGGGGGGTGAATTAGTTAGATCAATTATCCCACAGTCCCAAATACAAAGATGTAATACTTAAAATAATTTCAATAAATTCTGCAGCTCAATAACATAAACTGTTAAACTATCTATGCCTTTACCAATTACCAGTTAATTAACTTACCGTGATTACTAACTAAATCAATTATGTAGTATATAAAGTATGAAAATAAAACAATCATCATAGAAACACATAACATAATGATTTAACGTGGAAACCTTGCTAAGGGAAAACCACCTAGGACTGGTAACCCAAAATAATTTTCACTCTTCTAAAGTGAGCTCGGTAAAGAGCCAACCCTGTTAAAGGTTACAAACACAGTGTTAGGTGTGACCTTGTTAGAGGATTTAAGACTAGCAATTAACTTTTGACCACATTCACTATGGGGTCAACAAGATAACAATGTACATTCCTTGAATGACATAGGGCATAACATAAGATGGTTAAGTCCACTCGGTTAGGATTTTTTCTGTATCAATAGTTAAACTAAAACATTAGTTGATCTTATTACAATACAACTCAATTTGTAGATGTTCAAATCTATTCTAAGCCCATACAAATCCTTTGATCAATATATCAATTCACTTCCTCAACTTACTTTCACTCGGTAATAGCTCTCTGATGCTTGGTTTTGTTCTGCAGTTCAGTTCTTCTTCAACCAGTCTGATCAGGCATGCATGAACTCTGTTCACACGAAATCTCTGCAGTCTTCTTTCTTTCGGCATGTTTCAATAAAGAAACTTATATCTCTTATATAGACAAATAAATTATTTTCATATCAACCATCTGATTTTTTTGCTTAATCATCTTCGTTGATTTTGCCTCTTAAACTTTCCTTGGCAATTATGTTAGAAACACATTTCAATTTCATCCTTTAGATCTTCTTCGAATTTTGTCAGTCGTGGATCTCATAACAAACTTTATCCTCAATCTTGAAATCATAACAATTTCCAGCTCATCATTTTTTATCAGCTAAACTTAAGCATTTAATACTTTCATTCATACTCGGTTAACAAAGAAATGTGTCGGTGAATACAAGCTTGGTATACAAAACACTGACTCAGTGCATACTAAAGTTCTTCATTTATCGACCATATTGCCTTGTACAATTTTTCTTCCTCCTTCATAATAGATTAATGCAACATAATCAAGTCAACAGTATGAAATCATAGACTCATCAATAACTTACCCAAAGTAATCCTTATCCTCATCTATCATATCCATCTTTCTGCATGTAGATATCTCAGTTCTTCATCTTTTCTCTCCTTTTCCAGATGTTTAGATGTTTGTAACTAACATGATAAGTATTGTCAAAACTAATTGACATCAATGACAACATAATGACTGATTTAATTATCTGACATATCATTTTTAGTAACTCAGTGGTCTCTAATCACTGATCTTCAAGTCATTCAGGTATTTAATCAGTTATAGTTCATCAATCTCTCCCTTTGGCATTGATGGCAACACAAGCAATATGAAATATGCCATACACATACCAAACATGTATTCCAAAACTACGTAAGTAAATTTTGTAGCTCAGTAATCTCTCCCTAGCTTGATATAGATATGTTTAATCACTACGCTACATAACAGCATTACTAGTGCAGACTCTCCTCTGCAGATTTGATCTTTTCAGCTCTCAGATTCCTTCTGTTCTCAGCAACAAATCTTTAAATCTTTACCAGAATTTCTTAGATTATCTTTGTTTATCTCTCCCTTTGATAACAATGCCAAAGAAAAACATAAAACATATAGCTCTGCAATAGCCAAGTAACTCTCTGTTGTTCGGTGCAGATAATGTATCTCTGTATACTGATATGCAAATATCTATTCTAGCTCCTCAAATCTTTCACAACCTTAGACATTATCCAAAGTGTAAGCTATGTTGCATCAACATGAATGATCTTCTGATAAGAATAGGCTAATGCAACCTCCAGATCACATTAGTGACCGGTAAACAGGGGACAGACCCCAAGTCTAGTCCTTAAGTATTCAAAAGTGTCCTTCGGTAGAGGCTTGGTAAAAATAGCAACAAGTTGCTCCTTTGATGTAACATATTCCAGTTTGACTTGCTTCTCCTATACTTGTTCTCTTAAGTAGTGATACTTAATAGAAATATGCTTTGTCTTCGAATGCGTTACAGAATTCTTAGATATATTTATTACACTAGTGTTGTCACAATATATAATCATTGGCTCAGTGATTGTCTCATTCATCCCTTCCAACACTTGTTTGATATAAGCAATGTTTGAATAGTTTGTAGTAGCAGCAACATACTCTGCTTCGGCAATAGACTGAGAAATACAAGGTTGTTTCTTACTTGTCCAAGTTAAAAGTCTTTCACCAAAGAAAAATGCTCCTCTAGTTGTGCTCTTTCTATCATCTATATTTCCAACCCAATCTGCGTTGGTGTAAAATCTTCATTCAAATTTGCCTTCCTTAGGATGCCATAAACCATAATCCTTTGTTTTCTTCAGATATCTCAATATTCTTTTCACTACAACCATATGTGAATCCTTAGGATTTGCAAAAAATCTAGCAACAATCCCCACTACATGTGCAATATCAGGCCTACTGTGTACTACATACATCATTTTACCAATCATATATTGGTATAATGTCTGATTTACCTTTGTAGATTCATCATCTTTAGTTATTTGCAGCATGTGATCATTGATGTTCCTATTGGTTTACCATCTTCCATGCCAAATGTTCTCAGTACTTCCTTTATATACTTTGATTGTGTGATGAAAATTCCATCATTCTGCTGAATAACCTGCAATCCTAGAAAGAATTTAATCTCTCCAAACATAGACATTTCAAATTCCTTTCTCATCTCATCAACAAATGACTTACAAATACAATCTTGTCCTCCAAAGATTATATCATCCACAAATATTTCAGCAATCAAAATAGTATCATCAGATCCTTCTTTCATGTACAAATTGTTATTTTCACTAGTTCTTACAAAATCAATACCTCCAAAGATTATATCATCCACAAATATTTCAACAATCAAAATAGTATCATCAAATCCTGCTTTCATGTACAAATTGTTTTTTTCACTAGTTCTTACAAAATCAATACTTAAAAGATAAGTATGTAACCTTTCATACCATGCTCTAGGTGCTTTCTTTAAACCATATAAAGCTTTGTGCAATCTACATACCATGTCTTTCTATTTCAGATCAAAAAACCCTTTTGGTTGTTCTATGTAAACCTCCTCTTCTAATATTCCATTCAAAAATGTTGACTTGACATCCATTTGATAGACTTTAAATTTCTTATGTGCAACATATGCAAGTAGCATGTGGACTCCTTCTAGTCTAGCAATAGGTACAAAGGTTTCACCATAATTAATACCTTCTTCTTGTGCATATCCCTTGCAAACAAATCTAGCTTTGTTTCTTGTAACCTCTCCATTTTCATTCAGCTTATTTCTGAAAATCCATTTAGTACCGATAATATTTTTATCTTTCGGTCTAGGTACTAAAGTCCATGTCTTTTTTTTCTCAATTTTTTCTATCTCTTCATTCATAACATTTATCCATTCATCATTCTCAAGTGCAACCTTAACATTCTTCAGTTCAAAATCACAAACTAAGCATACATTTTGTCTTAACTTACTTCTTGTCAGTATCCTAGCTTTCTTATCTCCAATGATTTGGTTTTCAAGATGATGTCTTCTGAAAAATTCGCTAGCACTTGATCTCTTCTTTGTTCTTCGATTTGTTCAGGTTCATTTCCTTGCTTCGATAGCTTCTTCATGTTCCTCGGTTTCCCTTTGTTGTTCCTCATTGTTATTTTCCTGATGCTCAGTCGACTCAGCCTGCGGCTTCAGTAGGTACTCTGGATGTTCAACATAAACACATCTACCATAGTCTTTTGGCTCCTTATTACTTTCCTCATCATTTTTATCAGCAAATTCATCAACTCTGACATTAGTACTTTCAATCATCTTATTAGTAACCTTATTCAGACACTCGTAAGCTTTAATTTTTGTAGAATATCCAAGAAATATTCCCTCATCCCCTTTAGAGTCAAATTTCCCGTTCCTATTATCTTTCAAAATAAAACATTTACTACCAAAAATTTAAAATTAACTTACACTCGGTGTGTATCCAAACCATAACTCGTAGGGTGTTTTATTTGTGTCTTTCTTCAATTGTACTTAGTTCAGGACATATACAGTTGTGCTAACTACTTCTCTCCGGTACATCTATGCAACATTCTTTTCTATCAGCAATGTTCTTGCACAATCAACAATGGATCTATTTCTCCTTTCAGTAATCCCATTCTGTTGCAATGTTTTAGGTGCAGAAACTAGTCTTTTAATGCCATGCTCATTACAGTAGTTAGTGAATTCATCAGAAATAAACTCACCACCTCTATCAGACCTCAAGCATTTCAATTCCTTTCTGGTTTCTTTTTCAACTTTTTCTTTGTACCATTTAAACATTTTAAATGCCTCAGATTTCTCTTTTAAAAGCATGACAGTCATCAATCTAGTGTAATCATCAACAAACAAAATAAAGTATCTATCACCATAGTAGCCCTGAGTTCTCATGGGACCACATAGGTCAGTGTGAACTAAATGCAAGATTCTTTTTGTTGAATAATCTTTACTTTTAAAACTAGATTTTGTCATCTTCCCTTTTTGACATTCATGACACATAACATGATCCAGTTTAGTTAGGCTAGGTATCCTCTAACTTTTTTCTTTTTACTGATCTTAATCATGTTATCAAAATTTACATGACATAGCCTTTATGCCATAACCATGCATCCTCATTTTTCACCAGTAAACAAGAAGTCTCAGCATTGTCAAGATAAAATAAGTTACCTTTAGATTGTCCTCCTGTTTCAACAAGCTTTCCACTTTCATCAAATATCTTTACCTTCTTGCTTCCAAAATCCACTCGGTGACCTGAGTTCTTAAGTTATGCCACACTTAGCAAATTGTAATTTAGTCCTTTTACCCAATAAGCATTGTCACATATGATTTTATCATTTATCAAAAGAGATCATTTTCCTTTAACCATGCAAGGTGTATCATTACCCAACTTTACTGATCCTCCATTATAGTGCTCAAGATGATCAAACTTATCTTCATCCCCAGTCATGTGATGTGTACAACCACTATCAATGATCCATGTATCATTTTTACTAACTTTAGAAATGATTTTTATTTCTACATACCTTTCCTCTTCCTCAGAATCATCTTTCATCACAACAAATACTACCTCAACATCATCATCAGTGTCAGTCTCTGTATCATTCCCTTCAACAAAGTAACATACCTTTTTTCCCTTATCCTTGTGATCTCAGTTGTCTCTGTTGTAATTTTGGTAACCTTTGTTATTTCTCCTTCCATAGCTTCCATAACCAAATCGGTCTTTGTCTTTATCTTCCTCCTTCTTGTTTGGACATCTAGCAGCAATATGGCCAACTTCTTTACAGTTAAAACATGCTAAAGGTAATTTACCCTTATATCTACCTTTACCTTTAGGCAGTCTTCAGGCCATAAGATATTCAAGTTCATCAAGCTCATCATCAGTATTACTATCACTGTCATTCCTTATATTATTTCTACTGCTAGATTTACCGATCTTCAGAGAAGACATAAAAGTAGACTCAACAGACAGTACAACACTATTATCAAAATTGTTCAACTCAAAGGTTGTTATCTTACCAATCAAACTATCAAGAGTAAGGGTGCTACCAGGTGCAGACCTCATTTCATGTATAGTAGATATTTTGATTGCATAAGCAGGCAACAAGGTTCTTAGAATCTTATTTACCACTGTATCTTCATCAATGACACCACCAGCTCCTCGGATAGCATTGACTACCTCTTTGATTGGGTTTGAATATTGTACTATATTTTCTCCTTCCTTCATTTTCATATCATCAAACTTGCCTCTTAAGTTTTTAGCTCTGGCTCTCTTCACATTAACATCACCACCATAGACTAAAGCAAGTTTGTCCCACATTTCCTTTACAGTAGTACAATTCTTGGCATCTTCAAATTTAGCATCGAATAGAGCAACAACAATCTCTATCATAGTAGAGTTGTGTTCTTGTTAGTCTCTCAACTGATCAAGAGTTAAAGGTCCAGTCGGTGGTTGTAAGTATCTATGTTCAAGTAAATGTAAGGCAGAATCTCTGATTTCGAATATGTGAAGTTTCATTCGACTTTTCCATATAGTAAAGTTGTCCTTGTTCATCTTCGGCACTTCCCTCTTATACATCTTATAATCTTTCTACTAAAGTCCTTAAAACTCTATTCCAAGAAACCAATGCTCCAATACCAATTATTAGAATAACTGAGAGGGGGGTGAATCAGTTAGATTGGTTACCCCACAATCCCAAATACAAAGATGTAACACTTAAACCAATTTCAACAAATTATGTAGCTTGGTAACATAAATTGTTAAACTGTCTGTGCCTTTACCGATTACCAATTAATTAACTTACTATGATTACAGACTAAATCAAATATGCAGTATGTAAAGTATGACAATAAAACAATCATCACAGAAACACATAACACAATGATTTAATGTGGAAACCCTTCTAAGGGAAAAACCACCTGGGACCGGTAACCCAAAATAATTTTCACTCTTCTGAAGTGAGCTCGGTGAAGAGCCAACCCTGTTAAAGGTTACAAACACACTATTAGGTGTGACCTTGTTAGAGGATTTAAGACTAACAGTTAACTTTTGACCAGCATTCACTATGGGGTCAACAAGATAACAATGTACATTCCTTGAATGACATAGGGCATGACATAAGACAGTTAAGTCCACTCGGTTAGGAGATTTTTTGTATCAATGGTTAAATTGAAATAGTAGTTGATCTAATTACAATACAACTCAATTTGCAGATGTTTAGATCTATTCTAAGCCCATACAAATCCTTTAATCAATATATCAATTCACTTCCTTAACTTACTTTCACTCAGTAATAGCTCTTTGACGCTCAGTTCAGTTCTGTAGTTTGGTTCTTCTTCAACTAGTTTGATCAAGCATGCATGAACTGTGTTCACGTGAAATCTCTGTAGTCTTCTTTCTTTTGACATGTTTCAATAAAGAAACTTATATCTTTTATATAAACAGATAAACCATTTTCATATCGACCATCAAATTTTGCCGCTTAATCATCTTCATTGATTTTGCCTCTTAAACTTTCCTCAACAGTTGTGTTAGAAACATGTTTCAATTTCATCCTTTAGATCTTCTTTGAATTTTGTCAGCCGTGGATCTCATAACAAACTTTATCCTCAATCTCGAAATCATAACAATTTCCAGCTCATCATTTTCTGTTGGCTAAACTTAAGCATTTAATACTTTCATCCATACTCGGTTAACAAAGAAATGTGTCAATGAATACAGGCTTGGTATACACAACACTAGCTCGGTGCATACTGAAGTTCTTCATTTACCGACCACATTGCCTTGTAAAATTTTGCTTCCTCCTTCATAATAGATTAATGCAACATAATCAAGTCAATAGTATGAAATCATAGACTCATCAATAAGTTACCCAAAGTAATTCTTATCCTCATTTGTCATATCTATCTTTCTCCATGTAGATATCTCAGTTCTTCATCTTTTCACTCCTTTTCTAGATGTTTAGATGTTTGTAACTAACATGATAAGTACTGTCAAAACTAGTTGACATCAATGACAACATAATGACTGATTTAATTATCTTACATATCATTTTTAGTAACTCGATGATCTCTAATCACTGATCTTCAATTCATTCAGGTATTCAATCAGTTCTAGTTCATCACATATCAAACTCTTTATGCTCATTAACTCATTACCTCATATTGTGTAACTTTCACAATAACAATTCAGTACTCGGTATATTCACTTTTGAATCACAATAACTTTTCAACTATTTATTACTTTGTACTCGGTGGCTTCTCTGCCCATCACCTTCTTTGTAATATTTTCTTATATATGCAATCCCCCTTCACATTCATACCACACTTATCTTCATACTCTGATCCATTTATATACATTTCTATAAGCAATACTAGGTGTTCTAGAATCATCTCTTCAAGTGGTGCTAGCATTGGTTACTCCTCCAATGCATATTCCATACTTTATTATCATTCATAGATCTCACCTTGTAATCATCTGTAATCATTATGTTTCAATCTCCAATGTCCTGTCATATAATCTCCTCGAGATTAGTAAACCATTTTCTGTTTGATGTCTAGGTTCAATATACTTAAGATTCTCCTTGTGTCATCCTGCTATTCTTAGTAGCATATTTTCCTCTTGCTCGGTAACTAACTCATCTTCTTGGTTCTTCCTTTCTCGGTGCCTAAACTTGCTTTGCCTTTACCAAAATTCCATGTTCCTTTATTTCCTTCATCAAATAGCTTTTCCTGCTTTACTGACTTGTCTTTCCTTCATTACCAAATGACTTTGACAAACAATATGACTTCCTCATAACTAATGACAACAAAATAACTCTTAGGATTATCAATCTCCCCCTTTGGCATTAGTTTGGTATTTTTGTTAGAAACCTTCAAAGTCATCAACAAAATTCAAAATTTGTCCTTGTCCATATATCCATTCCTCATTGGTAAAACTTATTATTCCCCCTAAAGTAATATCTCCTGTATATATCCTTCCATATATATATATATATATATATATATATATATATATATATATATATATATATATATATATATATATATATATATATATATATATATATATATATATATATATATATATATATATTCTATATTTATACATACTATATTATATATTCCCCCTTTTATCTTCATGTATTCCATTAATATTTATTCCCCCTTTTTAATAAAAAGTGTCGGAATAATAACTTACTTTTGTTCTGCTATGGGGATCTTGTCAAAAATAGATTTGTACTTATCTTTAGAATTCTTTAGTAATGTTATCCATGTGTCCTTTAGTGTCTGCGACACTATAATTTTCTCTCTTAAATCTATAGTCAAACTTACCATACTATCCATAGCATTGACATCCATTGTGCTAACTAAATCTTTGGCCTTGAGAACCTGTTTCTGCAATGATTCTATATGTGGAATCAAAATTGTTAGGAGTTCTAGTAGATACATTATGATCTGATTCTCCTCCTTTCTTATCTCAAATTGCACTCTCATCAAGTTCTTTATCCTTTCATAATATTCCTTTATGGACTTAGGCTCAGTGTAAATTTTTGATAACTGCTCGATGAGCTCCTTTTCCACATCATTATCTTTCTCTCTTATATCCTTGGTGAAATTGGAAATTAAATAAATTTGCTAAAATAATAAAAATAATTGATTGTAACTCATTTTCCAATTTATTTAATAACTCAGAAAGCATTACCTTTTCTAATGCAATAGATTGAAGAAGTTCTTCAATCACTTTTGTCTTCATTTCCTTCTTGTGAACTTGCAACATATACTCGGTTGTATCTATACCAAGCTAGTTTATCTGACTTACCAATTCTCTTAACCAACTATAAATATCACCTTTTTCATTTATAGTGACCTCAGGTATAATTTCATTCAATATTCCTTTCACTTGTTCCAAAACATCTATTTTTTGCTTCTTTTCTATTAGCTTGTCTTGTGCAACTTTTCTTTTGAGTAGGTCTCTGAACTCTGAGAGTTCCTTTGGGATCAAGGTTAAGATATCAACCTTAGGAATGACAATAGGTTCACTAATATCAACCTCTTTTTTAGACTTCCTCTTCTTTGATTTGTCTTTAGAATTAGATGCCTTCTTTGCATCAGATTGAGTAGATGTTTCCTCGGTCTTGTCTTATTTTTCTTTCTTTTTCTCTTCCTCTTTCTTTTCTTATTTTTCATCTTTCTTCTCTTCATCTTTTACCTTTTCTTTCTTTGTTTCCTAATCCTTCTTTTATTCAGTAGTATCCATAGGGGTTACTGATTCTTGATTTTGACCTTGTGCAGTGTTGATCTCTGTTGTCTTCTCGATCTCCTTGGTTTCAATATCATGTGCTAGCTTGGTAGGGGCATCAGCTTCAGTAGGTACATCCCCTTGTTATCTCTATCTCATTAAAATTTAAAATCTTCTAAATTATAGGATCTTCTACCATCATTCTTGCCTTAGTAGAATCATCAACATCCATTACTTCTATTTCTATGGCCTCGATTTCCATAATATCTTCATCAGCTTTTATTGTTTCATCTAGATCTTGGTTAGTTATGTCCTCAATATTGACTTCATCTTGTTTATTGTCAAGTCAATTGTATCTGTCTTTCCTGCTTGATCTTTGATTCCTTCAATAGTCAGTTGATCAATAGAGAAGATCTTTCTCCAAAGATCATCATTGTCCTTTTGGATTTCTTCAAGCTTATCGACCACGATCCTCAATGCGCTACCCTTTACTTAGAATCTTCTTGAGTATTCTTGTAAGGTGTCTTTGATTCCTTTCTTTGTTAGGTATGGGATAGTGATTGCTAAGGAGCTTTCTCTCATTTATTTTTCTCTGCAACAAGAGCATACTTCCATCTGGCATCAATTTTATGATAGAATTCTCCTTCAAGATTCAATGCCACTTCAACAGGTGTTATTCTAAATTTATGTAAAGTGGCAATGGCAGTATCTTCAATTTTATTCTTATCTTCATCATTCTTCTTGTCATACTTTAACTGTTTCATAACCGAATATCCACCATATTTCTCAAGTATCCTAAGAAATTCATCAGGACTCTTCCCTTTACTTGGTACAACCTTGAATTGTGATAGGTCTTCAAACTCTGTATCACTCTCTTTTTGTAGTTTCAACTTCTTCTAGGCCTTCTAGTAGCTTTGTTTTCTCTAATGTAATTCTTTGTTTTAATTGGTTCTACATCTATTTTCTTATTTTCTCTCAGTGTGGAAGTAGACCTTGTAAATGGTCTAACACCAATTGAGCTAGGGGTCTCATTCTTCACTTTTATTTTCTTCCCCTTAATCTCATATGGTTCAACAACCTCTTCATCAACAACAACAATACCCAAATTCTCAGATAATGTGTTTATCATTTTTCTTGTTTTTTTTATTTCCTTAGGTATCAATATACCTATCCTTATTTTCTCTTTTACCTCCTCAAATGTTCCATACCGAGTTGAAATTATGTCAACTGGTTTCTCTAATAGTCCTTTAATTTGAATAGATGCAACATCTATGTCAATCTCATAACCCATAGGTGGAAACCACTCAGTTCTAGGTTCTACAACTCTTATGATACATATGTCGGTATCTACTTCAAAATATATCTCATCTTTGTATTCTTCCACTAGTTGAGGTGGAATTCTAAATCTCTTATGCATTCTTGATTGAAATATAACAAAATAATCATTCTTGATCAAGTCAAAATTATCTCCTATGCCTTGAATATACTCATTAATTTGGTAAACAATCAGTTTATCTGCTTTCCAAGTTACTTCACTGACTATTGGGAAAAAGTTCTAAAAATAGAAGAAACTGCATACCAGAAGTGGACCAAACTTCAAAGTATTGGACTTTTCTTTCCTTATAGTATTCATATTGTCATCTAGTTGTTTCACCAATATCTCACACAGATCTATCTTCATATTTTTCTTGGCAATCTTGTAAGCTATGTCAACTACTCCATAGGGTACACTGTCTACCCGAGATGATTGAAATATCTTGTAGGATATGATGTTGGATGCAAATCATAATTCAAGATCATCTATGGTAGATAAATTTAATTCTATTCCATCCCATTTGGATTTTATAAGCTCACATAGCTTGTTTTTATCAGTTTGCTGGTATGCCCTCGGTCTATCACCGACCGAAAATCCTATGACTATGTGTAAAATGTCCTTTATGATCTTAATTGGTCCATCGAGCCACATGAACTGATCATGTACTCAGCTAAGCACTATCATCATCCATTCATGCTTAAATATTGTTGGCACATGCATAGCATGTGTATACACTTAAAAATGGCTTCATTAATTAATTAAATATTTATTATTTAATTACTATTGACTTGATAAATTAATTAAATATTTATTATTTAATTAATAATTATTTTCTCTATTTATTAAATAAATTATTCAATTTATTTACTAAATTCACTATAGTTCATTCTTCTATCCTAAGTCTTCTAATTAGTCTTATTAAAGTGATTTAATTAAATATATAATCACCTAAATATGACTAAGTCCCCTAGTCCGCCTCATCTACCCACTCACTTCACACATCATCTTGGCTAATATAAATAATTATTATTAATTATTTATTTGTAATTATCCTCATCCACACATGTCCTATTCTTAAGGGCTATGTGGCCTCATAGGACTTAGTCTCATGACCACATGTCCTCTCAACAACCAAGTCAAGAGACATTTCCTATTCCTAAGGGGCTTCTCAAGCCACCTCTAAGGGTCAAAGGTGACTCATGGGACACTTGTACAAAGAGTCCTCATGAGGAAAAGGTCTCTCCCTCTTTCTCTCTTTGGTCTTTGTGAGACACTTGACATGTGTCTTTTCCTTCCACCTTCTTCTCCTCCATGTCAATATGAGAGGAACATCATCCCTATTCTTCCTCTCACATTCCAACTACATCCACCTTTCTCTCAACTCCTTCAACCAAGTCAATCCTAGCCTTAGGATCTTCCACCTTTCATTCTCAACTGTAGGATTGTGCCACCTAGGCCTAGATCCTTCAAAACTCTATAAAAGGAGCCTCATTTCCCCTTTGTGGGCTAATAGCTAATAGGTATTTTTCAAGCATTCAAGCAATCAAGCAATCAAGCATCCAAGCATTCTAAGAGAAAATCAATCCATATTATCATCATTTCATTTGCATTCCATCCATTAGATTGCATAAGCTATTGTGCACTCATTTCATAAAATCTCCACACTTTGGTAGCATCTTGGGAAAAGGCTTCATTTGGAAATCTGAGAGCTCAACCTCTTCAAGAAATCAAGGCTAGGAGGACAATGGAGACAAGCTGCATGGTAGGTGAAGGTAATTGATTTAGCTTCATCATTTTATAGTTACTTTGTATTCTTCATTGTGTTGCATTAGATTGATTTATTGACTTTCAATAATTAATTTATCATCTCTAGTTATTAGACATCTAATTTGCATACATTTTTGGCGCTAGAAGGAGGACCCAACTGGGCTTTTCACTTTTAGTTTTTAGTTTTTTGTGTGTAGGTTATTTCTACGCATTCATACATGATTCCTGCACATCCATTCATTTTTGCTGCGCATCCATTTCCTAACGCTGTAGTCACAATTTTCTCTTTTTGCATTTTCACTTTCTGTCATATTTCTACGCATTCATTCAATTTTTTTGCGCATACGTATTTTCCTGTTGCACATCCATAATAGCTATGCATATGCATCATCTTACTGTGCATTAGTATGATTCTACTACGCATACACATTTTCTGCTCATTGATTCGTAATTGCTGCGCATTTGTTTCACTGTTCTGCGCATTTGTCAGTTGCTGTGGTAAAATTCTATTTTCTGTTAGATTTGATTTTAGCTAACATCTTGACAAGTTTCTATTTGTTCTGGTAGTCTTTTAGGTTGTTTTGTAGGACATTGTTTTTGAAGACCCCATTGCCAAAATTCCTAACAAGTTTGTTTGCAGGGATCCTTAAGGGGTATTGCGAATTAAACCATAACCTTGTTTGGGCTTAAAATAAGACATGTTTTTGCTTTGTGTGTATTCTTTAGCATAGCTCAAGTGTTTGTTATGTCTTGCTTAATAGCATATCTGTAATCCCAAAATTATAACAACGTATCCTCTCCCCTCGCCATTCGTGGACCTTGGGTGTAAGAGAAACTGTTATAATTTTTAGAGGGCGGTCTTTGGTGGGAAAAGAGGTACTCACCCCAAGGAACGACCCAACCGGTAACAGGCTAAAGCCAAGCCCTTCCAAACTAGTATATAAAAAATGCTAATGTGATTAGTCTCACATTAGACAGGTGTGAATTCATTGTGGCAACTGAAATCTCCTCCAGTACCCCAATGGTGCGTTAAAGTCCTACTTAGAAGAGGTGAAAGCCTTGCTTTGAAAGGATTGGGAGAGCCCCCTTAATTGGGAAAATGAATTGATCACAACCACCTGAATGGATGTCCTTACTACAAACTTTTGTTTAGTGGCCAACAACCTTCTATTTGCTGGCTCAAGGGGTCACCCAAGCCTGTGAAGACACCCCACATTACTCATAGTTCATAGTAGAGATAGCAGTTCTTTAGGAAGTAATGACCCATTGAATTTGAAACTTGGTGTGCCTGAGAAGTGAGTGCACTGTAAGGAGGAGCCCATGCCTCCAAGTTCCTAAGCTGTCCGCTGTGAATTTGCATGGCTGGATTTTATTATCCTAGTGGGGATTCAGCAGATATCGTCCTTGCCAACCATAGGATTGTAAGCATGTTTGTGCATTCATATTAGCATAGTTAGATTAAAATCATTCCTGTCTTGCGTGTGTGTGTGTTTATGCATTTTTCATTTGCCAAAAACTAGAAAACATCAAAAAATCAGATAATTTCCAAATCTTGCAATTCAAAACAATCAGAAATAAAAACTTGTGCATTCATACCAATTTGTTGCGCATACATTAAACTATTCTGTGCATTTGATAATTTTCCCATGCATCGGTTACAACTTGCTGCGCATCTGTCTCATTTTGTTGTGCATTTGTCAATCTGTCCTGCACATTTACAACAATGAGCATTTCCACAAACTTTGCAATTTTCAAAATCACTTTTTCAGATACCCATTTTCATCCTTAGTAAGATTCTGGAAAAATAGTCGAGTTACACAGACCTCTGATCTTTAGTTTGACCATTTTCATCACTTTTTATCATTCCTTCATCAAGAATCATCAAATCATTTTCTTCCAATCTTTGAAATTTTCAATTTAGTGTTGAAACATTACCTTATCTATCAGATTTTGATCTTTGTGAGTTTACCATATCAGGATATATCATCCTTAACCACCAAACTTACTTAGGTTTTTATCTCTTGATTTCCCTTTGTCATATCATAGTGAGATCTATACCTCCTATTGACTTAGAGTTTATCAAGTTGTCTTATCACTTTTCAACACTTTTCAGTATCTTTTCTATCAATCACTTTCCATATCTTCTCATCAAAAATCTTTCATCCCGCAATCAATTCTCTCAATTTTATGGTTCAAACTCAATCTCAGAAACTCAAAAAAACCATTAATCCAGAATACCTAGACAAGATGGAAGGAAATACCAGCAATGAAGAAAACCCTTGGTCAAAAGAGCTTCCTAAGAAAACTTCACTTTTTACATCCAATGACGAACCCACTGATGACAAACTTAGGGAAGCTTCACAAGATCCTCAATTTTATCATGTCATGGAAAGAATCTTAGGCTTGGATAGAGAGATGTATTTCCTCATGCTTTCTCAACAAGGAGCTAAGTTACCAAGTGATTTTGATGTTTCCCATCTTAGAGAACCAGCTCACGCAAACAATCAAGAAATCCCTAAGGGTTCTCAAGATACTCATGGAGCAAAGGAACCCAATCAACAATCAAATACTTCTCACAACAATCATCAATCCAATGCTTCTCATAGACATGAACAACACATTGCTTCTCAAAATAATCAACAATCCAATGATTCTCAACATACTCAACACCAAAATGTTTCCCAAAACACTCAAGGAAACACATTATCTTTGGATCCCGTTCTACAACAAATTCAGATTCTTCAACACCAAATTCGTGACATCCAAACTGGATCATCAACTAAGAAGTATTCTTTGGATGATATATGTCCTTATCCTTTTGATAAGAACTTAGTAATGATTCCATTCCCTCCTCATTTTGAGGTACCAAAATTTGACAAATACAAAGGGAATTCGGATCCACAAGACCATATTTGTGAGTTTTGTGCTGCTTGTATTGAGGTCGCTCACAACGACACTTATCTTATGCTACTATTTCCATGAAGTTTAGGAGGACAATCTATGGAATGGTTCTCCAAACTACCCCCAGGCATCAAATCTTTCAATGAGCTTCTTGACAAATTTGTGACTCATTATTCATATAACATCAAACATGAAGTCACTATGCTTGATCTTTACAATGCACGTCAAAAGAATAGAGAACCCTTCCTTACTTTTTTGCAAAGATGGCATCAATTGTTTGCCAAATATCCATGAATGATTCCTGAACAAGAAAAGATGGATATCTTTGTGCATAACCTTACACCAGAAATGAGTTATAGGTTACAATTGCAATGTCCACCAAACTTCAATAAGCTCATAGAAAATGGTATCAAGATTGAGGAAGCCATGGTCAGAAAAGGTGAGATAAAAATTTATTCCAAGGACAATGCTGGGTCCTCAAATTCCAATCCCAACAACTATAACACTGACAAATCAAAATTCTGGAATAAAAACAAAAACATTGTCAATGATGGGATTGTTGATAATCATAATGTCAAACCAACACAACCCCTTCTCAATCTCACAAGTCAGGCCAATGCTACTCAAGGTACTTACATCAATCAATCATCAAATCAAAACACCAGCAAAGATTCATCTAAACCACAGTTGCCTTTCATGTCACCTCGAAGAAACTTTACTCCTTTAGGGGAATCTCTCAAATCAGCATTACAAAAGTTAATCACAAAGAAACTCATTACGCTTCCTGAAATGAAAGATTTCGAACCTAGAGTGAAGCCTTCTTGGTGGGATGAGAATGATTATTGCGAATTTCACAGAGGCAAAGGACATAAAACCAATGATTGCAAAAGGCTCAAAAATGTAATTCAAGACTTAATTGAAAGTGGTGAAATTAGTGTTGACGGACATGTCTTGAATGAATCACATACGACCTTCAAAGATCCACTTCCTACGCATGAGAAAGGAGCTTCTTCCAACACTAAGGGTGACAATCAAGCTAATTATAATACTACGCCCTATAGATATGTTGGTAACATTTTTGAATGTCATCCTTCTATGTATTATGCCAATGTCATTACCATAAAGGACAAATCAGAGAGTCAACCAGTCCATGTTACTACTCATGCTCAAGCCAAAGTTACTCTTCAAGGAATCTCATCTAAGCCAAGCACTTCCCAAAACAAGTCCGTTTATGTCCCAAAGTCTATACCAAATACTTCCAACCAGTACAATCTTTTGGAACAACTCAAGAAAACACCTGCCCAAATATCCATCTTAGAGATTTTGCATCTATCCCCATCTCACAAAGATATCCTTGAAAAAGCTCTCTTAGAGACCCAGGTCCCCACAACTTTAGATCATGATCAATTTCAAGCTATGGTGGGCCATTTAACAACACCACACTATCTATCCTTCACTGAGAATGATGATTTAGCTATTACCCAACCTCATAATGCTTCCCTACATATCAAAGTCCTTATACAGAGTCACAAAATTAAAAGAGTACTAATAGATGGGGGAGTTGGTTTGAATATATGCACGTTAAAGCTAGTCCTTGCATTGGGATTTTCTGAGAATGCTATTGATCCCAAAAAGAAAATCACAATAAAGGCTTATGATGAAGAAGAGAGATCATCTAAGGGGTCTGTTGTTCTTCCAATTAGAGTTGGTCCTATTGTCAAAGATGTATCTTGTCAAGTTCTAGACATGGATCTTGCTTATAATATCCTTTTGGGAAGACCATGGATTCATTCCATGCAAGCTATGCCATCAACTTATCACCAATGTTTGAAATTCCCTCATAATGGTCAGGAGATCACTATCAAAGGAGACACTAATCCTTTTCAATATTGTAGCAATGTGAAGACTTCTGATTCTTTGGTTCCTTATAATCGTATTGGATTTTCTGCAACTACACCCATTGATCCTAGTAATGTCGCATCAACTTCTAAATCAAATGGGATCAAGATAGACATCAAAGAAAGAAGTATGGGAGAGTACACTTTAGGTCAAGCTCTTTGCATCACATAGTTACCCTTATCTCCTAGATCATATGGTAGATCTTTGATCACTAAACAACAATCAGAACCCCCTTCAACACTTGTTTATGACACATTTATAAGTGGGGGCACAATATCCAAAGAGGCAGCTGAGCGTAATGTTGATCATTTGCTTAAGTCACTAAAAAAGGAAGAGGATATCAAACATGAATATATATCACCTAATGTCTATGGTAAAGGGTATACTTTGCTACAAAAGATGGGATACCAAGGTGTTGGACCTATAGGATTAGAAAGAGAAGGTGTTATAAAGCCAATTTTACAAAATCCCAACTATCAAAGAGACACTACAGGATTAGAATACAAAGGAGAAGGACCAAAAGAACCAAAAGGAAAAGAAAAGATCACACCTTTTCATGAGATATATAAAGCTCCTGCTTTACAATTCAGAAAGAATGGTATGTATGTGGATCCAGAGAAACAAAAGATAGCATAGGGAATCATTGATAGACTTGAAGATAATGATGATTCCGACTCTAATGATTATGAATGGGATTCATTATCTAATTATACTAAAGATATAGGAGTCAATGTTTTCCATCAATATAGTGATGATTACCATGAGGGAGAGAGTTCAAGGAGTGACTCACTGGGATTGGTCCCACGTAATACTACTCTTGTCGATCGTGAGGGAAGTGAGCGTTATCTTGCGACAGATGATTCAGATGAGAGTATGGAAATAGACCTCGCTGATACCATCATAAACCTTGACCATTTTTCCATCAATTCCATCTCTGCCTTTGAAACTGACCCACATGATCCAATGCCCCTTGTACATCCCGACCTTATCAATTGGGATTCTCCCGATCATCCAAAACTTGATGTATTCCATAATGATGATGCAATCATTGACTATCTTGGAATCGAAGATCATTTACCACCAAGGGATCACAAGTCAGGATTTCTGATAGAACTCAATGACATGGCCTACTTTGGTGAGAGTGCCAATCCTTTTAGTCATAAAAATATAAAAATAATCAACAGATCTAATGGTGAAAACCACTCAGTGACAATATTAGATCCAAAAATAGTAAAAAGAAATGACGCATTTGATGGTGAAAACCTCTCTGAGGCACCTGACAATGGAAGGATTGACACTCTTCCCAATTATCTATATCGAGAGCAATCTACCATTCTTATAGAACCAACAGTACCACTTAACATTGGAACAGAGGAGTCTCCACGCATCCTCAAAGTAGCAACATCCTTGACAGACTCAGAGAAAGAAGCTTTTGCAAAAATTTTCAAAGAAAGACAAATCAACTTTGCTTGGTCCTATGCTGATATGCTTGGCCTAGATCCAAATCTCATTATGCATCATTTATCTATTAGACCAAGTGTAAAACCAGTTAAGCAGAAGCTCCGCAAGATGCACCCGCACATTGCACTAATGGTTAAAGTAGAATTGAAGAAGCTCCTAGATGTTGGATTCATTCGAGCTATTGATTATGTTGAGTGGATTTCAAACATTGTCCCCGTCTCAAAACCCAACAAGTCTATCAGGATTTGTATTGATTTTCAAGATCTTAATAAAGCTTGTCTAAAAGATGACTTTCCTCTGCCAAATATTGACATTATTCTTGACCTGACAGTTGGGCATGAGATGTTATCATTAATGGATATATTTTCTGGCTATAACCAAATCAAGATTGCACCAAAAGACCAAGAAAAGACTGCTTTTACTTGTCCATGGGGTACACACTACTGGAATGTGATGCCTTTTGGCCTCAAAAATGTTGGAGCAACTTACCAAAGAGCAATGACCACAATCTTTCATGATATGATGCACACCATTATGGAAGATTATGTTGACGACATTTTAGCAAAATCCAAAGACAGAGCTGGTCATTTGAGAGTGTTGGATAGAATATTCACCCAGATGGAAAAGTATCAGATTCTACTCAATCCAAAGAAATGTGCATTCAGAGTTACATCCGGTAAACTGTTAGGGTACATTGTCTCAGCAAAAGGAATTGAAGTAGATCCAGAAAAAGTTAAAGCAATATTGGAGATGGCTTCACCCACTAATATCAGTTAGTTAAGATCCTTGCAGGGATGTCTCCAATCTATCCGAAGATTTTTTTCTCAACTAGCAGATCGAAGTCATCCCTTTCAACATTTGTTGCATAAAAATATCTTATTCCAATGGGATGATCAGTGTGAAGAAGCTTTCAAAAAAATGAAGCAATATCTAGCGAATCCTCCAACTCTGATGTCACCAATTCTAGGCAAGCCACTCTTTCTCTACATTTCAGCTATGACAGTCTCACTCGGTGCTCTTCTGGCTCAGCAAGATCATGAAGGAAAAGAAAAATCCATCTATTATATCAGTCGCACCCTAGTGGGATATGAGCTAAATTATTCTCCTATAGAAAGAGCATGTCTGGCCCTTGTTTTTGCTTCATAGAAATAATGACATTACATGTTGTCACATTCAATCCAGCTCATCACAAAGATTGATCCTTTAAAATATCTATTAAGAAAAACAACATTGACAGGCAGATTGGCTAAGTGGGTCATGCTACTTAGTGAATATGATATTGAATATGTAGACATGAAGGCCATCAAAGGTCAAGTGATAGCAGATCAGCTAGCAAATGCTTCGTTAACAGATGACCAACCTATACATACAGAGTTTCCTGATGCACACATCTTGGCTTTATCCACACAAACATGGAAACTATATTTTGATGGATCGTATACTCAACAGGGTTCAGGAGTTGGTATTCTCTTTGTCACACCACAAGGATACACAATTCCAAAATCTTATAAGTTGCTCTTTCCTTGCACCAATAATGTAGCAGAATATGAGGCTTTGCTGATTAGGCTAAAGATGGCTTTACAATGGAAAGTATCTGAACTAAATATCTATGGGGATTTTCAATTGATCATCAACCAGGTTAATGATGATTATCAGACTAAAGATGATAAGTTATTACCATATAAACATATGGTTGATGACTTCAAAAAGTATTTCTCTGTCATCACTTTTGAGCAAATTCCTCGGCATGACAACAAGGTTGCTGATGCCATGGCAATGATTACTTTATTGTTTGATACAGAAGATACCAAGGCCCGTTTTGAGTTCTTGGTGGAATCCCTGACTTGTCCCGCATATGATGACCCTGATACGAGTATTATATGTCATCTAATTGGACATGACTCCCCAGTTTATGGAATAATCTATTCTTACCTCAAAGATAACATCCTACCTCCCTACCTATCCTGAAATAAAAAATGAACTTTTCTCTGCCAAGCCTCCCGCTATGTCCTAATATTTGGTACCCTTTATCGGCGAGGTCTTGATGGTACTCTCCTGTGATGTCTCGAGCATGACGAAGCTCAACTTTCCTTACATGACATACATGAGGGTATTTGTGGGACACATTTGAGTGGTCCCTCTTTGGCTAAGAAACTCATGCGTATGGGTTATTATTGGCCTACCATGGAAGAAGACTCCTTTCATTTTGCTAGGGCATGTAAGAAATGTCAGATACATGGAAACCTTATTCATGCTCCAGTGCAAGAGTTACATCCTTTTACAACTACCTTGCCATTCAGTCGGTGGAGGCTCGACCTCGTGGGTGCTATCAACCCTCCATCTTCCAACAGTCACAAATGGATTCTAACTACTATAGAGTATTTTACTAAATGGATTGAGGCCATTCCATTGATTACCACCACAGGGAAACAAATATCCATGTTTATCTTAAACTATATCATTTGTAGATATTGTATACCTATGTATCTTATCACTGATCATGGGAAATAGTTTCAAAATCAAGACATGGATGAACTGTGTGCAAAATTCCATATCACCCACAACTATTCCTCCATATACTATCCCCAAGGAAATGGCCAAGTTGAGGTGTCAAACAAAACAATTGTTAAGATTTTATAAAAGATTGTCAATGACGCTGGCCGTGACTGGCATCTCCAACTAAATCCAGCCTTATGGGCTTACCGTACCTCCATCTGTACTCCCACCAGAGCCACCCCATATTCCCTTGTTTATGGATCTGAAGCAGTCATGCCCCTCGAGGTCAAGTTGCCTTCACTTCGTGTCACTCTCAAAGATTTGATTCTTGATGAAGAATATAGAGTTGCACGCCTGACTGAACTGAAATTGCTAGATGAAAATCATCAGAGAGCTTATGATCATTTGAAAGTCTATCAGCAACGCATGTCTCATCAGTACAATAGCAAGGTAAAGATCATAGACTTTTAGTTGGGTGACCTAGTCCTTCGAGAAAATCCAAAGAATCAACAACACCATGAAAAGAAGGGCAAGTTCGAACTCAATTGGTTAGGATCTTTTGTCATTACATCGGTCTATGGTTCTAGGGCTTATCAGTTGTCTACACTTGAGGGAGATCCCTTGGATGAACCTCTTAATAGCATACATCTCAAGAAGTTCTATCCTTGAAATCCCAATGCAAGGGGCATGTATATAATATGTATGTATATAGATCAAAAGTAAAATTAAAAAAATCAAAAGAAAATTGCAATAAAAGCATGTGGTGAAAACTTGGAAATAGGCGCTATGTGTGACAAGTTAGCTCCTCTATCTATTAGGATTCTTCTAGTGTGTCCGTTCATTGTATATATCCACAATAAAATGGCTAGTCAATCACCATCCCCACCATGTATATATCATAATAAAATGGCCAATTCATACACCATCCATTGTATCTACCCATAATAAAATCCCATCATAGCTTGATCATTTGTCATGGTCTTCATCCTAGTCTTGTTACATCTTTCTTCATCCATAATAAGTCAGTCCATCACCTAGCTGGGGGCATGTCCTCGACCTAGTTTAGGAAGTGGATCTATGATAGTCATGACTCTTCAAGGACACAATGGAGTATTTTCACCAGACAAAGCAAACACAATCAAACGTTCTTTCATAATGATATCTTTATGATGAATCAGAATCTGTGATCTATCCTTCGAAATGTGACCGCTTATCTATACATCTTGACTATACATCATCAATTGATCTGATCAACATATCTTCACTCTATCTTTTGGAAAAAGAAATGTATATTCATGGCACACATGTTAGAATAGTTTGTTGTAGTTTATGCATTCATATCTGGATTTCATTGTTATCATGTTTCCTATGCTATTTCGGGATATCTTTGACATGAGTTTGAAACTCCCATCTGTCATTGATTAGAATAGCCGGGATGGGGCATGGTATTTTCTTTGATTGCTATTTGTGGGGTATTTTCTGATGAAATCGGAAGAACAAGTAATTGGGGTGTCTGTGTGTAAGTGCCTTCATCAGTTTAATAGTATTGACAACATACAAATCATGTTGTTCTACCAATGCTATTTATGGTGATACGCCATCGCATACCTCGACTCCAAATATTTGTTCCCCAATGGAGGGGGGGAATATTCCTTGTCTATTATGCAAATGAAACTTAGGTCATCTCAGTTCAATTATACCTAGATGCTTGTCAAGTTTTCTATATTAAACTCCATGCAAGAAGTGCTCAGGTCATCCTAGTTTAATTATACCATGATGCTTGCATTTTTCTTGCAACATAACAAGCTCAATGATGAACATCAAATTCCACTTATTATGAAGTTCTAAGATGTTACACGAAGCTATGGATATACTCATTTCATATTTCCTTTTGCATTGCATTTTTACCATCTCATGAATTGCATATCAGTGCTCCTTTTATAGGGATTTATAGGTTATCTTTCTCATTAGGTTATCTATTTCTCCTAGTCCATTCTTCTTGTGTCAGAAACATTGTTATTTCAAGTTGAGGACATTTGGACAACCAAAAATATTAAGACTTTTTGCATTTAACATTTTTCACTTAATCATTTAGAGACATGCATTATCTTCATTAGGAGTGTTCATTTTTATATAATTTGATCATTTATTATAGCTATCATTTCATCTCATTTTCTTTTATCATGTTATCAGTTATTATATTCAATCATCTTAGGTACATTATCATTTATTACATTAGATATCATTTGCATTACACTATCATTTATTATCCATTACACATATTATATCATCATGCATTTATTATCTATTATATTGTTCATTTATTATCCATTATCCACATTGTTCATTACATCATTGCATTGATAATCACATAGCATTAGTAAACATCATTAAGGACATGCATTTGTATAATCATATATTAGATTATTAACCATTATGCATCACATAGAAAATAAAACATTTTGCATTTTAAGACATCCATTTTTTGCATATTAAAGTAAATCATCACATCCTGCATATGTCAGTACGCACATGTATATAAAATCATCAAAGCAAATCATGATAGAACTACATCATTGAATATACATAGCATCCATCATATAGAGTCAATCATATAAAATCCATAAAAAAACAACAAGACTGTCCAAATGTCCGATGATATAAAGAAATATAACAATGTATCCAAAGTCAGTGTCCATCAAGTCAAAAATATAATGATACAATGATATAATGGTACAACAGTGTATACAATGATCTCTCAAGATCTATGATCCACTGCCTCCAGACTCTGTCTGTCTCTGTCTACAAGATGCAATATGGCCCCGTGCTGTTGCACTACCTAATCCTGAGGCTCTGCCCTGATCCCCTGAACCTGTGGGTGCTCTAGGAGGGAGTGATGATACACCTACGCTACCAGCTGGTGCCTCCCTCTCATGAACTGCAGTCCGTATAGCCACTAAGCTCTCTCTATAGCTCCCAATCCACTGATCTCTCAAGACTGCCTGTCTATAAGCCTCTCGCTAGTAGGATATCTCCTTCCCAGCATGTATCATGGCTCTAATACTATCTCCATGTGGACCTAAATCCTCTGTGCATTGAAGCTCATCTAATAGCATCTCTGACACCCCAAGTCTCTCAATGGCCGCATCATGCTCACATCTCAAAAGTCCCATCTGGCTCTCTAGCCTCTCAATCCATCGCTCTAGACCAGGAACACGGTCTGCCTACACCTATGTCATTGCTAGTCAAACTAGCAATGAGTCTATATCAAGATCCTCCTCCTCTGCAACATCTCTCTATAAATAGGGATCCTATCCCCTGATGTCCATCTTAGCCTGCTCATCTTGTGCCCCCACATCTGGCATCTCAGCGTCTTGCTCGTCCTATACGTCATCAGGGATCTGTCCACCTATACCACTCTGCCCTGAGCTAATAAAACATCTGCCTCATCCTATACCAGTACAGCTGGTCCCTGCACTGGGGTAGCTGGTATCTGTATCTGAGCTACTGGAACCTATAGTGGAGCTCCTACAGCTGGTTGTGTTGACTATGCTGGAGGCTGTCTCCATCCCTGTCTAGCTGGGGGTGGCATCAATCCCCTCTTCCTCACACCACCTCCTCTCATCCGTGGTCCAGCTTGATCACCTCTCCCCCCATCTCCCCCATCTCCTCCATCACCTCCTCCACCATCACCGCCATCACCTCTCCCTCATCCCTGCCTATCTCTCCCTCAATGTCTCCCGCGACATCTGTCTGCTAGATCTCTCTTTGGTGGCCTAGCTGTCGGATCCATCAAGCGTGGTATAGGAAAATCTCTCAAGAACTGCTCTAGATCCGCTGTCATCCCAGGGTCTACAATTGTCTGCCTCATGGTCCATACCTGAAATGGCATGTCCAAAAACTCTTGTCAAGCCACATCAAAAGATGCCATAGGTCCCCAATCCCATCTCTCCTGATGAGTCCTGGCGAACTCTATCACACCCTAGGGCATGCCCTGGATTCTGCCAAACTAGCGCAAAACCCGGTTGACCAACTATCTCTCCAAAACAAAGGGCATCCGCCCTATTAGCCATCTTGACTCAAAACAAAATCTCAGTTGTCTCTCATTGTCCCACGGCTCACAACCTAGGTAGGGTCTCCATGTCACTGTATCCAGTGTATCAAAAGTATAATGCCAGAACTCTAAATGTCCCAGTTTTCCCTGAGACAAAACTGAGGAGTATAAATGTTTGTAGGGCTGTCCCGCACCCTAAAATCTGATCGCTACTAGCCTAGTAACTGCAATATGCTCCCATGCCCATATATGGAGCAATGTGACCCCTACTGATAATGATGCACCCCTATGGTACACCACCTGATGCAAATCATGATACAAATGTGCTAATAAACAAACGCCCCCAGCAAAATGGGTCCCATCCAACATCTGCTGTAGAGGGTCCCATCCAACTGAAAATCCATGTGATCTATGATCAGGGCAGATGAAACCCCCAATCGCTCCAGCAAGTACCACTAGTAGAGGCTCATACAAATCCACCATATCATCCCATCTAATCTCTCCCTCCTCAATGTCATCATCTCCAAAGACGGCTCTGCACTCCGTCACTTTGCTGTGTCGATCATAGTGTACTAACTCTCCTATGATAGGAAGCCAGAGGATGCAATATACATCCTCTAGTGTAACTGTCATCTCCCCTGTCAGAAGATGGAAGGTACTCGTCTCTGAGTTCCATCTCTCTGCTAATGCCGTCATCATACTCTGGTTTTCCCTAATCTTAGGTGTGTAAATAACATGATAAAGGCCAGATGCAACAATCAACAGTCAGTCAGTCTCTAACAGCGCTGGTCTCAGATTCTGTGTGACAGGATATCTCTCCCATGACATCAGAATATCCATAATATCCTCCTATCCAAGTCAACAAAAATCAAGCTATCAGATTTCGATAAACTGATCCATCAATCTATCTATACTATCATATCAATTTCAAACATGTTTTATCACGTATTTTAACAGATGATTTTATCAATCATCTAGTCTCAAGACTAGTTAACTAACAACCATGCTACAATGTTGCGTATCTTGACCTAATTGATCAAATTTAACCGTTGCCGAATCCAATCGGCTTATCGACATCTACTTTGACCTATTTGACTTTCTAATTTGACCAAATTCTATTCATCAAACAAATGCGCAACATAGAAAAATGCATGCGCCATAACTTTTCACCTTTGCGCAGGAAATCATGTATGTGTAATTTTATTGCACATTTGCACAATAATTCATAACCGATGCGCCAAAATAACTGATGCACACTTTTACTCCACATTTGCGCAGACAAAATTATCTTCTAGCATGAATGCGCCATTGTCCTAAATGAATGCGCAACAATCTTGAATTTTTGCGCAAACGTTGCTACTTGTTGCACATTCATGCGCTGCAACGACGCATTCATCTTCTGGGTAAAAACAATTTTTTTTTCTAATCTAATCTATGATTCAACTTATCCTAACATGCTACATATTACTCTAACATGCATCAAATCATGAAATCACAAAGTAGGATCGAGTCACCTATCAGTTCACCTAAATCAGGTGGTCGCTAGAAGCGTCTGACCCTCTCGAAGCGGTGATCTGACAGCGAAGATGACATCTTGGCGGCTCTGCTCTTCTCTCTCTCGCACTCTGATCTCCAAATGACAAGTGTGCACAATGAGCTTATTGTGGACCCCTTAGCCCTATTTATAGCCTGTGGACCCTATGTGCTTGGTGTGTGGACCCTACCTCTCATTTTTATTCCATTTCACCCCATTTTCCCCCATCTTTTCTCTTGTTTCTTTCGTGAGATTGATTATCCCAAGAAAAAATAAAAATAAAAAATAATAATAAACAATTCCAATCATCTTTTTTTTGTTAATCAATCTCTCGAGGGGGCATGCTTAGGTCATTTCAGACATTGTCTAGTGCAGGGGCAAAATACTTGAAATTTCTTTGAAACAATGTGGCACGCACATTATTTCAAAGAGGGGCAAAATGTATACATTTAAAAATGGCTTCATTAATTAATTAAATATTTATTATTTAATTACTATTGACTTGATAAATTAATTAAATATTTATTATTTAATTAATAATTATTTCCTCTGTTTATTAAATAAATTATTCAATTTATTTACTAAACTCACTATAGTTCATTCTTCTATCCTAAGTCTTCTAATTAGTCTTATTAAAGTGATTTAATTAAATATACAATCACCTAAATATGACTAAGTCCCCTAGTCCGCCTCATCTACCCACTCACTTCACACATCATCTTGGCTAAAATAAATAATAATTATTAATTATTTATTTGTAATTATCCTCACCCACACATGTCCTATTCTTAAGGGCTATGTGGCCTCATAGGACTTAGTCTCATGACCACATGTCCTCTCAACAACCAAGTCAAGAGACATTTCCTATTTCTAAGGGGCTTCTCAAGCCACCTCTAAGGGTCAAAGGTGACTCATGGGACACTTGTACAAAGAGTCCTCATGAGGAAAAGGTCTCTCCCTCTTTCTCTCTTTGGTCTTTGTGAGACACTTGACATGTGTCTTTTCCTTCCACCTTCTTCTCCTCCATGTCAATATGAGAGGAACATCATCCCTATTCTTCCTTTCACATTCCAACTACATCCGCCTTTCTCTCAACTCCTTCAACCAAGTCAATCCTAGCCTTAGGATCTTCCACCTTTCATTCTCAACTGTAGGATTGTGCCACCTAGGCCTAGATCCTTCAAAACTCTATAAAAGGAGCCTCATTTCCCCTTTGTGGGCTAATAGCTAATAGGTATTTTTCAAGCATTCAAGCAATCAAGCAATCAAGCATCCAAGCATTCTAAGAGAAAATCAATCCATATTATCATCATTTCATTTGCATTCCATCCATTAGATTGCATAAGCTATTGTGCACTCATTTCATAAAATCTCCACACTTTGGTAGCATCTTGGGAAAAGGCTTCATTTGGAAATCTGAGAGCTCAACCTCTTCAAGAAATCAAGGCTAGGAGGACAATGGAGACAAGCTACATGGTAGGTGAAGGTAATTGATTTAGTTTCATCATTTTATAGTTACTTTGTATTCTTCATTGTGTTGCATTAGATTGATTTATTGACTTTCAATAGTTAATTTATCATCTCTAGTTATTAGACATCTAATTTGCATACAACATGGACCAAACCCTTACTTTGCAAATGTGTGTGGTTGCTTTTCAATTTTCCATCCACACACAAATTCTTGTATGATGTATCAATTTATCCTTGGAATGTCTTCAATATTGCATTGAATGAAGGTAGGAACGTCTTCAATCAGAATAACCCTTGGCGTGATCGATGATAATGCTCAAGCTTTGTCAATTTCTGGAGCAATGGTGGGAGGCAACTTATACTTTGGATTCACAGGATCAATCTTCTCAACAATAATTGGTTTTTGTATCTTAGGTTCCATCTTGATCTCAGAAATGTTCTTTAAAAACTAGGGTTCCACTTGAATAGTAATTAGAATTTGTGAACACAACTCGGTGAATACTAGAAATACCTTGAATGTGCTTTGTAGATGATTGGAATGCTCAAATGATCACTTGGAATTTCTCGGTGATCTCTTCTCTGTCAAATACTTCAAAGTGTGCACGAAAGTGTAAGGTAACAATGAAATAACATACCCTTTATTTATAGTTTTTCTTGGGTTAGGGATTCCAACTACTATTAAATTTGCATTAAATACTTCTTACCTACTTCATTTCACATATAATCGAACTACACTTCCCTTCATCGAATGGAACAAAACAACTCACATACTTTATCGATCAACATATGAGATAATAACTTCACAACTTATATCCAAATGCATCTTAATATGCTGATATGAATCTTAGTACTAATTCTAAGAACCAATTTAAGATAGAATTTAGGTTATCAACTCCTACACATACCTTTGATTGATTAAGTGAATATAGGTGCACCCAATTCAATGGATGTGGTGCCATCAATAGTTCCAAGTTTCGTTCCATTATCTTGAGACTTCCTTCTCCAAGTCCTTTTCATCTGATCTCTTATCTCATCAATGTTAACTTGATTCTTTTCACTCGATTGTTCCTCAGTTAAGTCTTTACCTTGGTGCTTGTAGTCTTTGGTTAAGTGACCGACCTTGTAACAATGGAAACAAGCCATTCTAGAGTTTCTCCATGATTTCTTATTTTTCATACCATGCATCCTAAAGTAGTTTGCAGCAATGTGACCAAATATTTCACATGCAGTACAAGTGATTCTTGTATTATAATCCCATGGTATAGTTGGTCCTTATTAGTTGTTTGCAATATTTGGTCAGTCAGGGATCCATTTCTCATTTTTTCTTTGTGACCTACATTCTCCAGATTTATGACCATATCTCTTGCAGTTGTTACAGTATCCTTTAAATACTGACTTCCTTGGATTGTTAGCAATTCTTTCTCTACATTCAAATGCCTTATGACCATACTTATTGTAGTTGTAACAATGACCATTAAACTTATTCATTGAATTACCTCTTTTTCTCCTACAAACATTTGTTGTGTGTCCTAGTTTCCCACAATGATAGCATGTAGGCTTCTTTGTCTTTGGTGGGCTAGCAACTTTATCTCGGTTGATTGCTTGATTAGATGATTCACCCTTCTCGGTGGAGTTGTTTGCATTGTATCCAAGTCCAACAGTGTCTCTTGGTTGTTCATCCAAAATCTTCAATGCTTCTTCATTTATTTTCAAGACTTCACTAGCATCTTTCTCAGATTTTAGTTCATTCTTTAGATATTCATTCTCAGTTCTCAGGTCAACAATATCTCCAAATCTCCTTGCAACTTCCCGATTTACACAGACTAGTTGGTCTGTCATGTTGTAATGAACTTGATTCAATCTTAGTATTTCCCTATCTTTCTCATCCAGTCTTGTATTCATTTGCCTTCTCTCTTCTTCAACTATTCTTTTGTCATCTTCAACTTTTCATTTTTGTTCTAGGATTCCACACATCCTTATCGATTGTGCTTCTTGTTCTCTTTTCAATGCTTTCACTTGATTAGCTAGGTTTTTATACTTTTTAGATAGTTCTGATATTATAGCATCTGATTCATCAGACATGCTTCCCTTTGATTGTTCTTCAAGTTCCTCAACTTGATCTTGAGTGTCTTTCAATTGATGTGCAAGCTCCTTCCTCTTGTTGATTAAATGCAAAAAATTTCTCCTTAATTCATCAATTTGTTCATTGGAAATTCTCAATTCCATTTCTATATTGTCAATCACCCTTTCATACCTATAGCTCTCCATTCCTCTAGATCTTTCCTCTCAAGTGATTAAACTTCTTAATAAGAGACTGAGCTTTAATACCAATTGTTGGACTAAGTATGCCAAGGTGAGTACTGAGAGGGGAGGGGTGAATCAATACTGTAAAACACTTTTTAAACTAATTAAACTTTCCCTCTTAACCATTTACTAATTCCATAAATTTTGCATGCATCTCATAAAGCATATAAAAGATATAACAGATAACTCATAGCACAAACATTTTGGTATTGCATAAATCCTTGTTAGAGGATAAAAACTATAGTGGGGATGACACCACAAGACTTCACTACTACAGAATAAAGTTTTCTCAGTTAGAGATATAGTGTTTAGTTATTTTTGATAGCTTACCCTATTAAGAGTATTAACCCAGTTAAGAGTCTTAAGACTGCTAAGTCTACCTTGTGAAAGGATTTTACAATTCTAATCTAAGAAATCTACCTGGTTAAAGGATTTACAAAATGAGATATGTTAGGATTTGCTTGGTTAAGAGACTTTACAATTTTGATTACTCTTTAATCAATAACACTAACTTGTTTGTTAAACTTGCATCAAACGTATGCATATCAGACTATTTATGCTCATTAACTCATTACCTCATATTGTGTACCTTTCACAATAACAATTTAGTACTTGATAGATTCACTTTTGAATCACAATAACTTTTCAACTCTTTACCGATCTATACTCAGTGGCTTCTTTTCTCATCACCTTCTTTGTAATCTCTGCTCATATATGCAATCTCCCTTTACATTCATACCACACTTATCTTCATACTCTGATCCATTTATATACAATTATGTAAGTAGTTCTAGGTGTTCTAGAATCATCTCTTCAAGTGGTGCTAGCACTGGTTACTCCTCCAATTCATATTCCATACTTAATTCTCATTCATAGATCTCACCTTGTAATCATGTGTAATTATTATGTTTCAATCTCCAATGTTCTGTCATACAATCTCCTCTAGATTAGTAAACCATTTTATGCTCGGTGTCTAGGTTCAATGTACTTAAAGATTCTCCTTGTGTTGGCCTTCTATGCTCGGTAACATATTTTCCTCTTGCTCGGTAACTAACTCATCTTCTCAGTTCAGTGCTCCGATATGCCTTGCTCGATGCCTAAACTTGCTTTGCCTTTATCGAAATTCCATGTTCCTTCATTTCCTTCACCAAATAGATTTTTCTGCTTTAATGACTTGTCTTTCCTTCATTACCGAATGACTTTGACAAACAATATGACTTCTTCATAACTAATGACAACAAAATAACTCTTAGGAGTATCAATGCCAAGAAAAAGGCTCTAGCCTAAATGGCTAAAACAAATCATGAATCCATCTCCAATATTGTTGAGCTCTTCTATAAAACCAAAAAATATGAAGAAAAGACTCAGGTTGCCCACAAAAAGGACACCTAGGGCTAGGAACTCCCAGATGCATGAATCTAGAACCCAAAGGAAAGCCTTGGAAAAGAATACACCAAGCAAAGTGGGCAATTTTGGGCTTAGTAGTGTTAGACCAAATAATGAGAAATATGTGTCTCCAGGCTTTCTGGCAAGATTGCAAATGCCAACGCTGGTTAAGAATGTTGACCATTTCTAGATGGCGAGCCAACCAGAGATAACCCATCTTGGGTTTATAACTAGAAAGAGGAGTACAAATACACCACTTCCACTCCTTAGGTGGGGATTTCGTTCTTGGCACTGCCAAAGGGCAATCCTTAATCTTAAGCTCAAACAACTGGTATCGGTAACAAGTGTTAGGAAAATTCAAATAAAGGACTTTTTGGGTAAAATTGGTACTACCTACTTGAATATCAATGGTTTCCTGGAGGTCATGAGCCAAGTCAACCTCAATAAAAACTCATCGCTAGGGACAAAGATTGAAAAAGCGGTCCAGTTCAACACAAACCACCTTGCCAATGGACTAGGCAATGGTTCGATCAAATGACCAAAAAGGAAGAGGGAGACCAGGGAATTCAACCCAAACAAGAACCCTATGTTTCTTATCATCTGAAATAGTAAAGTCTTGAGACTAAGGTTGAAAAACCAAAAGGGAAGACCAAACGGTCTAAGGTCCATGCAAAAGGATAGCCTCAACATGAGTGGGATTCGAGAAACAAAACAAAAAAATCCATTGGTAAGGCTTTGGAAACCATCAAGGTGGACCCCATGAGGAGTCCAGGCCTTGGAAACCCATTCTTGCAACATGCTTTCAGGAGGAACCCTACCCAAAAAATAATCTATCAAAGTATTTTTCTCAAGCCATTCACAAGCATTATCAAAGTCTTGAATGTGAAGCACAACATTAGGGGAAGACACACCTTGTGAAAAACCTTCGACACAAACTTGCGAGGCATTTTTTTAGGGTCACCATGAGAATCCATCGCCAAAGCTTCAACAATAGCATCAAATGTTGAGCTAA
This sequence comes from Chamaecyparis obtusa, assembly GCA_027943335.1. Classification (NCBI taxonomy): domain Eukaryota; kingdom Viridiplantae; phylum Streptophyta; class Pinopsida; order Cupressales; family Cupressaceae; genus Chamaecyparis; species Chamaecyparis obtusa. The sequence continues at coordinate 542,592 of BSBK01003987.1, forward strand.
AGTTTGTTGAAGCCATTATAACCCTAGTGAAAACTCCGACAATAAATGTTGTATGAAACATAGATACACAAGATTCAGAAAAGAAGGATGAAACCCAAAACCCTAGCAAAGCTCAAAGCATCCGTATTTTTTTTAATTATCCTATCAACTTTTAAAAAGTACACATTAAAAATATCTTTATTATCACATCAACACTCTAAAACATAAACTTAGATACCTATTTAAAAACATAAGTAATCGTAAAATTTTTTCTCTGGTCACTTCACCTTTTTAAAGCATATAAAAGATACTAAATGTTCTCTGAACTCTCATTAATATATTAGAAAAATAAGATTGTCAAAAAAAATTGTAAAAAAATTATTGAAAAAAAAATATTAAAAAAAAAAATTATTTAAAAAAAATTATAAAAAAAATTATTTAAAAAAATTGTAAAAAAAATAAAATTATAAAAAAATAAGATTATAACCCACGCACAGATATGAAAAACTTATACATTTTGATGTAATTTCGAATCCATGAAAAGCTTATTCCTAGAATTATAAGGGCCCGTTTGGTTGGGGAATTGGAAAATGATGCAAATCATGGTTATCCATAGCCTGGTTATGCAAACCCTGGTTATGCTTTTTTGGGACTGTTTGGTTGCCCTGGAAGATGGATTTGTAAATCCACATTCTCTGTGTGGCTCACAATGAAATGAACACGATAATTATGTCATGCCTTTTCTTAATGCACGATGGCTTCTAGACGGTTGATTAAATTAACTTGTCCCAATTGGTTGGACTGAGTATCATCCGGAATCAAAACTGTGCCAGAATTGATGAGTAACTTCCTCAACTGCACATATTGTGATTAGCTGGCTGAGTTCGATAAGGTAGTTCAAGTCATTTGATTTATAGTCACACCAAGACCATTGACGGCAACGCAACACAACATTGTCCAACTAGTGTCACATGAAAACCGTCTTTCTCATACAATTATATTTTTCAATTGTGATTTCACTATCATGTCTACAAAATTAATGAGACTCTATTTTTCTGTGCGACCAGGAATCACCTTCTCTTCAACCGTTGAGTACCTCGAATAGCCTTTACCACTCTACCATGCATGTGTCGAGATTGTTCTGCCGTTTTTCTACCCACTCTTTGCTATATGCAAAAACAAGGACGACAGACTCATTTTTTAACTTTGGCGCAAACTTATCATTTTTCCGCTACCCGTGTTCTCACCACGTTTAACGGAAGCCACTGTCTGCAGCAAGGCAGGTGTCTACAAAAGATCTGGAGCCGTTTTTAAAAAAAATAAATTTCTACGATAAAATATACAAACCAATATAAAATCGCAAACCCTGGATGCGCCGGACCCGACGGCGAAGTTAAAATGGTTTTAATCTTCTCCAAAACCGTGGAGATGAAAGTCATTCCACCTCCTCAGCTGAAATTCTGGCATCCACGTTTTTGCTAAAATGGGGTTATGCAAATCCATATTCGCATTTTTAAAAACGGTCACCAAACAAGGAATTGCACCCCAAAACCGGATTATGGGTCGCATAACCCAGTTTTGGGGTGCAACCAAATGGGCCCTGAATTCCAAATATGTTTTGGAATTAACTAATGCAAACATTGGACCGAAAATAGGAATTAGTTTTCCAATTCGAAAATTAAAAAAACGCTACGAAGAAAAAATTATTTTATTCTCGCATTAAATAATTCCTATTCCAGATTAATTCGAAGCGCCTAATTTAAAACGGTAACTCATAAAACCCTATACAGCTCAGAAAACGGCTCTAAAACCCTATACACATGTAATATCACACGGGAGAACATTGTTACGAGTGTGATCTTCTCCCAAGTCCCAAACAGAGCAAATTACAAATTCCAGGCAGAAAAAGAATGGCTAATCTGTCAAGATCTGCGATGGGTTGTTTGAGAACTTTTGGCGGCAACCTCAAAACGCAAGCTCAAGTAAGAACAGCAGCAAAGTCATCAGCTCCCTTAAGAAGCAACTCCTCATTCTCATTTTCTATTCGTACCGACAACCCCCGTCGATTATTCTCTGTGACCAGGTTTAAAATAAATAACTTGACTGACCTTCCTCTCATTTCATTGCATTTTTTCTCCTTCTTCAGATTTCATAGCATAGTTGAAATGTATATTTTGTCTTCGTATATTTGACTTGACTCGCTCTTATGTATATTTTGTTTTCGTGTGGCTGTTCAAAGCATTTTTCTTTGTGCGAATCCATTGGAATTAATTCAATAATATTTAAATCATTTACATTGTGGGTTGTTAATATATAATTTTTCAGATTAAATTGGTTGTCAGGATCTATTGAAGTTTATGTATGTACAAGATGAAACGACTATTAACAGATTACTAATAAAATATATCTTCTTGTTTACGGTTAATCCTAAATTTTGGTTGAAGGTATGGTTGTGCTTAACAAGTTACACACTTCAATCATTTTATCGGGGGATCTTAACCTGGGTCATGCTTTTACAAATTTTCCCATTACCATTGTACAGCAATCCATTGGACCTGTCCGTCCATTCTTGAAGTTGATCGTATACGTTCGTCTTTTGTGGATTGCTTCAAGAGTAAACAAGCATTGTTGTTATCCGGATAAAAATTGGCATCTTAGGTTTAATTGGTCTGTAGGACCTACTCAAGTAGATCTAGTTGTTTACATTCTTGTTGCTATGTGTTTTAGTTCTCGATTCCATCACAGATTAAATAAATTTTGCTATCTATATAAAATGAGAGGAGATGGCTTTGAACATCTTTAAGTTAAGTTGGTCTGAAGGACATATTCAATTATATCTGTTTATTTACTTATTTGATGCTATGTGTGTTGGTTTTAAAGAAATTCTCCTGGGAACTTAAGATTTAATGTATACTAGTTTGTGATTGGAAATATCCTTGTAGTTGCATCTAATTTCATTTTATATAATGGCAGGTTACCTGTAGAATTGGGGTGCTGCATTGAGTCTTTAATTCCATTACATAGTGCAGTTGCAAGTGCTCGACTGACATCTCGGCTTTCTATCAATTCTCGATCGCTGTCTCAGGGTACCCTCTGTCGAACTTCTCCAGATCGGTAGTTTTTATTTTGTGAGTTTGCAATCCCAGTCTCCACTTATCATATTTTTAACCATCTGTCCGCAGCTTTTTTTTTATTAGGTAAATCATAACACTCATCCTGCTTTCAGATAAGAACACCATTCAGCTTAGAAGTCATGTTTGAAGGGGCTTTTATTCCATGAAAATTTGCATTAGACTTTGCAGTCTGATCCAGTTAGTCCGTTACAGGCTTCCATTAATATGGCTTCTCTGGAGCATTCCCGCAAAATTTGAACCTGGGTCAGCGTCATGGAAATTGCTTCTACCTTACCTCAAGGCCAACTTTTATTCCTTATCTAGACTGGACAAACTTATTTAAATTTGTATCCATTAATAACCATAGCCAATTTTTAATTTCATTAATTTAAATGCAAATAACCAGAGTATTCACAAAACATAATACACAATAATGCACAGAGTAACTCAACGGTGCCCATGGGAAAGAGTTCAAAGTCAATATTATGACAATAGCATCCCTGCTTAAGCTTGATTGGAGGCCTCTGAAGAACAAAATGAATTGGTCATCCTCCCTTGAAGATAGCTCTTGAAACTCAAGTCTATCCTCGAGATTAATGAATGTGGGAATGAATATTTTTTGCTTCTACTGTAAATAGAAAGACTGGACCTTGGTTCTTGTTCTTTGAGCAAAATGAGGAGTTTGACCACCTTGGTGCAATATAGTGCATTTTTCATAATCAGTCACAGGAGTGATGATGTGATTGCTATGTGTGCTGCTAAAGCAATATTTGCTAATCAAGCTTAAGGAGTGTTGATGCAACTGCAAGTCATGCTGCCGATACTATGATTGCTGAGTTAGCAGAAATGGGTCTGAAAGGACCTATGTTACCCTGAGTTTCTGGGACGGGGGATGGGGGGACAGGGAAACGGGTTTCCGGGATGGTTTTTTTTTTAGCTAGAACAGGGGACGGCAGGGGATGGCTATATATATATCATTACTAGACATTGTCATGAATTTTAGAATTACATAACATTGTCACATTCATCATAGCAACATAATTTAAAATTATCAATTCCATTCATCAAATCAGCATAGAACATAGCATCAAATCTAATCATCATTTAAGAATACTAAAGTCTAAGAATAAGAACATAGGAGAAGAATTGAATTTATTGTGCCAAATCATTACTAGACAGGTAGCAGCCATCTTGTCTGGGCAGTAATCAGCTACAACAGTGTATTTCTGGGCACTTATTGCTGCTATCAGAGCATTATCAAAGTTGGAAACTTTCTGAGTATTCAACCCAGTGGCATTCATTTCCAGGCCTGCGATATGAATATCAAATAAAAGTATAGTTTACAATTATTTTCAGGTCTGGTTTGTTGAACAGAAGTTTGAATTTTCAGTCATAGTTGGATGCTAAGTTTGTAACGATTTCCAAAAAAATAAACTTTTAACATATGTTATTTTAAACATAACATATTTTATTATTTTAACGACTTCCAATGCTTGCAGCCCACGAATTGGCAAAAAATCGCCAATAATTACTGTTTTTTTTAATTAAATCTTATTTTGAATCAGAAACTTCAAGCAGTCCCCGGGACAGACAGGAAACGGCTACGCAGTCCCTGGGACAGTCAACGGCAGAAGGAAACGCGTTGACCGTTTCCGAAGTTTCGGGGACGTGTTTCCGATTTTTCTGCCTAGGTGGGGACGGCTTGGAAACGTTTCCAGCCGTCCCCAAGTTCCCGAAACGGGGACAGTTTCAGAAACGTGGGGCTTGGAGCAGGAAACGCATCCCCGGGTAACATAGGAAAGGACAGCAAAGTGTGTCGTTAATGCAATAACCACTAATCTGGTTCAGGAAGTGGCGGTATGTCTCCAAAGCATGTTGTTGATGCAGGTGATTGAATCTGATCGGACACAACTGGTGATTAAGCAATTTCAAACCATGCTTCTGATGCTATATATTCAAATTGGGCACAAGGAGCAGAGATGTGATTATGATGTATGCTGCTGATGCAGGTGACTGAATTTGATTAGGCACGAGTGTTGGTGACATGAAGGTGGAAGATGTTACTGATACATTGACTGCTAAGCAGATACAAGAGGCAGTGATGCAATTGCAAAGCATGTTTCTAAGGCAGATCAATAAAGTTGAAACCGCTGTCATTAAGCACAAGTAGTGTTGACCCTGCGAAGCATGCTGCTGATGCTTTGGCTGCTGATCAGGCACGATGAGTGGTTACAGTACTGCAAAGCATGCTACTGATGTGGGTGATTGAAGCTGATTAGGAGCAAGGATCTTTGTGAAAGCTTCCTTCATTTTTATACATGTAAAAAGCATAGAAGAATGCTCCAAAAGGCACGCACTAAAGTGCATATCAATGTGTAGATCTTTGAACAAGCTTTGTAACACTCAAGGAATTGGTGCAATCAAGTCCTTATGCAAATATTATGACCTTCAGAAGGTGACATATTCATATGAAGCACAAACAATGGTGGGTTCGGGAACTTGAGGTGGTTGTCATTTGACCACCAAATTTAACACAAAATGCCTGTGATGGGCATTTAGTTGACAAATCGAAATTAGTGGAGTGTGGTCACTATTTGTGTTCTCTTAACTTTGCACCTCTCAAACTCATAAATAGCAATTTCAAATGACTCTCAAATTTTTATAGCAGCTTACTTGGAAAGCTCACTGCTTAAACTTAAGGCTTCAGATTCACATCATCAAATATGATGCCACAAACTGCAAAGAAAAAGAAGTTACTCCATCAGTTGTGCATTACATGAATTGTTTCTTTTTGTGTGTGCTTTGTTCTAGTGAGTTCATTTCATTTAATTGTTAGAAATAATGGTCAACGCTAAGAACTTTGAAGTCACAACTAGTCTTGCTACAGTATTAAAATGCATGGTCTTTAAATATCTTGATACACTCACAATTTTGGACCCCACTCAATTGTAGGTTATTGAGAAATTCAAATTGTGAAGAAAGGTTATCAATGCACTTGATTTGTCTGTACAGATACCGATATCACCCATGGGTGAGTTTTGATGTGGTGTATGGAGTTGAGGTTGTGAAAATTTAAGTATAAATCTATTTTGATGGTTCAATGACTTTGAGTCAAAAAACTACACAGTTGGCTCCTGATAGCAATACTACATTAAATCTATTTTCCCTTGGAGTTGACTTTTCTCTTAGAGGTTGACTACCACTTTCTGTGGGATTTAAGGAAAAATCGGAAAAAGTACAAATTAGAGAACCCCCTTGAAATTTTGCAAGGAACCTAAATCTTCAAATGGATCAGAAAATTTCTGAATGAGCTATCCATGGGAACACTTTCTTGAAAAACTTAAGTCTGACAGTCTCATGTTGGAGATGATACTTAGGTCAGCGAAATTTCAAGGATAGACCTGTGACAGTGAACTAAGTGAACCTTCTATCTGAAAAAAGAAAGCAATAAGATCATTTTGATGGTTCAATGAGTTTGAGTCAAAAAACTACACAGTTGGCTCCTGATAGTAATACTACATTAAATCTATTTTCCCTTGGAGTTGACTTTTCTCTTAGAGGTTGACTACCACTTTCTGTGGGATTTAAGGAAAAATCGGAAAAAGTACAAATTAGAGAACCCCCTTGAAATTTTGCAAGGAATCTAAATCTTCAAATGGATCAGAAAATTTCTGAATGAGCTATCCATCGGAGCACTTTCTTGAAAAACTTAAGTCTGACAGTCTCATGTTGGAGATGATACCTAGGTCAGCAAAATTTCAAGGATAGACCTGTGACAGTGAACAAAGTGAACCTTCTAGCTGAAAAAAGAAAGCTATAAGATCATGAAAATATGTATTTCCTTAAGTCAAAAAGAAAGAAACATTTTGATATATGTAGAATTGCACATAAATATTTTTTTGGGAATGAAATGATATAAGCTTGAAGCAACAACAGAAGGAAAGAAGAAAAGATGCATTTTGGGGAGAAACATTTGATAACTAGTGTAATATCCCATTTAAATTTTAGCTATCACCATGTAGCACTTTCAGTGAACTTCTTCCACGGCGATTTGCCTCTACATGCAACTATTATCAAGATGAGATTCTTATTAGAGTGATGGCAGATTGTAAACAGAACTGTATCCTAATTTTTGTTAAAACAGTAGCATCGATTTGATTGATATAATCGAATAAGCTACCCTTGATATTATTCTATATATATATACACACACACACATTAATTCAACAGCGGCCTGTTTTATCGAGCGGATGTATTAATCAAGGTAATCGATTGTTATAGTTACACAGCCGATAATAATATAGTGAATGTTACGTAACTATCGGTGGATAGTTAACGTAACATATTCACTTATGTTACGTTAACTATCAATCGATAGTTAGCGTAACCATTGCAGTAACAAATACATATACACGCCGCTTCATGTGAGACATGTCCATGAACAGACATGGCTCTACGTGGCCTCAGCCACGTAGAGTCATGTCTATTCGTATAGTTGCTATGAGACATATTTATTGTATTATGTGTTGAAGAGGAAAGCAATCAATCACCACGGCATTGTCTTCTCCTCTGCAACACACAGCAATATAAATCAGTAATTTTATAAACAGAATATAACACAATAACAAACAAATTTTCTCTATCAAAGATCTTGTATTCCTAACATGGTATCAGAGCCTCAATAGAAGAAAATTCGTTAAAAGTTTAAAATTATATTCTGATTATCTATAAAAGGAAAAGGAGAAATTAAAATGGCCAGCAGTATCAAAGTAGAAGACAAACTCGAAGGTGCGTCTAACTTCTTCTCATGGAAAATTCGAATTCTTACCCTACTTCAAGAACTTGAGTTGGATTCTTATGTTGAAGAAAGCACAAGCATACTTGAGTAAGAATCGGAAAAAGCAACTTGGAAAAGGCGTAACAATAAAGCAAAGAAAATTATAATCGATGCTGTTAAAGACCATATTCTCCCCTCCATAGCAAGACTTAAAACTGCCTATGAAGTTTTCAAGACTATCCAAGAGACATTTGAGATTAACAATACAAGCAGATTGCTTACTCTCAAACAGCAACTGCTAAATCTCAAAATGAACAAAGGGGAAACAATTACATCTTACCTTCTTCGGATTTCAGAACTAAGGGATCAACTATCCACCATTGAAAATAACGTTGATGACATGGAGCTAACACTAATAGCTCTTAGAGGATTACCCATCACATGGGAATCTTTCATTCAATGTAAAACTGGACATCCATCTCTACCCAAGTTTGATCAATTGAAGAATGATTGCACTCAAGAGGAATCTCGATTAATATCAAGAGGAATCGGGCCTACCAAAGGAAATGAGATTCAAGCTCTTCACACTCACTCAAACTTCAAAAGCAATAAAAGGAAGTTCAAACACAAGAAAGGAAACTCTAACACAAACTATGTGGGGAATCCAAATAAAACTCACAAACGAGACTTCTCAAAAATACAACGTTTCAAATGTGATAAGTTTGGTCATACACATAGATACTGTCCCGAGAAGCTGAAAATACAAGCAGCATTAGCATAAGTAAAAGGAGCAGAATTATCACCATTCTTTTTAGCGTTATCAAGTGAAGTTAACTCTAGCAAAAATACTTGGATAATTGATAGTGGAGCTTCTCGACATATAACAGGATTCAAAGATCAATTTGAAACCTTAGAAGAAGATTCCTCCGAAGAAGTTACAATTGGAGACAACTCCACCTATCCGGCAAAAGGAATCGGGACCTGCTCTATCAGGTTGAAATCAGGGACCACTCTACTATTGAAAGATGTTCTATTTGTACCAGGTATAAAAAGGAACTTAGTCTCCATCTCTAGCTTAGCCGATCAAGGCTATCGTGTCACATTCCAAGAAAATAAAGTTTTAATATGGACTAAGAACTCCAATATTAAAAATGCTATTTCCTTAGGATATAGAGATGGAAGCTTATACAAAGTAGGAAATAGTATCAAATCAGCTCTAAGTCATGAAGTATCCAATACTAATGAACTCTGGCACGGGTTTAGTGCTCTTCCCTCCCTTAAGAATATTACTATAGGGATCCCAAATTTAAATTCAAATCATTCAAGCACTTGTAAAAGATGTGCTCTAGGTAAAAATATAAAAAAATCCTTTCCCTCTAGTAAACATAAAACAAAAGGTACATTGGAACTCATTCACACTGACCTGTGCGGACCTATGTCGACTCTCTCACTAGGAGGTTATTCATATTATGTGATCTTCATTGATGATTATTCTAGAAAAACATGGATTTATTTTCTTAAACTAAAAGAATCAAATGAAGTGTTATCCAAATTCAAAGAATTCAAAACATTAGTTGAAAACCAAATTGGGAGAAAGATAAAGATCCTAAGGTCAGATAATGGAGGTGAATATATTTCTAATTTTTTTAAAGAGTTTTGTATATCTGTTGGGATTAAGAGGGAGTATACAGTACCTTATAATCCTCAACAGAATGGAGTAGTCAAAAGGAAAAATAGAACTATCATTGAAGCTGCTAAAGCCATGATGCACGACCAAAATCTGCACACTTCGTTTTGGGCTGAAGTATCGAACACTGTTGTATATATCTAGAACAGATGCCCACACTCTATTCTAGAAAACATCACTCCTAAGGAAGCCTTTACAGGAAAGAAACCTGATCTAAGTCTTCTCAGAATCTTTGGATGTCCTGTTTACATTCATATTCCCAAAGAGAAAAGAACCAAACTAGACCCTTCCGGAAAAAGAGGAATATTTGTTGGCTACAGTGAAACTACAAAAGGGTACAGGGTATATATACCAAGATAGAAATCCATTGAAATTAGTAGAGACATCAAGTTTGAAGAGGACACTGCTCTAAAGATTTCCATTTCCACTGAAGGAGGATCAAATGAGAATCAGAGGGAGAACATTACAGAATATGATGAAATTGAGAATCAGAAGGAGAATGTTCCTCTTAACAATGAGAATGAAAGAGAGAACATAACAGAAAACATTGAACCTGATTCATCTCATCTTGAAGATGTTGACATTTCTAACAAGAAGAAAAGACCCTTATGGGCTAGAAAAATGTTTGAGGAAAACAATGTTGAGCCTGATGAGATATCCAAAGCAAATAAAAGAACAAGGAATCAAAAATGTTATCTTGCACTAATGGCAGAACTGACTAAAATAGAATCGGCTAATGTAAAAGAAGCCCTAACATGTCAAGCATGGAAAGATGCGATGATTGAAGAATATCAATCTTTTATTAAAAATGATGTTTGGGAAATAGTCCCTAGACCAAAAGGGAAAACTGTCATTTCCTCTAGATGGTTATTCAAAATCAAATATGCTTTTGATGGCAGCATTGAAAAACACAAAGCTAGATTTGTTGCCAGGGGTTTCTCTCAAAAGGCTGGAATTGATTACGAAGAAACGTTTGCACTAGTTGCTCGCTACACATCTGTAAGAACCATCATAGCCATTGCAGCATCCAAAGGATGGAAGATTCACTAAATGGATGTAAAAACAACATTTCTAAATGGAATCATAGAAGAAGTATACATAGAACAACCAGAAGGATTCATCACCCATGACAATAATTATGTTTGCAAATTGAAGAAAGCACTCTACGGTCTCAAACAAGCTCTCAGGGCTTGGTATGAACATATAGATAAGTATCTATCCAAGTTAGGGTACTCCAAGAATGAAGCCGATCCAAATATATACTTCAAAATGTCCAAAGGAGAAATGGTAATTATAGTTCTATATGTTGATGATCTCCTAATTATTGGAGAAGATCATCTTATTGCAAAATGCAAACAAGAACTCACAAATGAATTTGATATGAAAGATCTAGGATTATTGCATTACTTCTTAGGATTAGAAGTAGTATAGAAAGAAGACTACATTTTTCTAAACAAAGGAAATACACTATGGATATATTAACCAGATTTGGCATGAAGGAATGTAAACCCTTAACCACTCCGATGGAAACAAATCTTCATAAGCTCAAAGAAGATGCTGCAGATTCAGAGCCTATAGACTCTTCCTATTACAGACAACTAATTGGATCTCTTATGTTCTTAGTAAACACTTGTCCGGATATCTACTATGCCACAAATGTATTAAGTCATTTCATGTGCGAACCTAAGAAGATTCATTTATCAGCTGCTAAACATATTTTGAGGTACTTATGCGGTACAACTGAATTGGGTCTGAAGTATGAAAAGTTTGAGATACAACTCCAAGGATTCACTGACTCTGATTGGGTAGGAGACTCTATTGATTGGAAAAGTACTATAGGATGCTGCTTCAGTCTCGGATCTGCAATGTTTTCATGGTTCAGTAGAAAATAGTCAACAATTGCTCAGAGTTCCACCGAAGCAGAGTACATGGCTGCATCTATGGGTGCTCGTGAAGCAGTATGGTTAAGGAAGCTTCTATTTGGATTGTTTGGTAAGCCACTACAACCTACAATAGTTTACTGTGACAATCAAAGTTGCATTAAACTTTCTATAAACCCAGTTTTTCATAATTGCTCCAAACACATAGAGATTCCTTATCACTATATAAGAGACATGGTAGACAGAGATATTATCAAGCTCATCTATGTAAGTACTGAAGAACAGAATGCTGATATTCTTACCAAGCCTCTTGCGAAGTTGAAAATCAAGTACTTCAGACATAAACTTGGTATGATTAAGTTGTGATTAAAAATTGTTGAGATTCTATCTCTTTATGTAATTTGTATATTCATGAATAAAATTGAAATTTAATATCACAATATTTTGTGTATTGAAAGATGACGATCTTTTTTGTGTGCAAAAATCACTATTGTAAGGTGACAATCTTCAATAGCTTGATTTTGGTTATCCTCTAACCTAGTTCCGAATTTAGTCGGGGGTTATGATAACAAAAGGTTCAAGTTTTGATCCGGATTGCGCCGAATATCTTGATACCTATATGCTATAGTTATCCTCTAATCTAGTTTCGAATTAGTCGGGGGTTATGATAACAAGAGGTTCAAGTTTTGATTCGGATTGTGCCGAATATCTTGATACCTACATTTATCACTAAATCCAGTTCCGAATAAGTCGGGGATTGTGATAAATTTTGACGAGTTGAACTTGTGTTCCGGATTATGCCGGAAATCCTGATTGATTATATGAGTAAAATACTGATCCAAGTTAAAATCGAGGATTCAATAAAACTCATAACTTTGCTTATCAATCCACTCTCGCTAAGAGGGATTGTTAAAACAGTAGCATTGATTTGATTGATATAATTGAATAAGCTACCCTTGTTATTATTCTATCATATATATATATATATATATATATATATACATTAATTCAACAACGGCCTATTTTATTGAGCCGATGTATTAATCAAGGTAATTGATTGTTATAGTTACACAGCCGATAATAATATAGTGAATGTTACGTAACTATCGGTGGATAGTTAACGTAACATATGCACTTATGTTATGTTAACTATCAATCGATAGTTAGCGTAACCATTGCAGTAACAAATACATATACACGCCGCTTCATGTGAGACATGTCCATGAACAGACATGGCTCTACGTGGCCTCAGCCACGTAGAGTCATGTCTATTCGTATAGTTGCTATGAGACATATTTATTGTATTATGTGTTGAAGAGGAAAGCAATCAATCACCACGGCATTGTCTTCTCCTCTGCAACACACAGCAATATAAATCAGTAATTTTATTAACAGAATATAACACAATAACAAACAGATTTTCTCTATCAAAGATCTTGTATTCCTAACAATTTTTTCATGAACATCCAATGGTTTGTGGTCCCATAACTTCCACTTAGGGTCCTTTTCTACCGATTTATTCATTTGGAAGACTATGATTGCAATCGGTGCCACTGCTTATGAACCCACATAAACAATAGTGTCCTAAATCTGGCAACTGCTCTATGTCTACAAAAGAACAACAAAAGACAAACGCTGATAGCATAAAGGAATCTTCATTAAAGGTCAGAAATATTGCATTCAAGAAGCCTCCTATTGCAAGACAAGCACTCATGACCAGGTTTAACAATTCTTTATTTTACGGTTACATTTCTCTTGCAATAATTTTGGACACAAGGCAATCAATTGAATGTTTGCAAGAAATAATTTTAGACTTAGGAGTAGGAATTTGTTTGCTTCTCCAAGAAGCTACAATGTTGTATGCTATAAATGTAATAATCTTGGTCACACTGCAAGAACTTGTAGAAGTGGTATGACAAATTTCTCTCAGCAGAACAAGAAGTTATAGAAAGAGGACACAACAAAGGAGGTTGCTAAGATTTGGAGAAAGAAAGAGAATTCTCAAAAGAATTGTTGATTTTGCAAACAACCTTTCTTGCACAAAATGAAAAGGACATTTGATATGTTGACAATGGTTGCTCTTGGCATATGACTGGACATAAGAGAAAGTTTATAGCTTTTAAATGCACGAATGAAGGTAAAGTAAGATTTGCTAGTAATATATCTGCAAAAATCAGAGGTAAATGTACACTTGTTTTGAATGATGGTAAGACAAGTTGAAAATGTCTTATATGTAGAAAGTTAGAAACACAATATTTTAAGTGTGAGTCAATTGTGTGATCAAGGACACAGTTTGGTTTTTAATTCAGATTGTTGCGAGATTAGAAAAGATGGTAAACTTATTGTTGATGCAGGGCTATTAATAACCTATACAATCTTGATGATATCAAAAAGGAGAAGTTGGGAGTGACTCCACTCCACCATTGACTTGTTGGTTGGACTTAGGGGGAGCTTTCATTTTCATATTCTTTCAGCCCTATTTCAAGTTATTCAAGTTGGTTTTAGTTATGCAGGTTGGTTTCAATTATGCAGGATGGTTTCGGTTATGGAGGATGGGTTCACTGTTCAGGCATGCAAGTTGGTTTTGTCATTGATGTCAAAGGGGGAGAAATAAGTCAAGGGAAGCAACTTTATTTCAGAGAAGTCAGTTTGTTTGAGCATTGCTTCAGAGCTTCTTTGTTTCAGGTTGCTTTCAGATGGGTTGCCATCAATAACAAAGGGGGAGATTGTTGAGTACGTTGTCATTCATGTCAAAGGTTGATGGTCAAGGTCATATAAATCTCAGAGGATCACTCAGTGTAATAAAAATTTGGTTGAGCTACTTTCTTGCTTGGTTAAGCTGCTTGACGTGCTTGAGCTGCTTGTGTGTCCAATTTAGCAAATAATCAGCTGCTTGCTTGTCTCCATTAGCTGCCATGTCAAATTACTGTGCCTTGTCAGCTAAATTATTCAAAGGGTTGATTTTATGGTTTTAATTGTGGTGGCTAAGTTTAAAATATGCATCTAATATATATGCGATGGTCTAAGTGTTCAAACTTCTTTATAATATATGGATGGAGGCGATGATTATTGTTTTCAACTAGGTTGTGGTAATTAATTAATGGTGAAGACATGGATTATTGGAGTTTCTATGTTTAGGCTGCAAATTAAAAAGAACGCTTTAAAAGACACCTACATCCAAGCCATCACAATTTAAAAGACAATCGTGCTTGTTAATTGAGGTATTGTGCAAGTTTTAAAATTGAATTTCCTAAAAGTTTATGCAGCCATTTTTGGAAGAAGGTGTGTGCCTTTTTTAGGAAGGAATTTAAGACTTCAAATGGTTGTCTTTGTTAAGGATGAGTCAAGCTGGAAATACATAAATGGTTGTTAGCCTTGATTGAAGAAATCACGAAAGGAGCTTTTACTTGTGGTGCATTGACCAATCTTTGTGTCGTGTGGTTTGAGAAAGTTCTTCAAACGCTTTTTTTAGAGGTGTCGTTGCTTGAATACGAGAATGTAATGCTTGAATTTGACAAAATATTGAAAGGAAACCAATAAGAAACGTGTCAAGGCAAATGGGTTATAAAAACCTGTTGCCATGACTCGGCGAGTCATGGCTCATAACTAAAATGACTTGCCAAGCCAGCGAGTCATGGCATGACTCGCCGAGTCCGTTCTTCATGACTCGTGCTCACGTTTGGCAATTTCGGTGAGCAAAAAACAAAAGTTATTTCCCATTTTTTTTTCACTTATGTCTCCTATTTTTCCCTAAAAGTCATTCTATTTACTAGTTGTGAGAAGAAGAGAGGAAAAGTGAGAGAGAGGAAGGAAAATAAGAGGCCATAGGTTTGCAACCAACAGGGAATAAGAGCATCAAAGAGTCCACAAATCACATTGGGGAGGCCATAAGTTTGCATTGAGTGCATCAAGGAGTCCATTGTACATTTGTACTTATGTGATGGATGTATGTTTATGTATGTGATCAAATTGGTTTCTATTTGATAATGTTATAGTGTCTTTAAGCTTTATTCAATAATGGGTGCATGAAACAAGTTTTAAATCATTAAAAATCTCTAAATTTCAAGGGTTTGTTCATTTTGCTGAGTCGTAGCTGAGTCACGAGTTGAGTTAGCCTTGCCGAGGCCGAGTCGAGTTCGAGTTTGGGAACTCTGGTGTTAAACATGGGCGTGCATTGATTGATGACTGTTATGCTTGGGTAGTGTTTTCCGATAGTAGTGTTTTAACAGCAAGAAAGGGTATTGATGAACAAGTGCCAGCAAGATAGGGTATCTATTATTAGGAGCCGTTTTGGTATATACTAGTGGCGTGTATGAAAATTTAAAGTTGCCTTTTGAAAGGTTTGAACAAATAAAATAAAATTATATATGAATGACTAGTATGAATATTGTGGTGTGTGACAATCATTGATGAAGACTGGGCATTTTCATTTCTTAATATGTCTTGAGAGATTACCAATCACGACATAGCAAGATCTGTCTATGTGAATGAATTGGCATTCAATCTTGTTCACTCATCATATTGACAAAATTATGGTGAAATCAATTAATGAGGTTCCAAAACAGTACATGGGCCTGAGTTTTGAGAAGGTGCATAGCCCCTTATTGGATAAAGAGGTGAAATTTGTAGAGGACTTCTTGAAGCCAATAAAGGATTCATGGGTCAAAATATGGGTGTCCATTGTTTCTAATGGATGGAAAGATACAAAAAATCAGTGATCAATGCTGTAGTAGTGTCACCTAAAGGGGCAATATTTTTGAGAGTGATGAATTATAAAAGAGAGCTGAAGGATGGGTGCATATATTGCTAACATTCTTTGTCAAGCCATTGAGAAAGTGGGCCCTCAAAATGTTGTGCAAGTTATAACAGACAATGCCAAGGTAGGTCTGTGGGTTGAGGAGCATTATGGTGGAAATGTTGTTGTTGATGTCAAAGTGTGTTTTGTTCAAGAAGGGAGCTTGAAAGATCTCTAACCGTCTAAACATTGAAGTCTAATTTTTCTTTGAGTTTTCTGGTTTTTTTTGGTGTTTTTGCAATATCTTTTTTTTGTGTTTTCAAGGGTTTTTCTGATTTTTTTGTTGTCTATTATGATACAAGAATACAATGCTTGAATTTGACAAAATATTGAAAGGAAACTAATAGCAGATAACTCACACAAACGAGAATAAATTCTGACTTCATTTTTTTTACTCAAATATCTGCTTACATACCCGTACCAGGCAGTACGGATCTGGAATGTATGAACAGCAACAAAAATTGAAATGATTTGTCTTGCAATTCTGATTTTTCCTCTGCTGTCCCCAATCTTCTGATGCCAGTCCAAGAAGATTCTGATTTCTATGCTGACTGCTTCTGCCAAGCACTAATGCCCAGCTAGAGAGGTCATGGGTTTTTGTTTGTAGCTGTACAGCCAGGTTATGGATGCTTGGGATGTTATTAGTATGTTGACCAGTCTCTGATCTGCAGTCCGATAACTGAAATCTGCCCTTATCAAGTCTGATGCAAGAGATTCTTCACTAAAATCAATGCCACTCTGATTCTAAATCTGATCTATGATAAAACTTGTCACCAAGAGAGCTGGGTTTTCGTCTAACTCCCAATTCTCCCTAGAGTTTTTGTTTCCTAAAAGCTCCAATCTGCTGTTCAAACCCCTTGTCAGAGCTCAAACCCCAAAATGCTCATGTAAAAATGAAACTTGAATGAATGAAATGGCTGCCACAATGTTCTTTTATTTCTTCCCCGCCCCAGCCGTCCAAAATAGGGTTTCCCTCCTTTATTTTACATAAACTTTATTGAAATAAATAGTCTCCTAAAGAGTTCTACCCAAAGAGTGTATTATTCTCAGGAAATAAGAAACCACCTTTTAAAAACAACTTTCACCTAGGAACTTGTGCTAGGGGGAAAATTTATTAATACTTTATTATTTTCCTAAGCCACCCCCTTTAACTTATTAATAATAAAATATTAAAGTAAATACTTTAATAATTCCAAATTTATTCATAGACTCATCATCTGAACTCCAAATTGAAAGCTGACTATTGCCACCAGTCCAATGATGATGTCTGTATGCAGCAAACAACCTAACAGTCCCCCTTCTAAAAAACAGGGATCCTCCCTAAAAAATAGGAACTGCAACCAAAGTCTCCAGAATGATTTCAAAGGTCCTTTGATGCATTTCGGTCAACTCCCAGTCAATCCCTAAAAAGTAGGAACCCCTCCTAGAAAATAGGAGGCTGTCTCAAATTGTCCAAAATGGTACGCAAAGCTCCCTGCCAAGCTCCACAACTCCTAACTGAGCTCCTTATCCCCTCTATTGGCCTACGAGAGCCCTGATGATAGGCCAACCTCTGTTGTTTGCTGAACGGTCTAAGGAAGGGACATTACAGGGATTGTTGGAGATATGGTCATTGATATCAAAGTTTGGGAGATTGTTAAATTGATTTCAATTTTTTGGCAAACTCATGGAAATTTATTATTTTGAAAGAGGT
This sequence comes from Chamaecyparis obtusa, assembly GCA_027943335.1. NCBI lineage: Eukaryota > Viridiplantae > Streptophyta > Pinopsida > Cupressales > Cupressaceae > Chamaecyparis > Chamaecyparis obtusa. The sequence continues at coordinate 560,516 of BSBK01003987.1, forward strand.
GTAATTGGAAACCAACTCATGGAGTTATAATATTAAGGTTTAATTTTGTATGGCCAGCCCATGTGTTCAATGCATTCAATTTTGGTGCATGAAGTGGTGTAAAAAGGTGAAGCAAGTTTGTGTGTTATTGTGGTGTGTGTAATGCTTTATCATTTGAATACAAGTCATAACAGATTTAATATAGAGCAAATTTTGTTCATCATCCATTGAAGAAGCAACAGCCAGAAGGCCACACTTTGTAGAAGAGGTTGGTGCCTCCTCGAAGAAGAGATTGGTGTCTCTTGCCAAGCTGGTGCTTAGTTTTAGTGGGTTGGTGCATGCAAATATTGTAAGATAATTTTATTTTTGTTGTGGCTGGATTTGGATAGTAGATCCAAGCAGTGCTTCATTATGATTTTTCCCCAAAAATTTTTTCACATCAATCTTGTGCTCTTAATTGTAATTGCTAATATTGTGGTTGTTGGTATCTAAGTGTTAGTTTATCTTATACTGATTCACCCTTGACCCCCCTTCTCAGTATAAGTGTGTGTGCTCATCATGTTATTTACTCATCTTGGACACCTTGTGCTACAAAATATTGGCACCAAAATTGATTGGATCAACTAAGTGAACATTGGGGCCAAAGAGATCCAAATGTTCGTCACCGACAACCATATGTCACAAGCCATATTTAGACAATTCTCAAAATTGGAGCTGTTGGAGGTAAGTTAAATACTAAATTTGTTTCATTTTAGTAAAAAAATTAATTTTATTATAATTTTTACTTGCAAATAGGTTGCTACCCATTTTGCCTCCAACCCAATTATGTTGAAACAACTTGTGAAGGTTTGTGAGGCACTTTCTAAGGTGATCATGAGCCCAAATTGGTCCATATGGAGGCAATCCACCACTATAAGGGCAACAAAGGTTAAGCAAATGATCCTAGATGACATTTGGTGAGATTGTGTCAAGTATCTCCTTAGTTTCACTGAGCCTATTGAGTATGATCTGTTATATTGACATGGATAGGCCTTGTTCGGGTGAGGCCTATGATGGCATTCACTCAATGATTGATGAGATGAAAGTCATCACAAATGCAAGAAAGCAAGATCTTGAAGAAAATTTCTTTCAAAAAACTACATAAAAGCATTGTAGAGAGTTGGAACAAAATGACCACTTCGTTGCATCTTCTTGCCTTTGCATTGAGTTCCAAATATTATAGTTCTCAGCTCTTTCCTATGGCATCAAGAGTTGCCCCATATAGAGATCCTGAAGTCACTCAAGGTACATGACAACACTTCATAGGCTCTTCACTAATAATGACATGTGGGGTGCAGCAAGGGCTGAGTTCATGGGTTTTGCTTGCCCCAACAATTGTGGTGCTCTTTAGGACAAGTATATGGTTAATGCTCATAGTTGCTGGTACTGCCATGGTGAAACATACACACACCTACAACCTCTTGCGATCCAATTTTTATTGCAAGTAAGTTTTATAAATTAAAATTCTCTTATCTTTTATTTATAGTTTTATTTTTTAATTCTGTAACTCTCACTCTAATTTCTCTTAATAGGTTGCTAATGCATCTGCATTTGAGAGGAATTGGAACACATACTTCATCCACTCAATAGGCACGGTAGACTACATAAAAAAAGTCAGAGGATTTGGTGTTTGTGCATTCAAACTTGTGGCTCCTTACACACAAACAAAGTGGCTACAAAGAAGGGGACACAAAGAAGTGGGCTGTTGAGCCAAAGTGTGTTGACTTGGATGCTTCCACTGTCCGCTTTGCTGTATTTTATGTTGACAATGACTATGAGCCAACTAGTGAGCATTAGAGTGCTAGTGCCAGTGCCAGTGCCAGTGCCAGAGGTGTTATTTGTGGTTCTTCTAATTTTCCCCTACATCCATCATCTAATATGGATGGTTATGATGATATTTTTGATGACCTATATGATATTTGATCAATGATGGCTAATTATTGACACTTAGACATTATTTGTTAACTTTAATATGTGTCATGAGATTGACTAATATTTGACTATTAATATAATGGTGTGAATTGAACTTATTTTCTGCTGGAAATATGTATATTTCTGATTTTTATACGTTTTGAATGGATGAACCTAACCCCAATATTTCTGTCCAAATCCACAAACTGAATCCTAACCGGTAACTTACGGTAGAATAGATGTTCATCAAATGCCATATCAATTCACTAGTCATTTGTAACTATTTTGCTAAGTTACCACATTCGCCTGCTGAAGGTCAAATTCGAAAGTCTGTTCGCACCAAAGTCGGATATGGTGCAAATTCAGTCAAAAGTCGGCATCAGACTGGGTAATTCGGTCAAAATTTGCTTAGGAGGACCCAGTGCGAATTTCTAGAGACTTTGGGAGATTTTCTGAATGCCCACGCAAGCCTGTAACGAATTTGGGGCGAAAGATTGTAAATGAATGCACAGACCAAGTTACACAGCGGCTGGTTAATCTGTTTCTCCATTTTGGACGTCATTTCCTCCTCCAGTGGCCTAAAGCTTTCAGCATTTTTTTAACTCCCTTCACCCGATTTAATCTGAACATTTTCTATATTGTTTTCCTTCATGTGTATGCTCTGTTAATATCAAGCTTTGCATCATTTGGGGCATCAGTTTTGTGTGCATACAATGCTGTGTACACTCGTGAAAGATTCTTGTGTGTTTCTTGGTGAGAACGTCCTTTTTCTTTCCAAATGCACCATAAACTTTGTGCCAAGGTCTGCACATGTTGTATCTGCTGTATATGCTTAGTTGGCAGCACGTCTTGTATTAGTTTGCTGCGTATAAAGGAGTAGACAGATGATGAAAACACATCTAATGAAAACGCTGATTGTGAACCTTCATGCTTTGATCAGATCCTTGTATGGAGTGTTATCTTGTTTTTTTCTTTGGCTCTGTATGCCAGTAATTGGGATATACTGTTCTTTCTTCAATTAGACCTTTCATATGCCCCAATGCTTGTGTTGTGTGGTTACTGTTTCAGGGATTACGTATTGTGTTTGCTGTGTATTTTTTCCTTGCCTTTACCTTGGTGCAATTTCCAGCCGCTGTGTAACTTGGTCTGTGCATTTATCATTTGCAATCTTCCACATGAACTTTCACAATCTTGACTTTTAAAACGTTAATATATGTGGTGGTGTGGTTTGCTATGTTGCTTTAATATTAGCATAATGGTGTATAAACTTATTTGCTGCTATAGTTAAAAAAAATAAAAAAATTCTTGCATGGACGAACCCAAAACAAATCCGAACCCAACCCCCAACAAATTTGGACGAATTTCAAACCGGAATCTCAAACCCGCATCTGTACCAGAATCCGAACCGGCAACTTAGCTATTTTGACTTTGTACTTTGTAGGCTATGGGCTTCTTGCACTCCAGTCATTATGTATGCCACCAGTTCACCTTATAATTTTAAAATTTTGGGTGCCACAAGCAACTTTATGTTAGTATTGAAGGTCTTCTAGAAGACCTTGCTGAAAGTGTGCAATAAGAAAAACAAAATTTTCCTTCCTGCCAGAGGATAAATCCTCTTCTTAATCAGATTGAGATGCCAGCATCCCTGTAAAAGTTGGCTGCATTAGCATCTTGAATCATGCATCTTTCATGCACTGCAATTAGATGTCTTAATGAGTTGTCTGATATCATCAAATCTTTCATTAAAATGTGTACAATGAAACCCTATTTGGAGGGATGATTAAACTCACTATCTAATTTTAAAGTTTATGTAATCCTAAAGGCTCTGGATGAATAGAAATGAATTTGCATAGAGTGTCATTGTTTTGGAGTACATAGGCTATATACTTTCTTTATTTCTCCATGGCGCACTGTATAAAGTTGAGAAATGCATGAGCAGATGGTGATGATGGACCATAAGAAGATATGCTCGAAAGACTTGTGGACATCATGATGTTGGCACTAGTTGCAGATCTACTTCGTTGGGCTGGGAGAAAAGTAGCATTTAATAAACTGTTTGACAAAATTTGTTTTGCTCAAATTGATGAAATTTTTCAGTGGTTGTAATATAACATTCTCAGATCTACTTTGTTGGGCTGGGAGAACAGTAGCATTTAATAGACCGTTTGACAAAATTTGTTTTGCTCAAATTGATGAAATTTTTAGTGGTTGTAATATAACATTCTACATTTAAGTACTTCTAGTTTCTAGGTACATGATATCACGTTTGACTCTTAATAATTTAGTCTAAGTGTTTTTCATCCATTTTTGTCTTCATTATTTTGAAGCCTTTTTGTCTCGGTATATTTTTCTATCCATAACAGTTGGAAAAATCAAGTAACCTACAAATCTATGGATGATGTCTTAGTCTTGTAGTTTGATGATAAAAAAATTCATATAAATCAGAGCAGATGTTTTCTTATTCAACATAAAATTGTCATGTAAAGTGAATGTTAATCTGAAGCTTTTTAATGACTTTACTGTAATATTTCTTTTTAATTTTCAATGCGACTCGCGTGCTGATTAATCTGTTTTGACGTTTTGTTCCTAGAACTCGGTCTTTCTGTACCAAGATGATTTTTCAAGGCAGGTAAGCGTTTGTTACTTGGGGTGTCATGCGATGTAAGAAGGATGACATGCTTAACTGTAGAAGACTTTGAAGTTTTTGGGAATTTCAGAGTATTAAGTTTGGGAAATCGATTTCTATTGGTTTTATATTATGCAAAGATGTAAACTATTGTTGAAACTTGAAATAGTTTTTCTCATTCCAAATTTGATAATTTCTAGTTAGAATTTAGCAGTTTTTTTACTATGTACGTCTCAATTTCCATGAACTTTTAAACATTGAAGTGGTTGAAGTGGATTGGATATGGGTATTGGCGTATTGCACAACTGAAGTTTCATTATAAAAGACTTCATTTCCTATTGTTGTGGATGTATTCTTCAGGAAAAATTTAAGGTGGCTTGTTGCAATAAACCATAAGCTTAATTTTTTGCCATGCCCCTTTTATGGAATTCAATAATTGTATTACTAATGAAGCATGGATGTACAGTACATAATTTCACATGTGTAATGAAAGGCAAATTATTTTTCAAAAATATTCTGGCACGTGATCACAGGTCAAACGTGACAGGCCATATTGTTCAGGCTTTACTACTATGATAGTCGTTGAAAGTGATTGCTTTCAGTCATACTATGATAGGCTTACTACTATGATAGTTGTTGAAAGTGTTTGCTGGAAGATGGCTGGAATTTGAAAACAGGAAGATGTACTTTTGTACGGCCAAATTCTCATTTTGGACCAAAATGAGAATTTGGCCGTACAAAAGTACATCTTCCTGTTTTCAAATTCCAGCCATCTTCCAGCAAACAAACGGGGCCTAAATTGTGCTAGGTTTGAAAAGAAGTTAATCTCCCCTTATCTTCATATGACATATTTAGAAATTTCATATTGCCTTGAGCTCAGATCATTGATTTGCCAGTCGCTCAATTCTGCAGTACTACTTCCTACCCGTAGATGAGTGGACTTAGAGAAGATTTGGCTGCGGCAAACAATTTTTTTTGGGTGAGGCAATATATCTTTTAATGTCGAGAACCAGACGTTTGGAGCCATTTTCTTCAATGGCCGTGTAATCATTCTAGTTGTAAAACTGTGATTAGAAGATGACAGAAAACAATTGCGCTACAATTTTATATTGTAGAAATAAGAGCATTCAATGAATTCACAATTGCAGCACTTTTACTGATGTAATGATGTAAACTTCAATAGCCTCTTTGTTCTTCCGATTTTCGGTCTAGCTTACAAAAAGCAATCGTTAATGTGCACGTCTCTACAGAAAGTGACATAAATCATATCATTCCCACAGTTTCCCTTTTTTTGTTACCATGACATGAATAAGCTGTAGTAAGTTAACTCTTACAGCTGGATTATTTTAATTTAATGGCTTCTTACAGTAGTCAAAGATCCAGACTGGACCAATAATAATCTGGGACTCATAAAATAGGCTCAGAAGTTTGCATGAATACAAAATTTCAGAGTAAAATTCTTACACTTTCAGAATTCTAAGGCAAATACGTGTAACTCAGTAAGCTGAGAGTAATAACTAGTGGCAGCCAGCAGTGGAGTGCGATGGCGTGAGTGTGTTAACAAGAACTTTTACCTTTTATCTTAAGGTTGACAATCATTTACACATCAAAGTATTATTGGAAGAAGTTTCTGTAAAAAAATAATTATATCAAAAAAGGTATTGAAATAATTAATTGTATTTTCTTCAGAGTAAAATTAAAATTTACATTTAAAAATAAAATAGTTCTTCTTAAACAATATAATCAAATAAAATAAGTATAAATTAATAAAATAAAATAAATGAATTCTAAAATTAAAAAAAATGTTAAATAAGTGTAAAGAAAAACAAATAAAAAATTGTATATATATGTATAGTCACTCAGTTGGGTATGAATTTAAAATTAGGCATTAGCCAAGCTTATGTGAGAGGTAAATGGAGATTCCTTCTTGACATCATGGGGAAGAATTAAGGCATGACAACCTTTACTTCCTTAATTTTTGTCATTTTTGTTGTTGCAAAGTAAGGTTGTCATAAGGAAGATGGTGCTTGGGATGTGGCAAGATATAAAAGTCTTGGGCTTTCACACATCAAATGTTTGCAAATGACACATTATTATATGGCTCTCTCATGATCCAATAAGCACAAAGTATCCACAACACAATACTTGAGTATTCAACTGTTTTAGGACAAGTAATCAACAAAGCCAAATCCAATATTTTCTCCTTTAGCACATCAAAAGCTGCACAAAAAAGAATTATTGCCTCTTTGGTTCACTATTGAACAACCTTCCTCCAAGTATTTAGGGATTCCCTTATTGTGTGGAGTAGTCAGAGGGGATCTAAGGAACACAGTGTGGAAAAATGCATCAAGAAATTGGATAACTAGAAAGGACAGTGGCTTACATTGACTAGAAGAATAAAAATGATTAAGTTGATTATGCTATTTGAGTCTACACTCTTATTTGGAGTTACCAACAAGAGAGCATACCAAAAACTAATCTCTCAACAAAGAAATTTTTTATGGGAAGGCTTTAATGGTGAACAATGTTGATTGCATGGGAAAAAGTTACCAACGATAAATCAAGTGAAGGGGCCAACATACATGATTTGCATCTCCAAAATTTGGCATTGGGAGTGAGACTCGCATGGAAAATATGCAAAAATGCCAACACCATGTAGGGTAAATTTCCAAGAGCAAAATACTTGGACAAAAAAACTCCAAGTTATATCCTTATCATAGCTAATTTGCCTTGAGGTTCAAAAATATGGAACTCCATAATAAAGTGTAGAAGCATCATCACTAACCATCACATGGAGAATCATAAATGAAGAGAGTGTTTCCTTCTGGCATGACTCATGGGATGTATATTGCTTGTTGGATAACATACTTGAATTGGCAGGTGCCATTCAATTATCCATTCAAGCTTATGGAGAGAAACTTAATAACTACTTTACAATCAACCGCACAAATGGAATTCCTCTCCCCAAGTGAAAAGACTTTGATATGCTTGACGTATTATACGGAAACACTCTCAAAACAAAATTAAATAAGAGAAGGATTAAGTTGACAATCACAAGCAATAAAATTGTCTAGTGTGCCACTAAGTCAACTTCATACATAGCCAATCTTGGATATATTGTTGCCAAATTGGATTAAGCCAAAGACACTTGGCCTAAAGATCTTTGTTGGGGGCAAATTGTATTACCAAAAGTGAGAGCCTTCGCCTAGACGACACTTTACAATAAAATCATCGCTAGGGATAGATAAAAAAAAAAAGGAATTGTTAGTCCCCGTAGATGTGTACCATGTAAGGAACAAGATGAAATAGTAAATCATTTACTAGTTCAATGCAAAATGGCACAACATTGTTGGACTCATTTATGTAATAAGTTAGGTTGGCATGGACCACTACAAGACAGTCAAGTAAATATCTTAACGACATGGCCACACATGTTTAAAGGTGCATTATGGGAAGGTTAATGGAGAGAAGTACTCACACAAATCGTATGGCAATTGTGGAAGGAACCCAATGGGAGAATATTTCAGGGAAATGAGTCAACAACATATACAATTATTAACAAAATTGAAATGGGCAATATCAAACCACTTAAATACAAAAGTCACACAAAGACAATGCATATTTTTCTCTTCATGGGACAATGAGATATTTAAGAGTTGGTCGTATCTTGTCAACCAAAGGTTGACTTTGTCAAACCAACTTCAACAAGGTTTGATGCTCGACATAAATTACCTTTAAAACCAAAATACTCAAACTCAATTTTGATGGAGCTATATGAGGTAACTTGTGCTTATCAAGGGTTGGTTTCCTTGTTTGTAATGATAGAGACATGGTGGTTTGGGTTGGCACAATCTAACTCTCAAAGGGAACAAACAATGAGGTTGAGTTTTATGCCCTCCATGTTGGCATCAAACTATGTTGGGAGGAGAATTTAAGGCGAATTAATGTAGGAGATTATTTGATAGTTATTAATGTTATTGCAAAGTAGTTTGCACCAAGCTAGAAAATCATGGCTTAGATTGAAAAGATTACTTTGTACCTAGATTAGATGAACAAGCTCACCTTCTCACATGTTTACTGTGAAGCCAATTGTTAGCATTGATTACAATTTGCAACATGCATCAATTTGCTCCATTTATTTTGCATCTACTACAATTGTTCTCCGTTAATTCCAATCCACAAAGTATAGTTTTCCCGTGACTTGCATAGAAGTTTGTGTTGCATGTGTTGTACTGTGTAAGGCTAATTAAAGAGAACCACCAATTGTTTTTTCTGTCTCTTCACCTCACTGCACTATAATTTCAGTCATTGTGGTTATTTATTCATTGTAAATCATGCATTTTGTATAATGTGATCAATAACATTTCATTCATGTGCATTTAGCTTTGGTTTTTTCTTCTCTAAATGGTTGTGAGTTTTTCTTCTATTTTTCTGCTAGATCCTACTATGCAACTACAATTGCAAAATTTTACATGACATCAAAGTGCACAAGAGCTAGGAAGAAGCATAAACATTCTTTTGTAGGTACTGAAGATTAGAACTATTTTAGAAAGAAATTTTCCATTGACTTGGGGGGTGTTTCTTAGTGTGTTTCTGTAATCACGAACTGAGATAAAGTTCCATTTAAGGGGGTGGGGGTTAATCATGTCTTCCAATAATTATTTTCATCCTTCTATTGTTAAGCTAACCTCAAAGTACTATTTATCTTGGAAAGAAGGGATAAAGAATCACTTCCTTGAGCAGGATCTACTACCTTATCTCCTTGGACATGTTTTTTTTTATATAAATTTATTTTATCGACTTATGCAAATTTGAGCTTAAGACCTCTTAGTTAGGAGGCTTTGCAACTTACTGCTACAATATGAGGCCATCTCCATCTCCCTTGACATGTCCTTGAGGCAAGCGATTATGAACATAAGAACACATGGTTTAGTAATAATAACATGGTCTATGGACTAATATGTATTACTATTTCTGATGATACTCTACATCACATCTATCATATTGAGTGCCCTTTCATTGCTTCGATCGCCATCTAGCAATTGTATGGAGACATTGGATTTACAACATGCATTAGTTCACACCGTTTATTTTGGATCTACAACAATAGTTCTTCATTGACTTCAATCAACAAAGTGTAGTTTTACCCATGACTTAGGAATAAATTTGTATTGCATGTGTTGTACTATGCAAGGCTAACTAAAGAGAACCATCAATTATTTTCTTTGCCTCTTCACCTCACCACATTATAATCCCAGTCATTGTAGTTATTTATTCATTGTAAATCATGCATTTTGTACAATGTGATAAATAGAATTTAATTCATGTGCATTTGACTCTATTTTTTCCTTCTCTAAGTAGTTGCAAGTTTTGCTTCTATTTTTGTAATGTCCCCATTTTTAATAAGTTATTTTTAATAAATTAATGGTCCCAAAATTTAAATAATATTATAAATGGACCTTTAATTAATAAAAGAGTGCCCATTTTTATTATTATTGTCCATAGGTGTTTGTCGTGTCGGCATTCTTTTGTAAACCCTCTGGAGTTTCTCTAAAGGGGTATTTATGATCGATGTTTAGGATGTATTTTTCATGTTGAGATTTGTTATTTTATTTGTATTTGCGAATTCCTGTTGGGATTGTGCTAGCTACCATTTTAGAGGTGAAAGATCCTCCCTATTTGGTTTATTGCAATTTCGGTGGTTCACAGCCACCCTAGTCTGCTGTTGGGAATATCACTCCGATATTTCACTGTGCACCAAAACTGTTGTGCTTTGTTTGTTTCGGATCTGACAACTCTGAAACACCATCTTTGTATACATCCATTCGCATCTTTGGCATTAATACCGCTTGTGGTATTGTGGATAGTTGGCATTCATTATTTTGGTGACTGTAGCACAATTATTATTGAATCTGAATTACTTTGGCGTCGTTGGTGTTTGGCGACCATCTTCTTGGCATATGTTCTTGTTCTATCACTATTAATTCATCTTGCATCTTCCGACTTGCTAATTATTGTCCGGTGTCACTACTTTAAACTGTGTTTGTATCGAGGGGATCATAGTCTAAAGAAAGGCACACTAACTGGATGAGCTCTAGACCGTATGGCTAAATCACTCATTACTTGACGACCAGACTCACCGTATACGCCACCATTTCCCACCACACAGACTTCCTAATAACCGTACAAGCTTCACACTCACCATATAAATATCTGTTAGAAAGTAAAGTCCACCAAGATAACTGAGAGGGGGGGGGTGTGAATCAGTTATCAGATAAATACAACTTTTATCAACCTTAATAGATTTTAACCAAGTAGGCAATGTAATCAACAACCATAGAAATATATACATGCACAATAACACAATGACACAAGATATGTTGACTAGGGAACCTCTTGATCAAAGAGTAAACCCCGATGGGAATGATGCCCACAAAGATGCACTAATATGAAAGTTCCTTGTGAGAGGATGGACTCTGTTAGGAGTCTTATGAAATACATTCAGTACATATAAGTCCTTGTTAGGAGACTTTGAATCTCTACTAAAAGATTCTAACTTTTTTAGGAGTTATGGAAGACAAAAGGACCCACTGCCCAAACAACTTTAGGGTAAGATCACTGAACTCATTGTCCAACTGATCTATGTATTACTCAACAGAATAATACCAAAAGATTACTTATCTCAACAATTAAATACTCCTCTGACTGTTTTAAACCGCACCAACTGCTTCTTCAGATCTCAATACCAAATCTCTGAGCTTCGCATATCCTCTTTCCACAAATTCCTTCATTCACTTTCTCATTACACACACACACTACAACAAGGAAAAAATTCCTTCCTTTATACCACACTCAAGTAATTACAAATGAGTCAGCATACAAATTACAAAATAAAAGTTTCCACACATTACATCAAAATTACACAAAATTGTCGGCTTCCAATTAAGATAATTCTTCACTTATGCGACCTCGGATCTTGCGCTCACGTCTACGTCACTAACATCATGTCTTCAACTGCCTCATAATTGTGCATGATCAGATTCTATCTCAATTAGGAGATATCATCCGATTTCCACAAACCGCTACTCAGGAACACTGCCTGACTACTGCTTCCACTGATTTCCTCATAACTGTCATGAATAAATGAATTTCCATCTGCGCTCTTAACCACGATCTCATAGAACATCATAGAGTAAGTCCTCAACTGCGCATAGCTTCATCTTCAATATCCCAAGTGCGCTAACCCAAACACTGTTTGCTTCGCTGCTAATCTTTAGTAGATCACTGTGTTGACATCAATGACAATCACAATCATGAATGCAACAACAACTGCTATAGAATGGCTGCGAAACTCCCCCATAGGATATATTCAACATTCATTCCTAACAATATCCTCCCTTTCGTACGATCCCTTCCATACCGTAAGATCTTGTAAGTCGTACGACCTCAGACACAATACCGTGCGACCCCTCCAAGCCGTACGATCCCAAGCACCAATCCATCACACAACCTTTCTACCGTATGACCTACATTTTATCTTCGCCACAATAAATTCCTTTTGTTGTATGCAACTTCTGTTGACCACTCTAGAAATAATCACCGTATGGACATGACATTATTGCACATTGAACGTTACATAGAACATTTCTAGAGTAAGAAGTTCACCAGGGTTTGGGAACATTATAGTGGTATCAAAGTTGGTGATCTTGCCATCCTATTGGGATGATTGAGATATTTTTGGATTTGTATCACACCATGGCACCCAACAATGATGGACAATGGTGGTTGAAGGTACTACAAAAGATTGGCAAAGAGCTCAGCGAGGGTGTTGATCTTCCATTAGATATATTGGAGGTATGTTTGTGTAAGGTGGACCAATTACCTTCAAGATTTATACAGAGGATCCTTTCCCCAATTAAGGATGCCTTAAGTCATCCCAGGCTTTTGAGACACCATAACAAGGAAATGAATTTGGCAGTTGCAGCGTGTCTCAGTGAGATTTTGAGAATCTGGGCTCCTAGAGAACCGTATGATGACAACACCATGATAGAGATATCGCACTTGATCGTTGATAGCTTTCAAAGTCTTGATGACTTCCGTGGTGACCCTTTTGGTAGGAGATCTACAATATTAGAGAATTGTGCAAATGTCAAAGTAAGTAACCTGCTCTCAGATCTAGAGTTGCAAGACTTGATCCATGATATGTTTCATCACTTCTTGGTCACAATCAAGGAGTGTCATGATACTAAGGTTTCAGTTGCTATGGAGAGCCTTATGATTTCGTGCATTGAAGAGATGGATGAAATATCCCAACCTATCATATCTATGTTGTGGGTTGTTTGTAATCTAGAATGTGTCCCGTCTATGGCAACATGTAGATTGGTCAGTAATGTATTCAAGCATTGTGAAGAAAAACTAATATCTCATTTGCACAAGTGCAAGAAAGTAGATGATGATGATAAGGGTGATGCCTTACATGAGGCCCTATCTGCCACTGAGGTTATGTCCATCCTGGAGGCTCTGTCTGTTGTCGAGGCTATGTCCATCATCGAGAGTGTGTTCGTCACCGAGGCTCTTTCCATTGCTGAGGCCTTGTCTGTCGCCGACACTGTGTCTATCGTCAAGGTTGTATCTACCGCAAAGGCTTTGTCTGTTGTCGAGGTTGTGTCCGTCATCGAGGCTCTGTCTTCTGCCAAGGTCGTGTATGTCGTCGAGACTGTGTTTGTCACCGTCGAGGCTCTGTCTGCTGCCGAGGCTGTGTCTTCCCTCGAGACTCTATCCGCCACCAAGGCTGTATATGTTGTTGAGGCTCTGTCCATCACCGAGTTTTTGTCTATCGTGGTCATAGCTGAGACTCTATCCGTCGTCAAGGCTGTGTCGGTCATCAGGGCTATGTCCATCGTCGAGGCTTTATCTGTCGCTGAGGTTCTCTCTGTCACCGTCACCACAGAGACTCTATCCGCTGTCGAGGCTGTGTTTGTCTTCGAGACTATGTTCATCGTCAAGGCCCTGTCTATCGTCAAAGCTTTGATCATCATCGAGATTGCTTTCAAATCGAGATCCCCTTTGGACCGAGATCCCCTTTAGGTCGAGATTCCCTTCGGGTCGAGATTGCCTTCGGGTCGAGATCTCCCTCGAGCAGAGATTGTCTTCATATCGAGATTCCCTTCAACCCGAGATTGCCCCTGGGTCGAGTTTCCCTTCGGGTCGAGATTGCCTTCGTGTTAAGATTCCCTTCGAGCCGAGATCCCCTTCGGGTCAAGATTTCCTTCGGGCTGAGATTCTGATGCAGGAGCATCTCGAGCCTTGAGCAATCTTGCATCACCAAAAACATTTCCTGTTCCTGTACCTGTCTGATGTTTGTTTAGTAGTCGCTACTGTTGTTGTTTTCATGCCTTGTGAAGTTAATGTAGTGTAGTGGACCTAATTTGGAGCATTCTCCTAAGGGCACACATTCTAATTCATTTGGATCTGAGAGTTATCTTCATTTTCCTTGGGTATCGATTTCTGCCAGTTTCGCTCATGAAACATGTGGTATTTTGCCTTGCGCGGTTCTGTACGGGGAAATTGGAGCTTGCGCAGTTGGGGATCTATTCTTGGATCTTGTGTGGACCTAAATCTATCTTCACATCATGTTTTGTTATATCTGTCATTAGTTTTGGTATCTCTCCTTAGGCTGGACCTATAATGTAATTAAAGCCTGACTGGCTGACTTGTGGCTTAGCTGGTTATATATTGAGAAGCCTTAGTTAATGTAGAGTAGAAGAGGAGGAGTATTGGATTAGAGTAGAGTAGAAGCATAATTGGATCCTGCGGGATCTTGAAGATCAGATGTTTTATTTGATGTTGTAATAGCAGAGCTAGTGGTTGCATGCTTGGAGACAAGGAGATTGCTTGGAGGCTTGCGAGCTCAAGTTTAGATCTGCCTTAGTGTTTCCATCAGTTGCTAATGTGTTTCAGAGTTGGACTAGCTAGGAGGTTGCTGAGATACTTTGTAATTTCATTGTATAAGGCCGAAACCCGGAAGGCCTTACAGTCGGGCATGTTGAATGAAATTCTATTTTGAAGCATTATATTGTTATATTCCATTGTGCTTGTTGTTATTATAGTTGGAGTGTAGGTTTGGACTATCCATCATTGGACCATCCATCCTTGCCATGCATCAAGTGGTGTCAGAGCTTGAAGATTCTGAGTGTGTGGATAGATCGCCGAAGGTGAGGCAGTTTGCACCAGGACCTTGGATTGAAGATGCCTCTGAGGAGAGCTCATGAGATCTCAGAGGAAGAACCTGCTGGAGAATTCAGTCTTGATGATTTTAGGGCTTTGTAGAAACAAGTGCAAGATTTATAAGAGGAATTGAGAAAGAAGACTACTTTGAAGGATGACAGTGATGAATCTGAAGAAGATCATTTTGAAGAAGCTATAGAAGAAGCCAGGGATCTAGAGGAGAATAGAATCCTGAAGGCTATGTCTAAAATTGGGAAAAGACCTAAGATTGAAGTTTCTACATTCGCTGGAGGCCTTAGGCCAGAAGAGTTGATTGATTGGATTAATGAGATAGATGAGTACTTTGAGTATGAAGAAATAGAAGATCCTGATAGAGTTTGATTTGCAAAGACTAAGCTAAAGGGTCATGCAAATATTTGGTGGAGAGAAGTTCAATTGGAAAGAAGTAGGAGAGGAAAATAAAATATCACTAGATGGAACCGAATGGTTGACAAGTTGAAAAAGAAATTCATTCTGGTGGATTATGAGTTAGAGATGTTTAAGAAGATGCAGGCCTTGAAGTAGACCAACAAATCAATATAGGAGTATACTGAGGAGTTTTACAGAATTCTGATTAGGACTGGTCATTTTGAAGTTGATAAAGAGAAGGTTGCTAGGTATGTTTATGGCTTGAGACCTAGTATTCAAGAAGAGTTACTTACTGTTCAGATGACAACTATAGGAGATGCTTATCAGATGGCATTAAAGATTGAGGAGAAGTTGAACAAGAGGTTTGAAGGAAGACAAAATAATAGGAATCGAGGTGGTAAGACTAATGAAGCAATTGCTTGAGATAATGTGATAGAGAATCCTAAGAAGAATGATGAAGGATTTGGTAGTGGTCAAGTTACTAAGAATTACAATAATGGACAGAGAGGGAGATGGAAAAATGAGTTCACTGGTACTTGTTTTCAGTGTGGTGAAGAGGGTCATAGAAGTTTTCAATGTCCTAGAAAAAGAGTTGCACTAATTGTTGAAGAAGACATTGAGAATGTTGCAGAAAAAGGTGAGTTTCTTATCACTAGGAGATTGGCTACATGTGCAAGGAACCAGTGCAAAGAAGGAATTTTTTCAGAACCAGATGTAAGTGCAAGAATAAGGTATGTAATGTTATAGTTGATGGTGGTAGTTTTGAAAACTTTGTTTCAGAAGAGATGGTTAGTAAATTGAATTTGGAAAGAAAGAAACTCCCCAACCCTTATCAAATTAGTTGGATACAAGATGTTTCTAAGGTTAGGATTGAAGAGCAATGCTTGGTTAATTTTTAGATTGGATCCTATCATGATGAAATATTGTGTGATGTATTGCCTATGTATGCTTGTCATCTATTGCTTGGAAGACCTTGGAAATTTGATAGACATGTTTTGTTTGATGGTCGTGCAAATACATATGTGGTAATGCATGGTGGATCCAAGCATAAGTTGTTACCTTTGCAGGAAGTAGGGACTAGGAGATGTGGAGTTATTAGGTGTTTTCCTTGTGACAGTGAAAAACATTAGGAGTTGAAGGTTGATGAACCTATTCCTGTGGATGAAAGGAAGCCGAGTTTAGAGAATGATACAACTGAGGAATTTATAAAGATGAAGAGGCAGATGGTCCTTCTGACAAAGATAGTGCAATAAATGATGACACTAGTGACACAGAGACAGATGCAGATGGTGTCGAGCTGATTAGTAAGACTGGAGAAGATGTGATTCACCGAAGTGTTGGTGCAATCGACAGTGGAAAAGATGATCAGAATCAGTTTATGTCAGTAGCAGAAAGAAAAGATGAGAAAAGTGCATGACAAGGTACTTTGCTAAGTATGACAACAGATAAAGTGAAGATAGCATGGAGTGAACATTCATGAGAACATTCTTTTATTTACCTGGGGTGTCTAATGCAGGAGCATCTCGGGCCTTGAGCAATCTTGCATCACCAAAAACATTTCCTGTTCCTGTACCTATCTGATGTTTGTTTAGTAGCCGCTGTTGTTGTTGTTTTCATGCCTTGCAAAGTTAATGCAGTGTAGTGGACCTAATTTGGAGCATTCTCCTAAGGGCGCACGTCCTAATTCATTTGGATCTGGGAGTTATCTTCATTTTCCTCGGGTATTGATTTTTGCCATTTTCACTCATGAAACGTGTGGTATTTCACCTTGTGCGGTTCCGTATGGGGAAATTGGAGCTTGCGCAATTGGGGATTTGTTCTTGGATCTTGTGTGGACCTAAATCTATCTTTGCATTGCGTTTTGTTATTTTTGTCCTTAGTTTTGGTATCTCTCCTTAGGTTGGACCTATAATATAATTAAAGCCTGATTGGCTGACTTGTGGCTTAGCTGGTTATATATTGAGAAGCCTTGATTGATGTAGAGCAGAAGAGGAGGAGTATTAGATGAGTAGTATTGGATTAGAGTAGAGTAGAAGCATAATTGGATCTTGCGGGATCTTGAAGATCAGATGTTTTATCTGATGTTGTAATAGCAGAGCAAGTGGTTTCATCCTTGGAGACAAGGAGATTGCTTGGAGGCTTGCGAGCTCAAGTTTAGATTTACCTTAGTGTTTCCATCAGTTGCTGATGTGTTTCAGAGCTATACTAGCTAGGAGGTTGCTAAGATACTTTGTAATTTCATTGTATAAGGTCGAAACTTGGAAGGCCTTACAGTTGGGCATGTTGAATGAAATTTTGTTTTGAAGCATTATATTGTTATATTACGCTGTGCTTATTGTTGTTATAGTTGGCAGTGTAGGTTTGGACTATCCATCATTGGACCATCCATCCCTGCCCTGTGTCACATTCCCGTTAGGTTGAGATTGCCTTCGGGTCGAGATCCCCTTTGGGCCGATATTGCCTTCGGGTCAAGACCCCCTTTGGGTCGAGATTACCTTCGGATCGAGATTCCTTTCAAACCAAGATTGCCTTCTGAACATCTTACAAAATTACCTTCAGGCAGAGATCGCCTTCAAAACATTACAATGGTGTCGGCATCAACGTTCGTGTATGTGCCCATACTAGAAGAGATTGTTGAACATGAGGGTGTGAAAGATTTCATGGATTGGCGTTGTTGGGATCTTGGTGAAGGGCATGGCAATGTTTATATCAGAGTGGTGTAGAGAAATCTTGATGATGGTTTACTTGTCCCAACTAAATCCAACCATGTGCATATGGTCCAAAAGCATTACCGAGTTTTCAATGGATATTGCTACCAACGTCTGCCCTTGGCTTGGGATCTGAGCATTGATGTGTTTGATGTTTGGTTTCATTGGGATCTTGGTGACTCTGGGCATGGCAACAATTATATTAGAGTGGAGCAGCGAAAGCTTGATGGAGAGTTAATTTTCTCGCTTACTTCTAGGTGCATGCACGTGGTCATGTTGCCGCTTGAGGGTTCCAGTGGATACAATTATCGGTGTCCACGCCTAGTTTGGAATCCCGGAGTATTGACGATGGATTGCTTGAGGGCAAGCAATCTTTGGGCAGTGAGGATTTGTAATGTCACCATTTTTAATAAATTAATGGTCCCAAAATTTAAATAATATTATAAATGGACCTTTAATTAATAAAAAGGGGCCCATTTTTATTATTATTGTCCGTAGGTGTTTGCCGTGTCGGTATTCTTTTGTAAACCCTCGAGAGTTTCTTTGAAGGGGTATTTATGACTAGCGTGTAGGATGTATTTTTCATGTTGAGAATTTTTATTTTATTTGTATTTGCAAATTCCTGTTGGGATTATGTTGGCTACCATTTCGGAAGTGAAAGATCCTCCCTATTTGGTTTATTGCAGTTTCGGTGGTTCACAACCACCCTAGTCTACTGTCAGGAATATCACTCCGATATTTCATTGTGCGCCAAAACTATTGTGCTTTGTTTGTTTCAGATCTGGCAACTTTGAAACACCATCTTTGTATACATCCATTCGCATCTTCGACATTAATACCGCTTGTGGTATTGTGGATAGTTGGCATTCATTATTCTGGTGACAGTAGCACTATTATTATTAAATTTGAATTACTTTGGAGTTGTTGGTGTTTGGCGACCATCTTCTTGGCATCAGTTCTTGTGCTATCATTATTAATTCATCTTGCATCTTCTGACTTCGTAATTATTGTCCAGTGTCACTACTTTAAACTATGTTTGTATCGAGGGGATCATAGTCTTAAGACATACACACTAACTGTATGAGTTCTAGACCGTACAGCTAAATCACTCATCACTCGACGACCAAACTCACCGTACACACCACCATTTCCCACCGTACGGACTTCCCAATAATCGTACAAGCTTCACACTCATAGTACATATATCCTCCCTTTCGTACGGTCCCTTCCATAACGTACGACCCTGTAAGTCATATGACCTCAGGCACAATACTGTGCGGCCCCTCCAAGCTGTACACTCCCAAGCACCAATCCATCGTACAACCTTTCTACTGTGCGACCTACATTCTATCTTCTCCACAGTAAACTCCTTTTGTCATATGCCACCTCTGTCGGCCACTCCAGGAATAATCACCATACGGACACGACATTGCTGCACATTGAACGTTACACATAACATTTCTGGAGTAAGAAGTTTGCTAGGGTTTGGGAGCATTTCAATTTTTTTGCTAGATCCTACTATGTAGCTACAACTGCAAAATTTCACATGGTATTAGAGAATACAAAAACTAAGAAGAAAAAACATAAACAATCTTTTGCATGTACTCAAGCTTAGAACCCTTTTAGAATGAAATTTTTCACTGGCTTTGGGGGTGTTTTCTTAATGTGTTTTTGTAATCATGAACTAAGATAAAGTTCTATTTAGGGAGGGAGCGGTTAATCATGTCTTTTGATCATTATTTTCATCCTTCTATTGTCAAGCTAACCTCAAAAAACTATGTGTCTTGGAAAGAAGTGATAAAAAAATATTTCCTTGAGTAAGATCTACTGCCTTATCTCCTTGGACATGTTCCTGAG
The DNA here is from genome assembly GCA_027943335.1 of Chamaecyparis obtusa. Classification (NCBI taxonomy): domain Eukaryota; kingdom Viridiplantae; phylum Streptophyta; class Pinopsida; order Cupressales; family Cupressaceae; genus Chamaecyparis; species Chamaecyparis obtusa. The sequence continues at coordinate 580,271 of BSBK01003987.1, forward strand.
CCAAGCAACTATGAAAAAAAGAACACATGGCTTAATAATAATGACATGGTATATGGACTAATATGTATTATTATTTCTAGATACTCTACATCACATAGAGCACATAGAGTGCCTTTTCATTGCTTGGACCAACATCCAACAATTATACGGAGACACTAGATCTTTATTTAAAAATTATGTTTTTTTGGAAGACTAGGTTCTTATGGATGATATTGAGATTTCTATTGCCTCGTCTCTTGTTGACACATCCTTCTCAGATGATCAATTTATGCATAACCTATCTATAATGATTCTTTGCAATAGGATCATTTATGTCATTTGGATTCGAGTCATTGGGATCAATTTCTACAAAACATTGCATCCTTGTTTATAGAATCCCACATTGCTAACTTGGAGGGCACCATTGAGAACCTTCATATCCTCTTCTGTGATAGCTCATATAAATTTATTAAGAAATTTTTTTAAAAATAAGATATGAATGTGAAAATTTGCTATCTTTAAAATATATGAATGTTTCTAAATTTTAAAATATTTTAATATGAATTTAGAAACTTGCTATCATTAATAATTTTTAGGTGATTATCATTCAATATTAAATTTTAATATATATGTTTCTATATTGTTTATTATGTATTCATATTACATTTGTATTTATGCCATGATGGCAGGCTATTCACAAATTAGACTCATTGACAAGGCTTCAAAAAATTTCAAGTGGTTGCAATCAACTCGTTGAAAAAGCTTTACAATCTTTCAAGGAAATGCAACTGACAATTGTGAAGCCAAATTCAACAACCTCTTACTGCATCCTGCCTGTACCAAAATGGGAGTTTGGGAAGAGGGTATTATCATCCATCAAACCATATTGGAAGGCTAGGGGGATTCTCATCATAAATCAAATGTTTCTTTCATTTTCTTTAATGCAAAAGAAAAAAACACCCATTTAGGATTTTCAATTTTGTTTCATTTGAATTTAAAATTTGTGATTGATGAAGTAGACATGAAAGCAAATCTAAAATGACTTCATTACCAATTTCTAGTTATTATCGAGGGAAAGAATTGGGTGCGAATTGGAGGAAGAAAGAGATACTAGTTGAAAGGCCAAGGTTCCTGCATGTGAGGGTTTCCCTTTTTGCGTCTACTTGGGCTGTGAAATCTTCCTCTTCAAAGACTGTAAATGACACTCTTGCATTGATTTTTATTCCTACAATTCCCGATGGACAAAAAAAAATGAGAATTGAAGATTTGCCGGGGAAAAAATTGTCTGTATTATTGGGGGGCTGGAATGGGAATGGTGGATTTCCCTTGTTTTTTACTTTGATCATTTGAATACTAAAAACCATCCTTTCTTTTCCACCATTTTATTTTTTGTGTGTCAATTTACAACCTTTTAAATTGAAATCTTAATTTGAGGATTTTGGAATCGATTAAAATAGATATGATGCCGAGCAAAGCTGACTTTTAGCGTTATTATTCTTCAAAGTGTATCCAACTGTCTTACTTATTTTGAAGATTGTTTTGTATGGGGCAAATTGAGTTTATTATTAGTTGATATTGGTTTTTTGGGTGCTAGAGAAAAATGAAACAAGGCACATGGACTTCACTATTGGTTTTTGTTGGGGAAGAATGAAGCAAGGCATGTGGAGACTTGTTAATTATCAAATGATTTTAAGTAGGATTTGAACATAAAGTAAAGACGTACAAGTAATGATAGATAGAGAGACAAAGAGAGATAGATAGGTAGCTATATAGGGAGAGATACAAAGGAAGAGATAGAGAGATATAGATGATGAGATAGACTAACAAAGAAGGGGGAAGAAGGAGAGAGATGGAGATACCTATAAATAAAGAGAGGTAGAGAGATACATAGATATGGAGAGGGGATATTCTGTGTGTGTGCGTGTATGTGTGAGTAAGTGTGTGTGTGTGTGTGTGTGTGTGTGTGAGAGAGAGAGAGAGAGAGAGAGAGAGAGAGAGAGAGAGAGAGAGAGAGAGAGAGAGAGTCTATGACACAAGCAATGCTTGCGTGACTAAGTGAGTATGGAGATAGAGATAAAGAGGGATGGATAGATGTCGATGTAGAGGGGGGGAGGGGAAAGGCGGTGGGAGGGTAGAGAAATAGAGAGATGATAGAGAAGACATTTGTGTAGTGCAAGAGGTCAATTGATAAGCCATATAGCAAATGATATTTTATGCAACAAAAGGGTCAATGAAGAATTGGTAGCTTCAAATAAAGTATCCATCCACTTATACGAATTGAAACATGATTGAAATAAAACATTTGAGTTCGGATGATAATCAAGGTCTATTACCAATACACTTATTTTAAGATTGCAATAGGGAGATAGGGAGAGATAAGAAAGTTCAATCAGAAAAAATGGTATTTTTTGTATACATTTGTGCAATAAGAGAGAGAGAGAGAGAGAGAGAGAGAGAGAGAAGTTGGCATGCATGTGACTAGGAGTGATATGGATAGAGGGAGGGGTAGCGATAAAAAGAGGGAGAGATAAAGATAGAAGGACATATACAAAGATAGATATAACTAGGAAAAGATAAAGGCAATGAGAGAAAAAGATAATTATATAAAGAGTGGGAGATATGAGGAGAAGAATGTAGAGATGAAGAAATATAGGTAAAAAGAGCACTAGTACATTTGAGACCTTTTTTTGACATTAGGTCGTCTGAATTAGGATGATTAACCGTTGATATAACGATACCACTCGACGTCGCAGTTTTGCAATCGAAAAAACTTACAGTTTCGATTGGCGTCGTAATTACGATGACACTAGATGTCACAAGAAGGGGGTGCAACCAAGGTGAACTTGGTGTCTGACCTATTTGTAGCCGTCCCAATTGCGACGCCTATCCGTTGCACAAAAAAAAAAAATGACGACGACTCATCATAATCGTCTGACAGGTTACCGTCGTTTGTAATTTGTGTGCCGACGGAGATGTTGTTAGTGTGACGAATATCCATTGTTTGTATTTTTTAACGACATCGATGTTGTGCATCCGACGAAGACTCGTCGTAATTTTACGATGACTATCTGTCGTTTATAGTTTTTCAACGACATCGATGCTATACATGTGACGATTGGATGTCAGATTATTTTGACAAATAGATGTCGTTGTTTTATGGTCGTCGCTAATACGATGTTAATTAGTTTTTTTTAAATATATATATTTGTCGATCGAGCTAGTATCGATTTAGAAGGGTGTTCTTGCAGATCTGGTTCCTGCTCGTGATTTGTTTATGGATCATTCACAGATGAATTTGCAGTAGATTTGGTAGCGGCTTGTGGATTATTGAGTTAGATGTGATGTTGAGAGAGTGACATGCAGAACTTGCACATTGGAGATTCGTAGATCACTATGGTGTTCGTGATGACTTGGGAGAAGTCTTCTTCTTGGTGAACCGAGCTGAGAGACTTAGATTACAGAAAGTGGGTTGTTTGATATGACTTATGAGACATTGGATGCCTCTTCATAGCGGGTTCACGGTGCGGTCTGTGGTGTTTCTTTGCGACTGGGTTCTTGGCAGAGATCTATTGATTTGGTAGCCATTGAGATAGATCGATATATTTGTCGTACGTGGATTGAGATCTTAAATTATTGAGATTCTCTTTGTTTCAAGAATAGTTTAACATTCTCTACTTAACAGGGCCAACCACGTGAAGGTGAAAGCTCATCTGACTCCTCTTAGGAGCCTCTTATGACCCTTTACAACATTTTAAGACCTCTAAGATGTATTCTTAGGGATTGTAAAGGGTCATAAGGGGTCCTGGGACACAACAGCTGAGAAACATAAATATAGGCATCATGGTCACAATTTTTTGGATATCTACATTTATGTTTCTCAGCTGTTGTGATATCTACATTTATGTTTCTCATTTGTCGTGTTTATGTGCATGTTATTTATGTGTGTCATTGTGTTGAGGCAAAAAATAAATTGGATCACTTGGTTATCGATGGTGAAGAATTAGAATACTCTATATAAGTAGTGGTTGTAACTGGTACATGGCTTAGATGATATGCTATGAAGAACCCTAGGTTGTGGTTGTTCGAGGATTGAGAGACACACATAAAGAAAAATTATGACTGCGCATCCCTCTGCTCATCTCTTCAGTTTTTGTTTTCATAGATTCCACCATTTGATGTTCCTTTTCGGTAAGAGATGGATGGAAATGTTCTTGACTCTCGGAAGAATGGCCTACATACAAATAAAAACTTGTGGTTATTCAAATGGAAAGTTCAGAGTTTCCCATAATTTGGGAGAAACGAGTTTGGAAAGACTTCAATCTTTCATTGAGGGAAAGGTTTTTAATTACGTTGAGAAGAAACCTTTGGTTTTTTCACTTCATTTTCAGCGTCTTTTGTTGATTTTCTTTTCAACTCAACATATAATTTTATGTTCGTCAAGTGATCAGAACTCGTCGGAATAGCACTTGTGGAAGGATCAGGGCATTTCCTATGTGATTCAAAATCACTCTGGATCTTCTCAGAATGAAAAATAGAAATATCTTTTTTCACAGCCATCTCTTACCGAAAAGGAACGTCAGATGGTGAAATCTACGAAAACAAAAATTGAAGAGATGAGCAGAGGGATGCGCAGTCATAATGTTTCTAGTAGATGTCCTATTAACACAACAAAAAAGAAAATGATCCTGGAGGCTGCTAAGTCTTTCGAATCAGAAAACCCCTTTGGCTTAGTAATTATGAGGCCATATACTGATATACTGACATTTTAGGCTTGTAAGATTCTCTGGCCTCTCTCTATGCTCATTAGGAGCACCGAAAGAACAAAATGGTGAATGAGTGTATTTGACAAAGATAAACATGACACATTTTGTTGGGCTGATTGGGTTGGCCTAGTACCATTTACATGGCCTATTTTATTACTGATGTCCTTATTTACATCTTTTCATCAAATGACCCAAAAACATCAAGAATGATGAAGGAGTGAAAGGTAATGATCGATGAGGTTGCTGCTATTAGATCATACATTAATACACTTACTATTTTGAATTTGAGCTCGGGCATTATGCAATGTTATTGTTGTCATTGCATGCTTGCTACTATTGTGCACCATATATTGTTTTATACATATATTGTTTTATATATGTTCAATCTTTAGTAATGGTTTGGGGAACTAATTACTAGATGAGTGACTACAGTGTTCTAGTTTTCATTATTAGATGATCTTGTTTAATTTGTGTTCATTTCATGCAAAGATACATGTAAAGGAAAATAAATTTTTGCATCTAAAGATTAAATGTATATATATGAAAAATAACTTGTATATACTATACAAAGAAAATAAATTTTAGAAGAAAATGCAAGAGTACAGGCATACATAAGAGTATGAACATAAATAATAAGGGTGTCAAACATTGCTTGAAGTAATGAATTTTTTACCCAAGTATGAATCTAGTGTGCCCCTGTGTGATCCAGAACTTGCAAAGAAAAAAGAGATGGGGGTTAGATAAAAAATATCTAAACAATTAATGACATCCTATTACTGATCCTCATCTACAATTATGTATGTGCATAGTCAAGCCATACACTTCTGAAAGAAAAACCAAGCTCACAGTCTCAATGAAATAAATAGTGTATAAAATAATATATGGTGCACAACAACAACAAGCATGCAATGACAACAATCCCTATTTTATTACTGATGTCCCTATTTACATCTTTTCATCAAATGACCCAAAAACATCAAGAATGGTCCTATATGGTCGCTAATAGCCAACTTTTAGAAGAATATAAATGAATGCAAACATACATAAGTGGATGAACATAAATAATGAAGGTCCTATATGGACGGTTCTAATGCTTTGTCATTACAACAATTAAGCATTCATCATTTGGTATATGAACAGGTGAAAAACATGTAGACATGCAGACATGTGTATTGTGAGCTTTCCTGCAACAAATGGACTTGTGATGATTTTCACAATAGTACATGTGTTGGCAGAAAAGCTCAAAGTACTGCTTAAAAAAATAGGAATGTTCATCACTTGTGCATATCAGAGTTGATCAGAGAAGGTATATGCAAAAAAAAAGAAAAAAAGAGCGATCAAACACTTCGCACAATGCCTTGAAGGTAATAGAAATGATCAAACACTTCAAAATAGGGACATCAGTAATAAAATAATACACTTACTGTTTTGAATTTGAGCTCATAAAGATTAAGATATCCCTATTTTATTACTGATGTCCCTATTTACATATTTTCATTAAATGACCCAAAAACATCAACAATGGTCCTATATGGTCACTAATAGCCAACTTTCAGAAGAAAATGAATGAATGCAAACATACAAAAGTGGATGAACATAAATAATGAAGGTACCAAACATTGCCTGAAGTAATGAAGTGTTGACCTAGGGTTCAATCCAGTATGCTCTTGTATGATACAAAACCTGCAAGGAAGGAAAAGATGAGGTTAGATCCAAAGGATCTAAGCAATGCGTAGCACCATATTACTGACCATCATTTATACATTACAAGCATGTGCATATTCAAGCCATACACATACTCAACAACATGATAGCATTAATCTAATAACAAAAAATACATTACAAATGCCAAGCTCACGGTCTTAATGAAATAAACAGTGTATAAAACAATATATGGTGCACAATAACAACAAGCATGCAATGACAACAATAATATTGCATGATGCCTGAGCTCAAATTCAAAACAATAAGTGTATTAATATATGTTTGCATGATGCCAGATATTAAACAATGAGCTCATGAACAATGTATGATGCCCTAGCTTGCAGCCCGTGAGCCATCGAGACATTTCCTCATGAAATAATCATAAACGGGGAGTACCACATAGTGAATATCAACAAAAAAATAAATAAAGAGAGATCAAACACTTCACACAATGCCTTGAAGGTAATAGCAATGATGCCCTAGCTCTCAAAGCTCGCGGGTCATCGAACATTCCAAATGCTAAGATGTAAACAATGCTCACTATTAACATTCATATTGTGCCACTAAATCAATAAATGTTATCAAAATGAAATTGATTTCATGAGAAGACAAAGCTCGAATGCCTACCTCAAGTGCCAGTGCCCTCTTCCCACATGATTTTGACCTCTTCGCGCATGCCAAACTCAAATTCTCTCTTCACGCCACGTAAAAGTGCAGTGTCGTCTTTGCGGCAGCTCTTCGATTTCACAAAAATTACAAATGACACTTTTTTTTTCAAAATTACAAAATTATAAAAATTTCATTGGCTCAAAGCACATAAAAATTCAAAACAGTGGGATATCTTAATCTTTATGAGCTCAAATTCAAAACAGTAAGTGTATTATTTTATTACTAATGTCCTTATTTGATCTAATAGCATCAATATAACAAACAAAGCACCGACCAATCAAATAGGGACATGAGGTGCTCAAACAGTGAGCTCATAAAACAATATATTTAGTTTTAACAAAATCTTATAAAACAACATATATTGTGTGAAGTGTTTGATCTTTCTTTATTTATTTTGTTGTTGATATTCACTATGTGGTACTTCTTGTTTATGCTCATTTCATGAGAAAATATCTTGATGGCTTGCGAGATGCAAGCTAAGACATCATGCATTATTGATGAGCTCAATGTTTGAGCATCGACCAATCAAATAGGGACATGAGGTGCTCAAACAGTGAGCTCATAAATAATATATTTAGTCTTAATAAAATTTTATAAAATAACATATATTGTGTGAAGTGTTTGATCTCTTTTTATTTTTTGTTGTTGTTGATATTCACTATGTGGTACTCCCCGTTTATGATCATTTCATAAAGAAATATCTTGATGGCTTGCAGGCTGCAAGCTAGGGCATCATGCATTATTTATGAGCTCATTGTTTGAGCATTGACCAATCAAATAGGGACATGAGGTGCTCAAATAGTGAGTTGATAAATAATGCATGATGCCCTAGTTGTAAGTAGTTATCTCTTTTATAATGATGGAGGAGTGAAAGGTAATGATAAATGAGGTTGCTGGTATTAGATCATAGATTAATACACTTACTATTTTTGAATTTGAGCTCGGGCATCATGCAATGTTATTGTTGTCATTTCATGCTTATTGCTGTTGTGCACCATATATTATTTTATACACATAGAACAATAGGTTTGGGGACTTAGACTTATGTTCAATCCTTAGTAATGATTTGGGGAACTAATTACTAGATGAGTGACTACAGTACCCTAATTTGCATTATTAGATGATCTTGTTTAATTTGTGTTCATTTCATGCAAAGATACATATAAAGGAAAAAAAATATTTGCATCTAAAGATTACATGTATATATATGAAAAATAACTTGTATATACTATACAAGGAAAATAACTTTCAGAAGAAAATTCAAGAGTACCAGCATACATAAGAGGATGAACATAAATAATAAGGGTGCTAGACATTGCCTGAAGTGATAAATTTTTGACCTGGGTATGAATCTAGTGTGCCCCTATGTGATCTACAACTTGCAAAGAAAATAGAGATGGGGGTTAGATAAAAAATATCTAAGCAATGAATGACATCCTATTACTGATCCTCATTTACAATTATGCACGTGCATAGTCAAGCCATACACTTTTGAAAGAAAAATCAAGCTCACAGTCTCAATGAAATAAACAGTGTATAAGACAATATATGGTGCACAACAGCAACAAGCATGCAATGACAACAATCTCTATTTTATTATTGATGTCCTTATTTACATATTTTCATCAAATGACCCAAAAACATCAAGAATGGTCCTATATGGTCACTAATAGCCAACTTTCAGAAGAATATAAATGAATGCAAACATACATAAGTGGATGAACATAAATAATGAAGGTCTTATATGGACGGTTCTAATGCTTTGCCATTACAACAATTGAGCATTCATCATTTGGTATATGAACATGTGAAAAACACACAAACATCTAGACATGTGTACTGTGAGCTTTCTTACAACAAATGGGCTTGTGATGATTTTCATAATAGTACATGTGTTGGCAGGAAAGCTTAAAGTACTGCTTAGGAAAATAGAAATGTTCATCGCCTGTGCATATCAGAGTTGATTAGAGAAGGCATATGCACACCAAAACAAATAAAAAGAGATCAAACACTTCACATAATGCCTTGAAGATAATAGAAATGATCAAACACTTCAAAATAGGGACATCGGTAATAAAATAAAGACATCAATAATAAAATAATATACTTACTGTTTTGAATTTGAGCTCATAAAGATTAAGATATCCCTATTTTATTACTGATGTCCCTATTTACATCTTTTCATCAAATGACCCAAAAACATCAACAATGGTCCTATATGGTCACTAATAGCCAACTTTCAGAAGAATATGAATGAATGAAAACATACATAAGTGGATGAACATAAATAATGAAGGTACGAGACATTGCTTGAAGTAATGAAGTGTTGACCCAAGGTTCAATCTAGTATGCTATTGTATGACCCAAAATCTGTAAGAAAGGAAAAGATAGGGTTAGATCCAAAGGATCTAAGCAACGCCTGACACCCTATTACTAATTCTCATCTACAATTATGCATGTGCATAGTCAAGTCATACACTTCTAAAATGAACTATGCTACAAAACATGTGCATTTAGGAAACATATGCATGTAATGAGTAAATCAATACCAAAATGGAGCAAAAGGTATGATGTCAAATGTGTTATCAAACAACACCTCATGGGTTGTGAGTCAACATGGTATATATATTGTTTATACAAGATCAGTAAAAGGAGATCTACAACCTCAACAACATGGTAATATTAATCCAATAATAGAAAATACATTACAAATACCAAGCTCACTGTCTCAATGAAATAAATAGTGTATAAAACAATATATGATGCTCAAATTCAAAATAGTAAGTGTATTAATATATGTATGATCTAATAATAGCAACCTCATTGATCATTACCTTTGACTCCTCCATCATTATAGAAGAGATAACCACCTACAACTATATTTCATAATTCCTCCTTTGAAGTCATATGTTAGTTTAAAATGGAGAAAGTATACAAACTCACCAATTTAATCCCAAAATTTCATAACATTGCATTCTTGTTGTTGTTATGGTACACAACAACAACAAGCATGTAATGACAACAATAACATTGCATGATGCCTGAGCTCAAATTCAAAATAGTAAGTGTATTATTTTATTACTGATGTCCCTATTTGATGTCCCTATTTTATTACTAATAAATTTTGGGGTAAAACCTTGCAAGTCTTACACAGACTCAACAACATGGTAACATTGATCCAATAACAAAAAATACATTACAAATGCCAAGCTCACAATCTCAATAAAATAAAGTGTATAAAATAATATATGGTGCACAACAACAGCAAGCATGCAATGACAACAATAACATTGCATGATACCCGAGCTCAAATTCAAAACAATAAGTGTATTAATGTATGTTTGCATGATGCCAGATATTAAACAGTGAGCTTATGAACAATGCCAGTATTAAACAATGAGCTCATGAACAATGTATGATGCCCTAGCTTGCAGCTTGCGAGACATCAAGATATTTCCTCATGAAATGATCATAAACATGGAGTACCACATAGTGAATATCAACTATAAAACAAATAAAGAAAGATCAAACACTTCACACAATGCCTTGAAGGTAATAGAAATGATGCCCTAGCTCTCAAAGCTCACGGGTCATCGAGCATTCTAAATAAAAAGATGTAAATAATGACAATATTAAACAGTGAGCTCATGAACAATGTATGATGCCCTAGCTTGCAGATTGTGATCCATCAAAACATTTCCTCATGAAATGATCATAAACAATGAGTACCACATAATAAATATCAACAACAAAATAAATAAAGAGAGATCAAACACTTCACACAATGTCTTGTTGAAGGTAATAGAAATGATGCCCTAGCTCTCAAAGCTCGCAGGTCATCAAGCATTTCAAATGAAAAGATGTAAACAATGTCAGTATTGAACAATGAGCTCATGAACAATGTATGATGCCCTAGCTTGCAGCCTGCGAGCCATCAAGACATTTTCTCGTGAAATGATCATAAATAGGGAGTACCACATAGTGAATATTAACAAAAAAATATATAAATAAAGATCAAACACTTCATACAATGTCTTGAAGGTAATAGCAACGATGTCCTAGCTCTCAAAGCTCGCAGGTCATCGAGCATTCCAAATGAAAAGATGTAAACAATGCCAGTGTTAAACAGTGAGCTCATAAACAATGAATGATGCTCTAGCTTGCAGCCTGCGAGCCATTAAGATATTTCCTCATGAAATGATCATAAACAGGGAGTACCACATAGTGAATATCAATAACAAAACAAATAAAGAGAGATCAAACACTTCACACAATGCTTTGAAAGTAATAGAAATGATGCCCTAGCTCTCAAAGCTCACAGGTCATCGAACATTACAAATAAAAAGATGGAAATAATGCCAATATTAAACAATGAGCTCATGAACAATGTATGATGCCCTAGCTTGCACCCCACGAGCCATCAAGATATTTCTTCATGAAATGATCATAAATGGGGAGTACCACATAGTGAATATCAACAACAAAATAAATAAAGAGAGATCAAACACTTCACACAATGCCTTGTTGAAGGTAATAGAAATGATGCCCTAGCTCTCAAAGCTCGCAGGTCATCAAGCATTCCAAATGAAAAGATGTAAACAATGTCAGTATTAAACAATGAGCTCATGAACAATGTATGATGTCCTAGCTTGCAGCCCGTGAGCCATCAAAACATTTCCTCATAAAATGATCATAAATGGGGAGTACCATATAGTGAATATCAACAACAAAATAAATAAAAAGAGATCAAATACTTCACACAATGCCTTGAAAGTAATAGCAATGATGCTCTAGCTCTCAAAGCTCGCGGGTCATCAAGCATTCCAAATGAAAAGAGGTAAATAATGTCAGTATTAAACAGTGAACTCATAAACAATGTATGATGCCCTAGCTTGTAGCCCGCGAGCCATCAAGACATTTCCTCATGAAATGATCATAAACATGGAGTACCACATAGTGAATATCAACAACAAAATAAATAAAGAGAGATCAAACACTTCACACAATGCCTTGAAGGGAATAGAAATGATGCCCTAGCTCTCAAAGCTCGCGGGTCATCGAGCATTCCAAATGAAAAGATGTAAACAATGTCAGTATTAAACAATGAGCTTATGAACAATGTATGATGCCCTAGCTTGCAGCGCCCGCGAGCCATCAAGATATTTCCTCATGAAATGATCATAAACGGGGAGTACCACATAGTGAATATCAACAACAAAATAAATAAAGAGAAATCAAACACTTCACACAATGCCTTGAAGGTAATAGCAACGATGCCCTAGTTCTCAAAGCTCGCGGGTCATCGAATATTCCAAATGCAAAGATGTAAACAATGCTAGTATTAACATTCATATTTTGCCATTAAATCAACAAATGTCATCAAAATGAAATTGAGTTAATGAGAAGACAAAGGTCAAATGCCTACCTCAAGTCATGACTGCCATATAAAGATCAAATGCTAAAGAACTATGTTATAAAATTTCATGCCAAATTTCAAGGCATGAAATTTTATAACTATACATATATTTTCTTTGACTTCTCGACACATTGTAAACTCAATGCTAAGGAGAAAAAAGTATGACGTCAAAAAGTATGAAATTTTATGCCTTGAAATTTTATAACATAATTCCTTAGTAGCTGCCATATGAAGAGCAGTGCAAGATGGCAACTTTTCCATTTTACCACAGTTAGGACCTTCTTTTACCATGCTTTATGAACTTTATGTTTTTACCATGTTTTATGAGCCTTTTTTTTTATTATAAAGTGAAGCCAAAGATTATCTTAATTTGTTATCTTTAAATTTTATTCATTTTATGATTTTAAAAATTGAAATAAAAAATATAAACTTTTAAGAAACTTTTACATCTTTTTATCAAATGATCCAAAAATATCAAGAATCGTCATATATGGTCACTAATAGCCAACTTTAAGAAGAATATGAATGAATGCAAACATACATAAGTGGATGAACATAAATAATGAAGGTACCAGACATTGCCTGATGTAATGAAGTGTTGACTGAGGTTCAATCCAGTATGCTCTTGTATGATCCAAAACCTGCAAGGAAGGAAAAGATGGGGTTAGATCCAAAGGATCTCAGCAATGTTTGACACCCTATTACTGATCCTCATCTACAATTATGCATGTACATTGTCAAGCCATACACTTCTAAAATGAACTATGCTACAAAACATGAGTGTGTGTTAATGTGATTCAAAAGCTATTATGCAAGATTGTTTTATTATTGAGATAAAGATATCTTAATTCTACAAGAATAAATGTTTTGATAAATATTTGAATTTAATTTTGACAGTAACATGAGGAGTGATATATTTCAAACTTCAGCGAGACTTCATACCACGCAATGTTCGTAGATTACGTTTAATGTTATTTACGCTTGTATTGGTGGGAAAACTCTTGAAAACATGAAAAAAAGATTGCATTCAACCATGTTGTTTACATGACACATGTAGTTTACCTCCAACTTAAATCAGCATTGCGTACAAATCTGCGGACAATGCGTGGTATGAAGTCTCATTGAAGCTTGAAAATGATAAGCATTATGATGTTGAGGTATGGTGTGGTAAGCACAAGTATAGTTTTTCGTAAGCTGCTATTGGTATAGTTTTTTTTTTTTTCAATAGTTGCAGAATTCAGCTTCTCCTATACTTACACGTATGTATACATTTTGGGCTTGGTTTTAATGTCACGTAAATTTGAGTGAAATGGTAATAATATTTAAGAGCAACAAGTATGACATTTTAAACAAGTATGCATATACATTATATAACATGAGGAGTGATATATTTTAATGGCAACACTTAATGAGAAGGATGCCTATATAATAGGAGGAGTGATATATTTTAATGACAGTGGACATAAAAATTGTAGTGAAACTCTGTAATTTATTATTGTAAGTAGACATAGAAATTGCAGTGTAAGTAGTAGGATGATTGTAAGTGGACATAGAAATTGCAGTGAAACTCTGTAATTTATTATGGCTCAGTGTTGTATATGCATAGTCAATGTCTATTTAAACTTTAGGATGATACTTATATGATGGCTTAAATAAATTGTTCTTACCTTGAGACTAGTACACCATGGGATTAGAGGATGGTTGTTATAATAACAACTGTGTGTCTGTGAGATACTTTTATATTTTGTATTAAATGATGATACATATGTGTTTCTTCCTTTTACAATAGTTTATATTCTAATACTTATATCTTGAATTGTCAAATGACCAATGGGTGATAATTTCAAAAGTGTATCATAATTAAAGACATGTGAATTCATATTGTACTTAATCTGAATGCCATTGTGTAATGTTTTTACTTATGATATAAATCTTAATATATCCCTATTTTATTATTGATGTCCCTATTTACATCTTTTCATCAAATGACCCAAAAATATCAAGAGTGGTCCTATATGGTCACTAATAGCCAACTTTCAGAAGAATATGAATGAATGCAAACATACATAAGTGGATGAACATAATTAATGAATGAACCAAACATTGCTTGAAGTAATGAAGTGTTGACTCGGGGTTCAATCCAGTATGCTCTTGTATGATCCAAAACCTGCAAGGAAGGAAAAGATGGGGTTAGATCCAAATAATCTAAGCAATGCCTGACACCATATTACTGATCCTCATCTACAATCATGCATGTGCATAGTCAAGCCATACACAAACTCAACAACATGGTAGCATTGATCCAATAACAAAAAATACATTACAAATGCCAAGTTTACGGTCTCAATGAAATAAATAGTGTATAAAACAATATATGGTGCACAACAGCAGCAAGTATGCAATGACAACATTAACATTGCATGATGCTCGAGCTCAAATTCAAAACAGTAAGTGTATTAATGTATGTTTGCATGATGTCATATATTAAACAGTGAGCTCATGAACAATGTATGATGCCCTAGCTTGCAACCCACGAGCCATCAAAATATTTCCTCATGAAATGATCATAAATGAAGAGTACCACATAGTGAATATCAACAACAAAACAAATAAAGAGAGGTCAAACACTTCACACAATGCCTTGAATGTAATAGCAATGATGCCCTAGCTCTCAAAGCTCGCAGGTCATCAAGCATTCCAAATGAAAAGATGTAAACAATGCCAGTATTAAACAATGAGCTCATGAACAATGTATGATGCCCTAGCTTGTAGCCTGCGAGCCATTAAGACATTTCCTCATGAAATGATCATAAACAGGGAGT
Source organism: Chamaecyparis obtusa (assembly GCA_027943335.1). Lineage (NCBI taxonomy): Eukaryota > Viridiplantae > Streptophyta > Pinopsida > Cupressales > Cupressaceae > Chamaecyparis > Chamaecyparis obtusa. The sequence goes on from BSBK01003987.1 coordinate 595,624, forward strand.
ACCACATAGTGAATATCAACAACAAAACAAATAAAGAGAGATCAAACACTTCACATAATGCCTTGAAGGTAATAGCAACGATGCTCTAGCTCTCAAAGCTCGCGGGTCATCAAACATTCCAAATGTAAAGATGTAAACAATGTCAGTATTAAACAATGAGCTCATAAACAATGTATGATGCCCTAGCTTGCAGCCCGCGAGCCACTAAGACATTTCCTCATGAAATGATCATAAACAAGGAGTACCACATAGTGAATATCAACATCACAACAAATAAAGAGAGATCAAACACTTCACACAATGCCTTGAAAGTAATAGCAACAATGCCCTAGCTCTCAAAGCTCGCGGGTCATCGAGCATTCCAAATGCTAAGATGTAAACAATGCCACTATTAACATTCATATCGTGTCATTAAATCAACAAATGCCATCAAAATGAAATTGAGTTAATGAGAAGACAAAGCTCGAATGCCTACCTCAAGTGCCAGTGCCCTCTTCCCACACAGTGCCAGCGTCTTTGTGCACGCTAAACTCGAATGCCCTCTTCGCGCTACGCAAAAGTGCAATGTTGTCTTTGCGATAGCTGTTCGAATTCACAAAACTTACAAATGACACTTTCTTTTTCTTTTCTTTTTTTGTTTATAATCAAATGGGTGTCGCAATTACAACGTCATCGTCGCTATTACGACACCATCGGGAGCACTTGCAAAAAAAAAATACAAAAAATAAACACAAATTGTAGTGGCATCGCAAATTGGCGTCTAAATTCGACCCCAAATGTTGTAGTGGAGAGAGATGATGAGAAGGGGAACAACTATTATATTATACTATTAATAATATATATAATTATAAACTATAATACATTTATATGCACGAATCTTATTCGAATTTTGTAAAGAGACTTAAATAATTATAAGTAACATACCCTATCAAATAGGGGCAAACGTATCCAATGTAATAGCTCTTTTATGCTATTTATTATCTTGCACTATAAAAAAATTTCATACTACAAAAATATTATGTTTAAAATAGTTACTTTCCTTTCCAATTTTTTTTAATTAAAAAATTTGCTTACTAAATATAAGTTTTTTAAAATAATACATATGAACTTAAAAACTTAAAATAAAAAGAATAAACTTTATTTTATAATCCACACAACAGCCATATGTTTTTGGGTCTACATATGATGACAGTGATATGAGACTACCTCATACTCCTTGCTGAAAGCACCTAATTGTGTTACAAACGAGGCGTGCATACCCTACTTCCTTGTGGGATTTGAACTTGTGACCTTTCTTTCAAGAATACAAGTTCTCCACCACTAGGCCAACTTAAAGAAAATTGAAATGATTAAAAAATTCACATGACAGATACGGGTGACGTCAAAGTTCAGACCTGATGCTAAGTATATATGAGCAACCATAGTTTTCGTCACATAAAAAATGAAATGTTCGAAATAAAAAGTGAGAAAATCTCTGTAATAACTTTTTATTTAAATTTTTGTCTCCTCAGATTCGGGACAATTTGTCTGGTAGTTGGAGGGAAATTGAAGTGTAGGGTGGAAAGCAAAGAAGAATCGATTCTCCCGTTCCTGCGTTTAAAAGATCGGCAGAGAAAAGCAGGGGAAAAATATAAGAGAATCCCCTGTAATTATATGTTTTGTTATAAATGATGGGGCAGAGAGGGGCTATATTCGGGGATGCCCTTCGCCAAGCATTTATGCCCAAAGACGAATATGAAGCCCTGCGGGAAGAAGATAAGGCATGGGCTCGCCTCCAGCGCCCGCTTATCATTGTCCTCCTCACGCTCATAGGGGCAGCTGTTGTTATTGCAGCGCTGCTCACATTGAGCATTGTTTTTCCTCCAAAGGGAGAACACCCCCTCTGCCAGAGGACTCGTATTCAACCGCTACATATGAACGGGAGGGCTTATAATTTCACTGATGAGGAGGCCGCGCAGTATTTTTGGATGGCGGTTTTTCTGCCCACTGCAATTTTATTTGGGGTTTCGCTGATTTATCTATTGGCAGGTTGGTCATATGCCCCAGTGCCTTATTTGTGATTTTTAATTTTAAGCTTCAATTTGGTACTTTTTTTTTTGAAAATTCATGGGCGTGGTTTTCTATCTCGTGCTGAATTCGAAACACCAGAACGAATAATGACGGAAAATTGACCTTTTGAAATTATTTTAATTGGAGTGAGTCTGATGGTGAGGGTATGACTATTGTACGAGGGAAACGTCAGCATGAGCAGTTCCTCCTGTAAAGGCATGTCTACTCCATGGAAAAAAAATTAGTTATACGGGGTCTATGAAGGCGTGTGCACACGATGAAGGAAGTTGAAGCTGAATGGGTTTGATGGTGAATGCATGCTCATGTCATAAAGGAAAATTTACCCCGAGTTCCATTGACGAAAATTTAGCTTTAGTGGGTTGAGGATGAAGGCATATACATTTCTTTAGGTAAAAAAAACAGCTTAGTGGTCGCCAATGGTGAAGGCATGTCTATTCCTTTAGAGAAAAACACAGCGTTTGTTGGGTTTGGAATGGTTAAGCTGTGTATTCCACGGGGAAAAAATTAGTACAAGTAGTTAGTGATATGAGAAAGGAAAGCTCAGCCGAAGTCTGATGGTAAAGGTTGTCTTTTCCATAGAGGAGATCCATGTTAGATTCTTTATTTTTTCCCCCGCTGCAGTACCATAATATGAATATGTGTACACATACTAACATATATGTATGCGTATTGGAGTGAGTCTGATGGTGTGGGCGTGCCTATTCTACGAGTGAAACCTTAGCTTGAGGAGGTCCTCTTGTAAAGGCATTACCTATTCCATGGAAAACAAAATAGTCTTACGGGGTCTATGAAGTTGTGTGCGCGCGATGAAGGAAATTGTAGTTGAATGGGTTTAATGGTCAATGCATGCTCATTTCGTAAAGGAAAATTTACCCCGAGCTCCATTGAGGAAAATTTAGCCTTAGCAAATTGATGGTGAAGGCATATGCATTACTTTAGGAAGGAAGGGATAAAAAAAACTAACTTTAGTGGTCCCTAATGGTGAAGGCATGTGTATTCCTTTAGGGAAAAAATCAGCTTAAGTGGGGTCTGTAATGGTGAAGGTATGTATTCCATGGGGGAAGATTTAGTACAAGTTGTTAGTTACATGAGAAAAAATAGCTTGAATGGTGCTGATGATGAATGGCTCTGTATTCTGTAGAGGAAAACTCAGCCAAAGTCTGATGGTAAAGGCGTGTCTTTTCCATAGAGGAGACCCATGTTAAATTCTATATTTCCTCCCCCGGTTCAGTACCATAATATGAATGTGTGTACAACTACAAATAACTACATATAGTATGCGTATACAAATACCCACATACATGTATGCCCGAACATATACAGATATCCACATACATCTATACAAAAACACACAAACATATGTGAATACACACACACATATCTATGTACGTGTATATGAACATACAATGTGTACATATTTATAATTGAGTAATTTACTTATAAAAAAAATTTAATTCGTATTTAAGAATGCAGCCGATAATTGACGATGCATTGCCACTTTTTATATCTTAAATGTTAAAGATAATCCAAATGGTTTATATCCAGTTTCCTCAGGGTGTCCCCCAAGGTTTTCTGCCTTTACCAAGAGGCATATATTTTTGGGATGGGAACAAAATATTCCCCGCACTGTTTCTTTTATTTTTTCTTTTTCTTTTTAAATTTTTTTTGGAGATGGCCTAGGGAGACACCTCCTTTCACACGGGGGGGGGGGAGTCTCCTGAGAATGTCTATCAGATGGAAACTCTTAGGTACCTCAATATTTTGCTGCCTTAATGTCAATTGCTGAGGTCAACGTGGAAGAGTGTTTCTGCATATCTTAACATTGTAGAGATTCTCTTCATTAGCAAATAGGGCTGATTTTCTGGTGAGGCCTTCATAGCATCAATTGTATATATGCAAGTAGAAATTGCCTTACAAAGAAAATGATGAAACATGGGGTGGAGATCAATAGAAACATTCTGAAGCAAGAAGCAAAATTATTACCAGGCCATTGTGGCCAAGGTTAACCATGATAGTAATGACCACAATAAAGACAAAATGGTTCCAATGGGGAGGAAATCTCTGATCATAGTGGCATTTTAACTCTTAGGGGGCTCCTCTTCTTTGTTACAAAGAAAGATATTTTTGAATTTTTTTGGGGATTATTTGCTGTGAAGATAACATTCATACTGTGAGCAATTGTGAGGGGAGGATGAGAAGGGATGCTTTTGGGGAGTTGTCTTTAGTGGAGGAGTAATTATGTATGTCTCCCTGCCATCCCAAATTCCTCAATTTTTTTTACGTCCTCAGAAATCTATAATGATGTCT